>CM038669.1:348587839-349019664 GCA_021605145.1 Aegilops bicornis
TCGCTGAGACACGAAGAACCCGAGAAGCTTGCCGGAAGGAAATCCAAACACGCACTTCTCGAGTTTGAGCTTGAGGTTGATCTTGCGCAGATTTGCAAAGGTCTCGTCCAAATCTTGAACCAGAGTTGCTTTGTCCTTGCTTTTGACCACTATGTCGTCCATGTAGGCTTCTACATTTATGTGAATTTGAGGCAGAAAAGCGTCATGGACTACCCTTGCAACCGTTGAACCAGCATTCTTCAAACCGAAAGGCATCCGTATGAAACAGTATGTGCCACATGGTGTAATGAATGCGGTCTTCTCCTCATCTTCTTCAGCCATGAAGATGTGATGGTATCCTGAGTATGCATCAAGAAACGAAAGCAAATCACATCCAGCTGTGGAGTCAACAATCTGGTCGATGCGCGGTAAGGGAAATGGATCTTTGGGACAAGCTTTATTAACATCCGTGAAGTCAATACAAAGTCTCCATTTCCCATTTGCTTTGCGCATGACTACAGGATTGGCCAGCCACGTAGGATGGAGCACTCCTCTGACAAGACCTGCTGCTTCCAGTTTCTTGATCTCTTCTGCTATGAATTCTTGGCGCTCCACTGCTTGCTTCCGACTTTTTGCTTGACGGGCCATGCATGAGGACAAAGCGGCCAGCGGTGCTCAATCACTTCCACAGGAACACCGGGGATGTCGACGGTTGCCATGCAAACACGTCGACATTCGCCCCGCGAGCAACAGCGCGCCTTCCTATTTAGGGTCGAGAGAGGCACCGATGGTGAAGGTACCACCGATGCCGTCCTCCTTGGCGGGCACCTTCTTGGTCTTTGGCGGAGCTACCATCTTCTTCTTGCACTTGCCAGTGGAGCTCGATGGTGCGTCCTCGACGGTAGCGCAGCACTCCGAAGAGGTGCGCTTGCCGGAGTGGGCATCAGAGCTATTGCCGGACTTGGACTTGGTCTTCTTCCCCCCGGGAGCTTCAGCGGCAAGTGTTTGGCAATCTGTCACGACTGCTGCATCCCGGTAGATCTTGTCGGCATGAGATAAGGGCATCCTTCTGGTCGCCATGGACAGAGATGATGCTTATCGGGCCTGGCATCTTGAGTAAGTTGTAGGCGTAGTGAGAGGCTGCCTTGAACTTGGCGAGTGCTGGACGGCCAAGTATCCCATTGTAAGGCAATGGGAAATCGGCAACGTCGAATGTGACCCTCTCAGTCCTAAAGTTCAGCTCGCTGCCAAATGTTACCGACAGCGTAATCTTCCCCTTCGGCTTGCTCCTTCCCGGATTGATTCCTTGGAAGGTGCCAGTCTCTTCGAGCTTCGTTGTCGAGGATTTGAAGCTTCTGGAGCACCGCGGAGGAGATCAGGTTCAAGCCGGCCCCACCGTCAACTAGCATCTTGGTGACCTTGAGGTTGCGGATGGTTGGTGAGACCAACATCGGCAAGCACCGACCGCAGATTATCTGATCGTGGTGATCCTCAATATCAAAGGCGATAGGCGTCTTTGGACCACTTGAGGCTTGTATGACTCTACGGATGGTTCCGCTGCATTGACCTCCCGCATCCATTGCTTGAGTTGGCGGTGGGAGGTATGCGAGAAGCTTACCCGTCAACGCAGAGGACCTCTGTGGCTTTCTGAAACTCCTGCTCATCGGTGTCGTCGTCTTCCATATCTTTGTCGTCGTCATCATCTTCATCCTTGTCGCGACCGCGGGGAGGTCTGTCTCCTTGACGCTGCTTGGCCTTGCCGCGGTGACCTCCCCGGCCGGGACGTTTCTTGCTTGCTCCCCCAGCACCTTCCTGGGCCTTCTCCTTGTCACGCCGCTCGTACTCAGCCTTCTGCTATTTAACAAGCTGCTCGACCTTCTTGCAGCTCTGGAGGTCGTGGCCCTTGGTGCGGTGGATCTTGCGATCTTGCTTGCGGAGCAAATCACGCTTGTCGGCGGCCGCCACAGACTGGTGGTTGGCGTCGTGACAACCTCCTTGTCGAGCCACCAGCCTTGGCGTTCTTGTCGCCACCTCCGTTGCCGGACTGCTCAACAGCTAACACTTCTGCCTTTCTTCTTCCTGTTGCCTCGCCTTGCCGCTCTTCTTCGCCGGGGCGGTCTCCTCACTGTCAGATCCTGCTTCTGCATTCTCTCCTGGGAGTCTCCTCCCTTCCTCGGCGCGTGCGCACTTGTCGGCCAAGGCGTACAGCTCACTAACGTCCTTGACTTTACACATCGCCATCTCCTCCCTCATCCTGCGGTTCCGCATGTTCTGATGAAACGTGCTGATCACCACGGCAGGGTGGACATCTGGGATGTTGTAGTGCACACGGCTGAATCTCTGAATGAACTTGCGCAGGGACTCTCCTTCCTTCTGGGCAAGCAGATGAAGGTCACTCTCTTGGCCATGAGGTTTGTGGCCACCTGTGAAGGCGCCAACAAACTGATGGCATAGATCTTCCCAAGAGGATATGGAGCCGTCCGGTAAGTGCATGAGCCAAGATCTGACGTTGGGCTTGAGCACAAGCGGGAAGTAGTTGGCGAGGATCTTGTCATCCCGTCCCCCCCGCAGCCTGCACCGTGATGGTGTAGATGCTGAGGAACTCTGATGGATGCGTCCTGCCGTCATACTTCTCCGGCACATCTGGTTTGAAATTTTTCTGGCTGGGCCACTGGACTTGCTGCAGCTCGCGAGTGAACGCAGGGCAACCTACTGCGTACGGCAAGTCGCCTGGCTCCTTCGGCGCGCGCATGTCAATAGTAGGCCTAGCGCGCTTGTCGGACTGACGTCGCGCTTCTCTCCGGTGCTCGATGCGAGTTCGAGCGTCCTCTTGTTGTCGCTCATGAAGAACTTGGCGCTGATCGCGGCGAGCTCGCGGATCCGATGACGCGGTGGAGTCGCTGTCGAGGTGGATCCGGTGAGTCGGTGATCTTGGCCTTCGGGGCGGAGAGTGCATGGTAGTTGCACCTCCGACAGTCTCGTCGCCACCGGCTCGTGCCTTGTCGTCTTGCCGCGACAACGACGGCGTTGGTTGCCGCGGAGCGTCGCCGTTGGCAAAGCCGATGAGGCTCTGGATAGTGGCCCTCCACTCGTCGACCTTGTCGGCCGTTGGAGGGTAGTGGAGGAGTAGCTGAGCTCTCGCCAGAGCTTCTGCTGGAGTGGTGGGCGGCATTGGCGAACGGTGCGAGGAGCGGGATATGCTCGGACTTCTAACTACGTTAGAAGGAGCAGCACCCCGTCCAGGCGACCGTATCTCACTCGTGCCAGCATGTTGGCGCGCATGCTGGTCTTGAGGGTCTCGATCCAACGAACGTATGGCATTGTGAACGCCATGACGTTGTTGGTCCCGCGTCTCCTGAGATGGGCGCGGGGGATGCGCGGACGCCGATGTTTGCGGGGCCTTGTCCTTGGACTTGGCAACGTCGCGAACACCTTCGTCGGCGCCCGTTCCTCCGCCGGCGTCTGCCCCACCACCCGTTTGCTGCGGTGAGGGCGAATGCAGCGACGCGACGACTCTGCTGCCGCGAAGCCTTCTTCTTCGGTGGCATGTTGAGGAAGATGTTGAGGACGCTGCTCGTGTGAACGTCGGATCAGATTCACACGGCCTCGACGCCCCTACCGGGCGCGCCAAAGATGTCGGGAGGCTGATCGTACCCACGAACACCTATGGGGCGGCGGACCGGGCCCTTGTGGTTCGGAGGGCGGAGATCGCATCAAGAGCGGATCGAGGCGAGGCACACGAGCAGTTTACCCAGCTTCAAGCTCTCCGGAGAGATAAAACTCCTATTGCTGCTTGTTTGATGTATTGTGTTCTTGCTAGGGAGCGAGGCAAGCTACAAAACCTAGCGTGAGCGTATCTGGTCTCGAGTGAGTCGAATGAACCGAACCCTTTCTACGTTGTGCATGGGCCTCCTTTTATATGCTCAAGGGGTCTCCGACAGGTGGCAACATAGGCGAGGGTACAAATGTAAAAACAGGAGTTGGTACACCTACTCGAGCGATTATGCGATGCAAAATACCTAACTCGACGGCAAGGGACAAAAGCAATAAATGCCCGTCTGTGTCGCCTTTAACAAAGGCAATGAGACCGTCAGTGCGCCACCGCTTCGCCCACGATGGCAAGCTTGTCAGCGCCACTTATCGCTGCTCTCCGCCGGGCTGCACAGCTCTTGACACGCCACATGGAATGGTCCCATGGCGACACGTTCTGCTGGATGAGCTGGAGCGGAGAAGGAGAGAGGTTGCTTGTCAGCGGCAAGCGCCTTTGCCGCCAACCCGAATCCTTGTCGCGTCCCGAGGGCTTGTCGCGCTCGAGCCTTCCCGGCAAGCTCCTCTTGCCGGGGCCCTGTCTTCTGCACGCCTTGAGTGGCCTTCCCGGCAAGCTCCTCTTGCCGGGGCCTTGTCTTCTTAGTCAAATACTTTGTTCTTGAATGGCTCCAAAGGAGCCACGGAGGATCTTGGCGGTGACGAGGCAAAACCTTGCCGCGGGGTGCTGCAACTGTCCGTGCACGAGTACGGGATACTAGGGTACCCCTACTCTAGTACACCGACAAGGGGGATCCGGTGTTTGAGCTTAGACCATTGCTTGATACTCTTAAATATGCTTATCTTGATGAAAAGAAGATATATCCTGTTATTATTAGTGCTAGCCTTTCAGAGTATGAAGAAGCGAAATTATTGAAAACTCTGAAGAAGCACCGTGCTGCTATTGGATATACTCTTGATGATCTTAAGGGCATTAGCCCCACTCTATGTCAACACAAAATAAATTTGGAGAAAGATGCCAAACAAGTTATTGATCACCAACGACGGATAAATCCGAAGATGAAGGAAGTGGTAAGAAAGGAAATACTAAAGCTCCTTGAGGCAGGTATAATCTATCCCATTGTTGATAGTCAGTGGGTAAGTCCTGTCCATTGTATCCCTAAGAAGGGAGGTATTACAGTCGTTCCTAATGATAAAGATGTGACACTCCAAAAATTTTGTTTTGGTTTTCAGCAAAAACTTTGTTGGTTTTGAAGGAGGTCATTTAAACCCTTCCAAAAATCCCCTTCTCTCAAGAATTTTCCCTTTGACAAAAGATTTTATTTTGGCATCTTCTTCAACTCTGGTGTTGGTTATTAAAAACCTTTCTTCTGATTTTCCCCCTTCTCAAGATTTGTTTTTGGGATTTATTTTTCTTTTAGAAGAAAACCCTAGGGATTTTGGGGTCTTCTCTTATTTTGAAACCATCCATGGTTTTACCATGCCTCATGTGGAAAATCTTCCCAAAAACCCTCCTTCCCCTATGGGACAATTCAAAAAATCTGTCCCAACAAGTCCAACTCATTTTTGGATTTTATTTCATTAAATTCTTTTCCCAAAACAATTTTGTCCATTATTTTGAGCCTAGGTGATTTGCAAAGCAAGTACCTAAATGCCTTTGAGTTTTGTTCTCAAAGCGAACTATTCTGGATAGTCCACAGCACCCACAACCTAGAACCATCAAGATCCACTCTTCTTCTTTTCAAAATTTCAAGTTTCAAACACGCAAGTTTGGACCAGATTTGTCAAATTTGGTGAAATTCATATCTCCTCTTCTCCAAAAATTCCACCAAAATTCAGGCAACCTCCAGTTGCAATGAGAAGCCACTCCACCAAAAATCAGCTCAAGGAAAAATCCCCACATACCAAAATCATTCCGTCGAACACCTAGCATGCACTGTCACCTTGCACTTTCAGAAATTTCAGACTTTCAGAAATTCAGTTTAAATGAGGCTGGTCACTTGTCAATCTGTGCACATTGGCGCGTTGCTGCGTGGCTCCTCCTCCCTGTCCAGAAGCGCCCGCCACGGGCACTTGGCTGGTTCTGGCGTCGGTGGCGCCATGGCCCGTCATGTTGGCGTCTTCCAAGGCGTCGGGACCTCCCGTGGTGGCCAACATGGGGCACCTGCGGCACAACGCCGTTCGGCACCGCCACGCCACAGGAGCTCCGCGTGGCCGTCCCCTTGCGGCGCCTGCGCATGCAGCACGTTGCCATGGCTCGCACGCACGGGCGCGCCCCTGCCGCCCGACGTGCCGCCGCGGCCGTTCCGTTGAGATAGGTCAGAATCGCCCCTACCTCGCCGAGTTAGGCACCGGGATGGACTCAGTGCTCCGTCTAGTCGATGGTCAAGCTCCTAAACCTACCGTCCCGCCACAGCACCGCCGTAATCACTCGCCGGACTTATCCCGTTCTCGGAAACCGCCTCGGGCCGGCTATATATAGCGCCTCCTAGCTCACTCTCGACCCCGCGCACCTCCACCACCTCACTAGACCCCGCCCAGCCACTGGAAGAGCCTCGAGGGGCCCTTCTTCCTCAACTCCGGCCACCTCCGTCCGCTTCGGGCTCCGGCAGCGTTCTCGCTGGTGAGAGCTCCTCCACCGCCCTAGGCTGGACCGTAGCCTCATGGCACCTCTAGGAGACTAAACCCCACTCCAATTAGACCCCAACAGCTCTCTCCGACGAGACCCACGACTTCCCGAACCGCCGTCCGCCGGAGCAATGGCCGCCGTCGACGTGGTACTCGCCGGCGACCACCACCACCACCCACCGACGCGGAATGGCGCCCTGAGCACAGAGGTACCTCCCGATCCTCCTGTCTCGCCGTGGATCGCCGCCGGCGACCACCGCGGCTCTCGGGCGCCGACGAGCTCTGCCGCCTTGTTTAAATTTTTAAACCTGACGGGTGGGACCCGCCTGTCAGCCTCTCTGTCTTTATTTTGAAATGTTTTCTGAAAGCGTATTCTGATAAATACGCTTTCCAAAGCGGAATCGTTCTGAACTTTTCTGTTACGCTTCGAGTATTTTACATTTCATTACAGAAAGGTGCTTGGACCAAAACTCTTATAACTTTTAAACAGAAAAGGATTTTTGAGTGATTCTTTTTCTGTCCTCTTCAAAATTTTGTCTAGTTGTTTATCAGATTTATTTGAAAAATATTTGGAATATCTTTTGAGCACCCCTTGGTATTTACGTTAGTGCGTATATTTTTTTTGTATACCGTAGATACCGAAGGAGGTGACGGGACCGTGAACTTCACCGAGCTAGGCCCCGACTACTCCGAACCAGGCAAGCATGTTTGAACTTTTGATATGATGAGTGTTTGGGCATGTTTGCATTAATTTAGTATCATGGCATGTTCATGAGCATCTCTGTAACGCCCCGGATTCGATGCGCCAGGTGTCCTTCAGTTATTCGTCGGTGTTGCCATTTCATTTGCTTGCGTGTTGCACTTTGCCATGTCATCTTCTGCATTTCATATCATGTCATCATGCGCATTTCATTTTGCATACGTGTTCGTCTCATGCATCCGAGCATTTTCCCCGTTGTCCGCTTTTGCAATCGGCACTCCTATGTCTCCGGCGCCCCCTTTTTACCTCTTTTTAGGTATGCGGGTGTTAAATGGTCTCGAATGGACCGAGGTTTGTCAAGCGGCCTTGGTATAGCACCGGTAGACCGCTGTCAAGTTCGGACCATTTGGAGGTCGTTTGGTACTCCAACGGTTAACCGGGTAACCACAAAAGCCTCCTTCTCCTTGCAGCCCAACACCCCTTTCTAAGTGGCCCAAAACCCTCCAAACTCCCCTCCATGCTCTCGGTCGTTCGATCACGATCGCGTGGCCGAAAACCGCACCTCGTTTGGAGTCTCCTAGCTCTCTATACCTATTTATATGTTTCCCCCCCCCCCCCCCGAAATTCGCGGTCCAATCCACCCCTAACCCTAGTCTAGCTCCTCCGCAGCCACGGACGTGTCCACCCGCCGCCGGACGTGTCCGCCCGCCGCCTCCACGTCGCCCCAGCCAATCGGCCGACGCCACGTCACCCGCCGCCGCGCCAGCCACTCTGGGGCTGCCGCATCGCCGCCGACCAGCAGCGCCGCCCATGGCCATGAGCCATCCGGGGCCAGCAGGCCGTCCCTCGCCCGCCGCCGCCGGTTGCGCCGCCGCCCGAGCCGGGCGTCCGCCGCCCGCCGCCGCCGTTCGCCGCCGCTTTCGGCGGTGCTTTCGCCTCGCCGAGTCTCCATGCCGCCCGCCTTGAGCCATAGCCCCCGCCGCCCAGCGACACCTTTCTCGCCGGCCCCCGACCGAGCTCGGCCTCCCTCGCCGCCCGGAGCCGCTTCGGCCAGCCCTGCCATGGCCGACCTCGCCGGCGCCCGCCGCCTCCGGCCGCGCCTCACCGCCGGTCCCGCCGCCGCCCCGACCCGGCGAGCCCTTCGCCGGCGTCACCTCGTCCGCCGCCGCCCGTTCACTCCGGCGAGGTCCGGGCGGGTGGATGAGATCCACCCGTCCCGGGAACCAAACGCGCCCCGTCCCGTTCGGATCCCTCCGTCCCGCTCCTCCTCATCCCGCGTTGACTCCTCGGAGGGTAAAAATCTACCAAGTCCCGAAATCTGTGATCATTTTGTTGCATTTCATTGCATCGTAACTCTGTGCATGTAGCTCCGTTTCGTGCGTGTAATATGTCGAAATGTTCGTCTCGAAGAGTATATCATTTCGCCTCATTGCATCATTTTCATTTGAGCTCATATTGATGCCCGAAATGCTGTTAGAAGAGTGCTATGTGATGTTAGTTTCTGTTTCTTAACAGAACTTGCACTTTTGTCATTTTTGCCATGATTGTGTGTGCATCCTATGGACTTGAGTCCTACATGTGTTTTGTAATATGCCATGCCATATTTCCAGGGGTGCTTGCCATTTATTTTTGTGAGTTGTGTAGTGAGTGCATCAAGCTTGTTAAGTAGGGTACTTGCTGTTTCTGTTTTCCTGGCAGTTTCTGTTATATTTTGTTGTCATGTTAACTCGATGCTACCGAGAGATCCATGCATATTTTGAGATACTTCAGTAAGGATGTTTTGTAAAGCATGTCTTGATCTATGCATTCATGCCCTTGTTTGCAATTATGGAGTACCATAGCTTGAGTCAATCGAGCTCTACGTTTGCTATAAAATGTTCCTGGCAGATTGTTTACATGTTATTCAATTTTGCCAAGGTTGTTGTGGTTGATCCTTGCATTCTATATTGTTGTTCTTGCCATGTATAGCTTTTATGCCATGTCTTCTTACTGTTGGTTGCCTTGCCATGCCATGTATTGCTCTGTGGTGAGTGGTTCAAGCTCACCAACATGCCTACTTATTGTTGTTCCTAACATGTATGAATCTGTAATATAACTTGCCATGTTTACATGGGTGCCATCATATTTTCTGATCCTTTTTGGCCTATGGTCAGTAAGGGACTTTTGTTCTATGCTTTGAATAGATTCATGCCATGCCTTTGTTTTCCATGATAAGTTCCTGTAACATGATGTTTCATAGCTCTAAACATTGCAACCTGTTGTTATTTCTGCCAATGCCTGAAACTGTTATTACTTGCAATCTTGCCATGTCATTTTGAGCATGTTCTAGTCATTTCTGGAGGTAGCTCAGTGCTCATGTTTTGTAATGCTTTACCTGTAAATCATGCCCATGCCTTTTTTTATTGTTTTGAGGTCCTGTAGCATGTTGTTTTGATGCTTGCAATATGCCTAGTTGCTGTTTTGGACAGATTGTGGTCATATCTTGTATAGAGTGTATGTGTTGAACCGTCGCTCCGTTTTGAGTGTGCTCTATATGAAACTTGCTTGATTTTGCACGTAGTTTCATATTATCATGTTGCATACTTGTTTTGAGGTGTTTGCTTGATGTTTGTATGCATTTTGCATCAATGCCATGTTTAACTTGTTTTGCTCATATCTTCTAGGCCGTAGCTCCGAATCTAATGAACTTTATATGTAACTTGACTAGAATTTCGTGTAGATCATCGTGGTGCATCTTAACTTGCTGTTTAACAACTTGAACATAAGGTTTATTCAGATCTGGACCAATTTCGAAATTTGCATATGAGGACTTACGGACTTGTTCTATGTTGTTCGGCCTCATTTAAACTTGCTTTGATGTGTTGCTCTTATTTGCATCATCTCTTGCCATGAGTAGCTTCATCTAGTTTTGTCATGCATCATGTTTGTTGTGCATCATGTCTTGTTCATGTGTGGAGTGTTTACTTTGTTGTGTGCTTCTTCTTGTTAGTTCCCGTTTCGTTGCGATCGTGAGGATTCGTTCGTCTACGCTTGGTTCGGCTTCTTCCGTTCATCTTCTTCATGGACTCGTTCTTCCTCCTTGCGGGATTTCAGGCAAGATGACCGCTTCTGGATCTCACTACTATCATTGCTATGCTAGTTGCTTCGTTCTTCGCTATGCTGGCGCTACCTATTACCTGTTTATCAAGCCATCCCAAATTGCCATGAACCTCTAACTCGTTGTCATCCTTCCTAGCAAACCGTTGTTTGGCTATGTTACCGCTTTGCTCAGCCCCTCTTATAGCGTTTGTAGTTGCAGGTGAAGATGAAGTTTTGTTCCTTGTTGGAACATGGAGATGTTGGTCCTTGTTGGAACATGGTTACTTGTTGGGATATCACAATACCTATTATTTAATTAATGCATCTATATATTTGGTAAAGGGTGGAAGGCTCGGCCTTATGCACTGGTGTTTTGTTCCACTCTTGCCGCCCTAGTTTCCGTCATATCGGTTTTATGTTCCCGGATTTTATGCGTCCCTAACGCGGTCGGGTGATTTATGGGACCCCTTGACAGCTTTCGCTTTGAATAAGACTTTTCCAAAGAAGGCCCAACATTGGTTTTTCCATTTGCCTCACCACCACCTATATTTCCCTTGGGAGTAATTAACCCAAGGCTCATCTTTATTCAGCCCCGGGCCAATGCTTGTCTAAGTGTTGGTCCAAACTAGAGCACCGTCTTGGGACCATCCCTTGGCAACATGGGTTACGTCGGTTCTGTCGCTTCGCTTATCCGGTGTTGCCACGAGAGCGAGATATGTGCAGCTCCTATCGGGATTGTCGGGCGCATCGGGCGGCTTTGCTGGTCTTGTTTTATTGCTGTGAAATGTCTTGTAGCCGGGATTCCGAGACTGATCGGGCTTCCCGGGGAGAAGTTCTATTCCTTCGTTGATCGCGAGAGCTTATCATGGGCTAAGTTGGGACACCCCTGCAGGGTATAAACTTTCGAGAGCCGTGCCCGCGGTTATGTGGCAGATGGGAATTTGTTAATGTCCGGTTGTAGAAAACCCGAAGTTGATCTCAATTAAAATACACCAACCGTTGTGCGTAACCGTGAGTGTCTCTTTTCGGGGTTGATCGAGAGGAGAACACGGTTTTCTTGGGTTATGTCTGACGTAAGTAGGTGTTCAGGATCACTTCTTGATCAATACTAGTTGACGACCGTTCCTTTGATTCTCTTCTCGCTCTCATTTGCGTAGGTTAGCCACCATATATGCTTAGTCGCTGCTGCAACCTCACCACTTTACCCCTTCCTTTCCCTTTAAGCTTTGCTAGTCTTGATACCCATGGTAATGGGATTGCTGAGTCCGCGTGGCTCACAGATTACTACACCACCGATTGCAGTACAGGTTGTGCGATGATCATGACGCGAGAGCGATGCTTGCTTGTCTTCTTCTTCTTACGCTTCTTCGTTCGAGGATAGGTTCCGGTCGGCAGCCTGGGCTAGCAGGGTGGATGTCGTTTGAGTTTACGTTTATGTGTCATCCGTAGTCGGCTGTTGATCTTGTATATGATGTTGTTGTATTCTTGTGGCATTTGTGCCTTTTGTATGTATCCCTATGTATTATGTAATGTTGATGTAATGATATCCACCTTGCAAAAGCGTTTCAATATGCGGGTCTATCCTTGGTGGGACCGTCGAGTTCCTTTTGGATAGGGTCGCATATTGGGCGTGACAAGTTGGTAATCAGAGCCTCGACCGACCCTAGGAGCCCCCTTGTTTGATCGTGTAGTTTGGCCGTTGTTGAGTCTAGAATAAAACTGTTTTCGGAGTCTAGTTATATCGGAGAGTAGGAATTCTTTTTACTCCTCTGCCCCTTCGTCGCTCTGGTGAGAAAGCTTGACGTAGGTGTTTTGAATTACTCCTCTTCCCCTTCAAATTTTTCTTTAGGATCACGCAGTTGGCTTTCCGATCGTTGGCCCTCAGCTCTTTTTATCCGATTGCATTTCTCGTCATGGTGATTCGACCCTCTTTGTTTTGAAAGTTCAATCCTCGGTTCTTCCTCCGACGTCGTTGTTTTTCTTTGTCCGAAGTTGTCCTTGTTTTTCCCGCCCGCCTCCTTCTTCTTTTCCGAACCGGAGTCCGTGAATCAGTATCCATCCTACTCGTATGCGAAGTCTTTGCTTTCATTCCTCAATGATTTCAACGGTGTTCTCTCTTCAAGATATTCGTTGGTTCCCCCTTCCAAGTTGCCTTTGTTTGTCCCGCCCTCCCACCCTCTTCTTCCCGGAGCCCGAGTCTTTTTCGACCATCAATTTCATTCGTGTGGAGTCTCTTCAGTCTTCCCTCAATTATTTCAACTGGTGAATTCTCGTCTCGTTCGTCATTCTTCATCCTTTTCTTTTCCCGGTGGACTCAATTCAAGTTTTTCGGGTTAATCATATTCTTTTTCCTTCGAAGTGTTCTCTTTGCTCGTTCGCCTCTCGCCAGTTTATCCTTCCGGAGTGCTCAAGTCATCTTGGGAGATTCGTCTGTGTTCCAATTAATTCGAGGTTGTCACCTCATTCAAATATTTCAATTGTTCCGGTGCATCATCTACCTGTTCAACAATCCTTTCCAACGGTGCTTTCCTTTAGTGGGCCCTAACCCACAGGTCTTTTCCCAGGATCTTACCTGACTCTTATATTTCCCCCGGAGTTATTCTTAATTCTTTTCAAGTGTGTCGTAAGAATGGATTCCATCAGTCACATGCCCAAATCATTTCATTGTTGGCTCAACCTCTCTGTTTTTCTTTCTTCCGGGGTATCTCATTAATTGTAGTGGTGTTTCTCGTCGTCAGTTGAAGACCGTCGTAGATTTTTCTCTTAAATCTTGTCCGTTCTCCCAGAGGTTCATGGTGCTAGCTCGTTGTTATCCTATCTAATTGTTTCCAGTTGTGCAATTCTTTTCATCCATCCATGATATTTCAGGAGTTATTTTCCGTCCCAATCATCCGACGCCATCTTTTCGGAAGATTTCTTCGTTCCAAGTTTTCAGAGTCGTTCTCCAATTATTCTATATTCGTGCCCCTTTGTTTGTCTCAATATTCTTCCGGTGCTTCATTCAAGTATTCTTCTGTCAGTTCGCGATCTCTTCGATCTCTTTTCTCTACATTCTCTCAAGTATCTCCGTGCTTCTCTAATTCTTCCCGGTGATTCATTCTCTTTCATCAGGCATTTTCAATTCTAACGGTGGTTCGTTCAAGATTCTTTTCTTTGTTTATCATATTAATCCATTCGTTCTTTTCAACCTACCGGTGATTCATGAAGTCCTTCTCAATTTTGCGATATGTCATTTCTCAATTTGTTTTTCAAGAAGAATAAGTAGTATGCAAAATTCATTTCTTGTCATCAATTTAATTTGATGAAGGATAAGCATACAATAAATCTTATTCTTATTTCATCCAAGTGATTAATCTTTTCTTCGGAGTTTGTTCTTAAATGAATAAATTCTAGTTCCAGGTGTCTTTTCATCTTTTCTTTTCCGGAGTTCAAATTTCCTCGGCCATCACGTTGGATCCTCCATCTAATTCATCGCAAGGCTTTAGTCTTATTCTTTCATCCTTCATTTCTACCTCATCATCCTTTCTGTTACCGGAGTTCTTCACGGTGGTTCTTCATGATTTAATTCATTCTTCAAGAGTTCATCAAGATTTTGTTGGCGGAGTTCAAGTATCTTTTCTTCTGGTATCTCGAAGTGTATTTAATTCTCCGTATTCTTTTGAAGTGGAGTTTTGCATCTCTTCGTTCTTCTCAGCTACTCAATCTTTTCCGCTTGTGGTCGGTTATCACCTTATAATTTTGAGATGTTTTCCATAAGTCCACAACAACCTAATTTTTTCGTTGTTGATTTTCACAACAACTTCGTTCAATCTTTCCTTCTAAATTCTTTTCATTCCATTATTTCAATTCTTTCCGGAGGTTTTTGTGTCATGTCTTCATCAGGAGTCATTCCATCTCTGAAGTTCGTGTTCTATCCTTCCATTTTCAGCCGAGTGCTGCCTAAATCCTTTCGGTCTTATTCGTTTCTTTTCTCATTCTAACCACTCCGGTTAGAGCGAGTTGTTCTTAGTCTATATAATTTCCGTGAGCTTTCGATTCTCGTCATTCTCGCTGTTCGTCTCTTCTTCTCGAGTGCTCTCGATTCTTTGCTTCTTCTCTTGAGTTCTTGCTTCACCTCATCCCTTTTCCCTTCCGTCTCGGTTCTAAGATCTCGGACGAGATCTCTTGTTAGTGGAGGAGTGTTGTAACGCCCGGATTCGATCGCCAGTGTCCTTGATTATTAAATCGGTGTTGCCATGTCATTTGCTTGCGTGTTGCACTTTGCCATGTCATCTTCTGCATTTCATATCATGTCATCATGCGCATTTCATTTTGCATACGTGTTCGTCTCATGCATCCGAGCATTTTCCCCGTTGTCCGTTTTGCAATCTGGCACTCCTATGTCTCCCGGCGCCACCCTTTTTACCTCTTTTCGTGTGCGGGTGTTAAATGGTATCGGAATGGACTGAGGTTTGTCAAGCGGCCTTGGTATAGCACCGGTAGACCGCCTGTCAAGTTTCGGATCATTTGGAGGTCGTTTGGTACTCCAACGGTTAACCGGGTAACCACAAAAGCCTCCTTCTCCTTGCAGCCCAACACCCCTTTCTAAGTGGCCCAAAACCCTCCAAACTCCCCTCCATGCTCTCGGTCGTTCGATCACGATCGCGTGGCCGAAAACCGCACCTCGTTTGGAGTCTCCTAGCTCTCTCTACCTATATATATGTGTCTCCCCCCCCGAAATTCACGGTCCAATCCACCCCTAACCCTAGTCTAGCTCCTCCCGCAGCCACCGGACGTGTCCACCCCGCCGCCGGACGTGTCCGCCGCCGCCTCCACGTCGCCCCAGCCAATCGGCCGACGCCACGTCACCCCGCCGCCGCGCCCAGCCACTCTGGGGCTGCCACGTCGCCGCCCCAGCCGCCGCCTTGCGCCGCCCGCGGAAACCCATCCGGCCAGCGGGCCCGTCCCTCGCCCGCCGCCGCCCGGTTGCGCCCGCCGCCCGAGCAGGCGTCCGCCGCCCGCCGCCGCCGTTCGCCGCCCGCGCTCGGCAGTGCTTTCGCCTCGCCGAGTCTCCCAGCGCCCGCCGGTGAGCCATGGCCCCGCCCAGCCGCCGGCACCTTTCTCGCGCCCGGCCCCGACCGAACTCGGCCTCCCTCGCCGCCCGAGCCGCTTCGGCCCGGCCCCGCCATGGCCGACCTCGCCCGGCGCCCGCGCCTCCGGCCGCGCCTCCCGCCGATCCGCTGCCCGCTCCCAGCGAGCCTTGCCAGCGTCACCTCGTCCGCCGCCGCCCGTTCACTCCGGCGAGGTCCGGGCGGGTGGATGAGATCCACCCGTCCCGGGAACCAAACGCGCCCCGTCCCGTTCGGATCCCTCCGTCCCGCTCCTCCTCATCCCGCGTTGACTCCTCGGAGGGTAAAAATCTACCAAGTCCCGAAATCTGTGATCATTTTGTTGCATTTTCATTGCATCGTAACTCTGTGCATGTAGCTCCGTTTCGTGCGTGTAATATGTCAAAATGTTCGCCCCGAAGAGTAGATCATTTCGCCTCATTGCATCATTTTCATTTGAGCTCATATTGATTCCCGAAATGCTGTTAGAAGAGTGCTATGTGATGTTAGTTTCTGTTTCTTAACAGAACTTGCACTTTTGTCATTTTTGCCATGATTGATGTGTGCATCCTATGGACTTGAGTCCTACATGTGTTTTGTAATATGCCATGCCATCTTTCTAGGGATGCTTGCCATGTATTTTTTGTGAGTTGTGTAGTGAGTGCATCAAGCTTGTTAAGTAGGGTACTTGCTGTTTCTGTTTTCCTGGCAGATTCTGTTATATTTTGTTGTCATGTTAACTCGATGCTACCGAGAGATCCATGCATATTTTGAGATACTTCAGTAAGGATGTTTTGTAAAGCATGTCTTGCTATATCCATTCATGCCCTTTTTTGCAATTATGGAGTAACATAGCTTGAGTCAATCGAGCTCTACTTTTGCTATAAAATGTTCCTGGCAGATTGTTTACATGTTATTCAATTTTGCCAAGGTTGTTGTGGTTGATCCTTGCGTGCTATATTGTTGTTCTTGCCATGTATAGCTTTTATGCCATGTCTTCTTGCTGTTGGTTGCCTTTCCATGCCATGTATTGCTCTGTGGTGAGTGGTTCAAGCTCACCAACATGCCTACTTATTGTTGTTCCTGCCATGTATGAATCTGTAATATAACTTGCCATGTTTACATGGGTGCCATCATATTTTATGATCCTTTTTGGCCTATGGTCAGTAAGGGACTTTTGTTCTATGCTTTGAGTAGATTCATGCCATGCCATTGTTTTCCATGATAAGTTCCTGTAACATGTTGTTTCATAGCTCTAAACATTGCAACCTGTTGTTATTTCTGCCAATGCCTGAAACTGTTATTACTTGCAATCTTGCCATGTCATTTTGAGCATGTTCTAGTCATTTCTGGAGGTAGCTCAGTGCTCATGTTTTGTAATGCTTTACCTGTAAATCATGCCCATGCCTTTTTTTATTGTTTTGAGGTCCTGTAGCATGTTGTTTTGATGCTTGCAATATGCCTAGTTGCTGTTTTGGACAGATTGTGGTCATATCTTGTATAGTGTATGTGTTGAACCGTCGCTCCGTTTTGAGTGTGCTCTATATGAAACTTGCTTGATTTTGCACGTAGTTTCATATTATCATGTTGCATACTTGTTTTGAGGTGTTTGCTTGATGTTTGTATGCATTTTGCATCAATGCCATGTTTAACTTGTTTTGCTCATATCTTCTAGGCCGTAGTCTCGAATCTAATGAACTTTATATGTAACTTGACTAGAATTTCGTGTAGATCATCGTGGTGCATCTTAACTTGCTGTTTAACAACTTGAACATAAGGTTTATTCAGATCTGGACCAATTTCGAAATTTGCATATGAGGACTTACCGGAATTGTTCTATGTTGTTCCCGGCCTCATTTAAACTTGCTTTGATGTGTTGCTCTTATTTGCATCATCTCTTGCCATGAGTAGCTTCATCTAGTTTTGTCATGCATCATGTTTGTTGTGCATCATGTCTTGTTCATGTGTGGAGTGTTTACTTTGTTGTGTGCTTCTTCTTGTTAGTTCCCGTTTCGTTGCGATCGTGAGGATTCGTTCGTCTACGCTTGGTTCGGCTTCTTCCGTTCATCTTCTTCATGGACTCGTTCTTCCTCCTTGCGGGATTTCAGGCAAGATGACCGCTTCTACCTGGATCTCACTACTATCATTGCTATGCTAGTTGCTTCGTTCTTCGCTATGCTGCGCTACCTATTACCTGTTTATCAAGCCATCCCAAATTGCCATGAACCTCTAACTCGTTGTCATCCTTCCTAGCAAACCGTTGTTTGGCTATGTTACCGCTTTGCTCAGCCCCTCTTATAGCGTTTGTAGTTGCAGGTGAAGATGAAGTTTTGTTCCTTGTTGGAACATGGAGATGTTGGTCCTTGTTGGAACATGGTTACTTGTTGGGATATCACAATACCTATTATTTAATTAATGCATCTATATATTTGGTAAAGGGTGGAAGGCTCGGCCTTATGCCTGGTGTTTTGTTCCACTCTTGCCGCCCTAGTTTCCGTCATATCGGTTTTATGTTCCCGGATTTTGCGTCCCTAACGCGGTCGTGTGATTTTTGTGTACCCCTTGACAGCTCGCTTTGTATAAGACTTTTCCAAAGAAGGCCCAACATTGGTTTTTCCTTTAGCCTCACCACCACCTATAATTACCTTGGGAGTAATTAACCCAAGGCTCATCTTTAATCAGCCCCCCGGGCCAATGCATGTGTAAGTGTTGGTCCAAACTAGAGCACCGTCTTGGGACCATCCCTTGGCAACATGGGTTACGTCGGTTCTGTCGCTTCGCTTATCCGGTGTTGCCACGAGCGAGATATGTGCAGCTCCTATCGGGATTGTCGGTAGCATCGGGCGGCTTTCTTGGTCTTGTTTTATTGCTGTGAAATGTCTTGTAGCCGGATTCCGAGACTGATCGGGCTTCCGGGAGAAGTTCTATTCCTTCGTTGATCGCGAGAGCTTATCATGGGCTAAGTTGGGACACCCCTGCAGGTATAAACTTTCGAGAGCCGTGCCCATGGTTATGTGGCGAGATGGGAATTTGTTAATGTCCGGTTGTAGAAAACCGAAGTTGATCTCAATTAAAATACACCAACCGTGTGCGTAACCGTGAGTGTCTCTTTTCGGGTTGATCGAGAGGAGAACACGGTTTTCTTGGGTTATGTCGGCGTAAGTAGGTGTTCGGGATCACTTCTTGATCAATACTAGTTGACGACCGTTCCTTTGATTCTCTTCTCGCTCTCATTTGCGTGGGTTAGCCACCATATATGCTTAGTCGCTGCTGCAACCTCCCCCCTTTACCCCTTCCTTTCCCTTTAAGCTTTGCTAGTCTTGATACCCATGGTAATGGGATTGCTGAGTCCGCGTGGCTCACAGATTACTACACCACCAGTTGCAGGTACAGGTTGTGCGATGATCATGACGCGAGAGCGATGCTTGCTTGTCTTCTTCTTCTTCTGCTTCTTCGTTCGGGGATAGGTTCCAGTCGGCAGCCTGGGCTAAAGGTGGTGGATGTCGTTTGAGTTTACATTTATGTTTCATCCGTAGTCGGATGTTGATCTTGTATATGATGTTGTTGTATTCTTGTGGCATTTGTGCCTTTTGTATGTATCCCTATGTATTATGTAATGTTGATGTAATGATATCCACCTTGCAAAAGTGTTTCAATATGCGGGTCTATCCTTGGTGGGACCGTCGAGTTCCTTTTGGATAGGGTCGCATATTGGGCGTGACAATCTCGATGGAAGTTTATCTCGTAAGAGTTGAGGCAAGTGAGTTTCGGGAAATCCATGAGTTGTTGGAAACATGTTGCATGGCCATGAGTTGGCATGAGAATGGGTAAGATGGCAGTGTTGTAGCATGCCAGTCTTATGCCAGATCGTTGACCCAGTGTCAACATAAATCACTCAAATTCCCGTCCGTCTCCCCTTTCGTACTACCACATGTTTTCCATAGGGATACGGCTTAGTAAGGTGCAAACCACTTCCTGGTACACACCAAATCGAGAGGCTAGGATGAGGGTTCCATGGCCCTGGATTAAAGCCTTTCATCCGGTCAGGGGGCATGGGTGTTTCCGGTTGGGACCGAGAGGGGGGCACCCTTTAGAGCGCGCGTATATAAATTTGATCCCATGCTATTCGAGATAGTGATCTCCCCGTCTCTAAGTTTTTCTTGAACGCTGTCTAGGGTGATTCCCGCAACGTGAGGTAGGATGGGTGTGTCTTGGTTAGCTGTGTTTTCTCCGAAATACCGTAAACGGAACTAGTCCTTCATGACTACGGAAATCCGTTGGCTGTGGATAATTTTAGTACAAACTCTGCAGAGTCACAATTCTTAAAATTCATCCTATCCATGTCCAAGTACTGTGTTCATCTTATCTTGTCAAGTGTCAGTCTCGGTGATAGAAACTCCTGAGAACCATATGAGTGTTAAATGTTTATTTCATGTGAATGGACTAACCCGCTTATTGACTTGTGATGAATATCTTCCGTGAGCACCATTTCTTGTAAGTTATGAATAATGAATTATAAGCCCTTTCCGCAATGTCGCTCAGACGTCCGACTGTGGCATTGTTATTTACTTATTATTGATATAAGCCCTTTCTGCGATGTCGCTCAGAGGTCCGACTGCGGCATTGTTATTATTTACTTTAATTATAAGCCCTTTCTGCGATGTCGCTCAGACGTCCGACTGCGGCATTGTTATTGTTTACTTTAATTATAAGCCCTTTCTGCGATGTCGCTCAGACGTCCGACTGCGGCATTGTTATTATTTAATTTTGTTATAAGCCCTTTCTGTGATGTCGCTCCGACGTCCGACTGCGGCATGCATGTCTTTTCTTTCAATATAAGCCCTTTATGAGGTGTCTCATAGACGCCTCGATCGTGGCATGCCTTATTTATTTGTTCACCCTTGAGGCGCCGCCTGCATAACCCGATCGGTTTTGAGTTTATCTTCTTTGGGTTTTCGAGCGGACTACCGCCGATTCCCTTTTTACTTACCTTGCTATACTAAATTGATTGCGCATTGTTAAATTATTCATGACGCATTCATGCATACATTTGTTATATCTTTTGTCCGAACTGTCTTGCGAGTACTTTCAAAGTACTCACACGGCTTGTTGATTTGGCGGAATCTTGTGAAAGGCGATCTCATGGATGAAGAGTTCGATAGCGAGTCCGACGCCTAGAGGAATCCCAGTCAGCCTCGTGCGACCCCTGGATTAGTCACTGTGATATATTCGCTTTCGCTACCCAAATAAATTCACTGAGCCTCACCTCGATGCTCGATGAGCCGCCAGTGTAGGAGTCATATCTCCCACTCCACTGTGCTATTCCACCACTTTACCACGAGCCAGTAGTATGCCACCACTCCAATGTGTCACATCCACCACTATGTATAATTATTGGCGTGCTTGTAATAATTTGTTGAGCAACTTCAGCTCGACCCTGTAATATATCATATGCTACTGGCTTATTGTATCAAGATTTTGTCTACCGGTATGGAGGATTTTCCTCACACTGGATTTTATAGGTCGGTTTCTCAATAAATATTTTTATTGAAAAACCGGTCATGACAAGCTTGGTACCAGAGCCAGGCTGATCAGAGAAGCCACTAGGTGCGATCGCTAATCAGTTATTATCATATAGAGCTATTAATTTTTTTACAAGCTGTAGTCAATTTGACGGTCGGCATAAATTAATGATTTGACTACTCAGGATATATGCCTACTTTAGTAGATGGCTGGCAACGACTGCGAGTCACAGATGTTCGCCAACATGCCCGATGGGATCGTCAAGCTTCTCTCCTTCATCGTCCAAGTCGCGATGGGGCCATCTGTGCGCCCAGTCTTCTTACTCTCTCAGCACAAGGTCAATGACCGTCTAACCATGCACCAAGCCGCGGTGCAATTCAAGGGAGGGCGAGTTGAGCGTTTCCGGTTCTTGGGGAGAGCCATGCCCACGGAGAAGCATGCACTACAGATGGCAGCCCGTGAGGCGATAGCTCGTCTCAGGGATATCCTTCCTTCGATGAAGACTCGTTGTTACCGCTACCTGCCATGTCACGTGCCATACACCTGCCACTACGCGTTCTCTTGCCCCAGAGGAGAATGAGACGAAGCTTTTGAGATGCTTATCGAGTATCTCCGGGCTTTGGAGGCAGCCTTCGACAACTTGGTGGACGACTTTGTAGCTGCCCGCATGGACTCAGTCCATGGCTGTGCCGCCAACAGGAGGGAGCTCCTGCGCGCCGCACCGCCACTGACTTTTGTCTCATCATCAGCATCCTTTGCTCCTATTGCTATCACCACTACTCGTCGCCTGCCTACCAAGGAGGAGTTCAACCATGTCATTGCGCCTACTCCGGTTCGTTCTGCACCACCCCTCGTGCCCGCTCATGTTCGAGTTGTCCCGCATAGGGCACCTGCTCCACCAAATCAGCGCAGCACTTCACGTCTGGAGCCTATCACCGAAGAGGAGGTTGAGTCCCCAGCCTCACTGCGCCTCACCCTTGGCAGGCCAAGGGAAATACTTACCATCTCCGACTGAGTATGCTTAACTGCCATGCGATGTACCGACTTGTACGATATGTTTATATGTACTTAGGCTGTGAGAAGTAGCTTGTTCGCGCATCATGTAGGAACTGGAGGAGTGCACTAGTCTAAATAACATGTCAGGAATATGTACGCATATCCTGAGTGATGTATCGTATAATTACTGCTTGCGTGTAAGATATGTAATGAGCAGTCCCTCTCCGTGCGCAAACGTTTATTCTCTTGAAAAATCTTGGAGCATTTGCGACTTTTTCCGTCTTCATGAATTTATTGACTTTTGCGACTCAATTTCTTTTCTTATGAGTGTTGCAAAATATATCCCCAGAGTGAACAATGTCTCGTCCTTGGACGCGCTCCATGCCAACTCTGTCAGAGGAAAATTTTGGCTCACCCGCAAGCAACAATTTCACATAGGGGCAGTCAAGTCAACAGGACAGTGAAACGGCACTTTCCCAAATGTGTCGTCTTTATGAGCAAAGTCAGCAACAACATCAGGAAATGACGAACCAAGTCATCAATATGGGAAATCACCGTGGACAGTATCAGCAGCAATCAAAGTTATCTAAGCTACAGAAGACACGTCCCCAAACTTTTTCTCACACTGACAAACCTCTTGAAGCCCAGGACTGGCTTCGAGACATGGAAAGAAAATTAATTATTGCCCAGTGTTCAGACCTTGAGAAGGTGCTTTATCCTCCGCACTACCTCACTGGAGCAGCCGCATCATGGTGGGAAAATTTCCTACACATGCACCCCAACGAAAATAATATAACATGGGAGGAATTTTAAGAAGGTTTTCGTGGGGCACATATTCCTAAGAGTCTTATGAAGATCAAAAAGAGAGAATTTGATGACCTCAAGCAAAGGACAATGACGGTGTCAGAATACAACAGTCAGTTTACTCTGCTATCTCGCTACGCCAACGAGGAGCGTATGTCTGAAAGCAAGAAAATGGAAAAATTTCTAGACGGACTGACGCTCGCGCTTAAATGCCAACTGGTCGTGCACACCTTTCCAGATTTTAAGACGCTGGTGGATAAGGCCATTACCTTGGAAAATGAGAGACGCAGCTTAGAAGATTTCCGCAAGCGGAAGAGGGACCAGATTAATCATGCCCGCAACCACCGCAGCAAAGAAGATGTATGTTCGTAAAAACTGGACACCCAAACCCACGACAAGCGTCTCACGCCCAATCAAGAATTTTCATGCAAGGGACAAGGAGTTCACATACCGCCCAGGCGTTACCTGTTACGCTTGTGGAGAAGAAGGACACTATGCCAAGCAGTGCCCCAAGCCAAGGAACTCGACCCCAAAGCCGAAAAACAGAGGCAATAATTCGGCGCCAAAGCGCAACAATTTCAACCCAAATAACAACCACAGGAAGGGTCATCTGAACCACGTGACCAAAGAGGAAGCACAAAATGCCCCAGATTTCGTGACTCGATGCGTTTCACATCAACACAATACCTGCCATGGTTTTGTTTGATTACGGAGCTTCTCACTCATTCGTTTGAAAAGTTTTGCCTTGCAAAATAATTTTTCGATGCTTCCCTTGGAAAAATCTATGATCGTCAAGTCCCACAGGATTAAGCAAGTTACCCAGTTATTGCCAGGGTGTGGTTATCGAGTTTGAAGGGTTGAAGTTTCACGCAAATCTTATCGTGTTGGAAAATAAAGGACTGGATGTCATCCTAGGGATGGATTGGTTAACCACCAACAAAGGTTTTATTGATTGTTTCAACTGGACCGTAATTCTCACCCATCACCACGGGAAGACCATAAAAGTTTCAGCCAAGGAAAGAAAAATATCCGGCAACCGAGATTGAACAAGGTGGATATTTCTGAATTGAGCAAGGTTCGATGGTGTGTGAATTTCGGGCGTATTTCTGAAGAACTACCAGGCATGCCACCAGACCGAGAGGTAGAGTTCAGCATTGAGCTAGCACTCGGAACCGACCCCATATACAAGAAACCATACAGAATGGCACCATCCGAATTGGTAGAACTGAAGAAGCGAATAAAAGAATTACTGGACAAGGGTTATATACGAGCCAGCTCCTCACCCTGGGGTTCACCAATTTTATTTGCCAAAAAGAAGGATGGAACACCGAGATTGTGCATAGACTATCGAGCGCTAAACATGGTCACAATCAAGAACAAATATCCGATGCCACGAATAAATGATTTATTCGATCAACTCGCTCAGGCCAAGGTATTTTCAAAGATTGACTTGAGGTCGGGATACCATCAACTGAAAGTACGAACCGAAGATATTCCCAAGACAGCTTTCACCTCCGTGATCTGGATTGTATGAGTTCACCGTAATGCCATTCGGACTAACGAACGCCCAGATATTTTGTTCACCTCATGAACAAAGTATTCATGAAGTTTATGGACAAGTTTGTTGTGGTATTTATCGATGATATTCTGGTATACTCCAAGACACCAGAAGAACACGCTGAACATCTCCGAATTGTACTAGGGGAGCTCAGGAAACATCAACTATACGCTAAATTCACCAAGTGTGAATTTTGGCTAAGGCAAGTAGGTTTTCTGGGCCACGTACTGACCCAAGAAGGTATCGCCGTAGACCCGGAAAAAGTCAAGGCCATACTTGGCTGGAAGCCACCAGCCAGCGTGACGGATGTACGAAGTTTCTTGGGAATGGCGGGATACTACCGAAGATTTATTGAAGGGTTCTCCACCATAGCAAAGCCAATGACGCGACTACTCAAGAAAGATAGGAAGTTTGAATGGACGGAAGCTTGCGAGAAAAGTTTCCAAGAATTAAAGAGGAAATTAACGTCAAGACGGTATTAATTGTGCCGGACATACACAAGAATTTTGAGGTATATTGCGACGCATCCCGGAAAGGCCTGGGATGCGTGTTGATGCAAGAAGGCAAGGTAGTCGCATATGTCTCCAGACAACTTTGCAAACATGAAGAAAATTATCCTACTCATGACCTGGAGTTAGCAGCAGTTATACATGCACTCAAAGAATGGAGACACTTTTTACTTGGAAATCGTTGTGAGATATATACGGACCATAAGAGCCTCAAGTATATTTTCACACAACCGGAACTGAATTTGAGGCAACGACGCTGTTGGAACTAGTGAAGGATTATGATGTTGGAATCCACTACCACCCAGGAAAAGCAAATGTAGTGGCAGACGCCCTAAGTCGGAACCCTAGCCCAAACGACGACGGCCTGCCAAACCTGAGGCCTGAATTCCAGCAGGAGTTTGCTAAACTCAACCTACTGGTAGTCACCGAAGGCAGCATATCAAATTTAGAAATACAGCCCACTCTAATGGAGACAATTAAAGAGGCTCAGCATGGACACCCCAGCATTGAAGGCATTAAACGGAAAGTGAGTTTGGGCAAGGCCCCATAATTCATTATCGATAAGCAGGGAATATTGTGGTACGGGGATAGATTTTGCGTACCAAATATCAAGGATCTTAAGCAGCAGATCTTAGCTGAAGGCCACACCGCCCCGTATTCGATACATCCTGGAGGGACAAAAATGTACAAGGATATTCAGGAAAAATATTGGTGGCACGGTCTAAAAAGGGACATAGCCACGTTCATCGCATGTTGTGACTCTTGTCAACGCATCAAAGCCGAGCATCAGAAACCGGCCGGACTTTTACAACCAAATAAAATACCCGAGTGGAAATGGGACGAGATTGGGATGGATTTTATTGTTGGGCTACCTCGGTCAAGGCACGGAAATAACGCCATTTGGGTCATCACTGATAGATTGACTAAAGTAGCACACTTCATCCCCATGAAGACAACCCACACCACTCAGAAGCTTGCTAGGCTCTACCTTTCCCGTATCGTCTGCTTACATGGAGTCCCAAAGAAAATAATCTCGGACAGAGGCACTCAATTCGTCTCCCGATTTTGGGATCACTTACAACAAGCTCTGGGAACTCAGCTGGCATTCAGTACCACATACCACCCCCAGACAGATGGGCAAACTGAGCGAGTAAACCAGATTCTAGAAGATATGCTGAGGGCATGTGTCCTCACCTATGGGACCAGTTGGGAAGAGAGCTTACCATACGCAGAATTCACATATAACAACAGTTATCAGGCCAGCCTGCAAATGGCACCATTTGAGGCTCTGTACGGGCGAAGATGTCGTACCCGCTAAATTGGTCGGAAGCGGAGACAGCCATATCTTCGGCCCAGACATGCTCAAAGAGGCTGAAGATAAGGTCAAGGTGATTAAGGACCGACTCAAGACAGCCCAAAGTCGACAGAAGAGTTATTACGATAAAAAACATCGGGGAATCAGCTTTGCCTACGAGTATCCCCTATGAGAGGCCTGCATCGATTCAAGATTAAAGGGAAGCTAGCACCAAGATTCATCGGACCATTCTGCATAGTGGCACGGAAAGGCACGGTAGCCTACCAGCTAGACTTACCCGAAGATTTATCCGACGTCCACGACGTGTTCCACGTCTCGCAATTGAGAAAGTGTGTGAGCAACCCAGAGAAACAAGTACCCCATGAAAACATTGACGTGCAGCCAGACCTCACATATCGAGAGCATCCAATAAAAATCTTGGAAGAGTCTGAAAGGAGAACCCGACAGAAAACCATCAAGTTCTTCAAAGTTCATTGGAGCAACCACACCGAAAGTTAAGCCACTTGGGAAAGAGAGGATTTTCTTCGGACAGAGCACCCACATTTATTTGAGGATCAGCTGGAATCTCGGGGACGAGATTTTTCCTAAGGGGGTAGGTGTTGTGACACTCCAAAAATTTTGTTTTGGTTTTCAGCAAAAACTTTGTTGGTTTTGAAGGAGGTCATTTAAACCTTCCAAAAATCTCCTTCTCTCAAGAATTTTCCCTTTGACAAAAGATTTTATTTTGGCATCTTCTTCAACTCTGGTGTTGGTTATTAAAAACCTTTGTTCTGATTTTCCTCCCTTCTCAAGATTTGGTTTTGGGATTTATTTTTCTTTTAGAAGAAAACCCTAGGGATTTTTGGGTCTTCTCTTATTTTGAAACCATCCATGGTTTTACCATGCCTCATGTGGAAAATCTTCCCAAAACCCCTCCTTCCCCTTTGGGACAATTCAAATATTCTGTCCCAACAAGTCCAACCCATTTTTGGATTTTATTTCATTAAATTCTTTTCCCAAAACAATTCTGTCCATTATTTTGAGCCTAGGTGATTTGCAAAGCAAGTACCTAAAGGCCTTTGAGTTTTGTTCTCAAACCAACTATTCTGGATAGTCCCTGGCACCCACAACCTAGAACCATCAAGATCCACTCTTCTTCTTTTCAAAATTTTCAAGTTTCAGAAACGCAAGTTTGGACCAGATTTGTCAAATTTGGTGAAATTCATATCCCCTCTTCTCCAAAAATTCCACCAAAATTCAGGCAACCTCCAGTTGCAATGAGAAGCCACTCCACCAAAAATCAACTCAAGGAAAAATCCCCACATACCAAAATCATTCTGTCGAACACCTAGCATGCACTGTCACCTTGCACTTTCAGAAATTTCAGACTTTCAGAAATTCAGTTTCGTCAGAGGCTGGTCACTTGTCAACTGTGCACATTGGCGCGTTGCGCGTGGCTCCTCCTCCCTGTCCAGAGCGCTGCACGGGCACTTGGC
Source organism: Aegilops bicornis (assembly GCA_021605145.1). NCBI lineage: Eukaryota > Viridiplantae > Streptophyta > Magnoliopsida > Poales > Poaceae > Aegilops > Aegilops bicornis. The sequence goes on from CM038669.1 coordinate 348,615,257, forward strand.
GGGTTCCTGGCATCGGTGGCACCATGGCCCGTCCGCGCCGGCGGGACCTCCCGTGGCGGCCAACAGGGGGCACCCTGCGGCAAAACGCCGTTCGGCACCGCCCACGCCACCTGGGAGCTCCGTGGCTGTCCCCTTGCCCGGTAAGACGCATGCAAGACGTCGCCGTGGCACGGCATGCACGGGCGCGCCCTCTGCCGCCCGGCGTGCCGCACGGTCGTTCCTTTGGGGACATCTTTGTAACCGCCCTACCTCGCTGAGTTAGGCACCGGGATGGACTCAGTGCTCCGTCTAGTCGATGCTCAAGCTCCTAAACCTACCGTCCCGCCACAGCACCGCCGTAATCACTCGCCGGACTTATCCCGTTCTCGGCAGCCGCTTCGGGCCGGCTATATATAGCGCCTCCAAGCTCACTCTCGACCCCGCGCACCTCCACAACCTCACTAGACCCCGCCCAGCCACTGGAAGAGCCTCGAGGGGCCCTTCTTCCTCAACTCCGGCCACCTCCGTCCGCTTCAGGCTCCGGCAGTGTTCTCCCTGGTGAGAGCTCCTCCATCGCCCTAGGCTGGACCGTAGCCTCATGGCACCTCTAGGAGACTAAACCCCACTCCAATTTGACCCCAGCAGCTCTCTCCAACGAGACCCACGACTTCCCGAAACGCCGTCCGCCGGAGCAAGGGCCGCCGTCGACGTGGTACTCGCCGGCGACCACCACCACCCACCCACCGACGCAGAATGGCGCCCTGAGCACGGAGGTACCAACCAATCCTCCTGCCGCGCCGTGGATCGCCGCCGGCGACCCCCGCGGCTCTCGGGCGCCGACGAGCTCTGCCGCCTCGTTTAAATTTTTAAACCTGATGCGTGGGACCCGCCCGTCAGCCTCTCTATCTTTATTTTGAAACGTTTTTTGAAAGCGTATTCTGATAAATACGCTTTCCAAACCAAATCGTTTTCTGAACTTTTCTGTTCTGCCCCCTGAGTATTTTCTGTTTCATTATAGAAAGGTCCTTGTACCAAAACTCTTATAACTTTTAAACAGAAAAGGATTTTTGAGTGATTCTTTTTCTGTCCTCTTCAAAATTTTGTCTAGTTTTTTATAAGTTTTATTTGAAAAATATTTGGAATATATTTTGAGCACCCCTTGGTATTTACGTTAGTGCGTATATTTTTTTTGTATACCGTAGATACTGAAGGAGGTGACGGGACCGCGAACTTCACCAAGCTAGGCCCCGACTACTCCGAACCAGGCAAGCATGTTTGAACTTTTGATACGATGAGTGTTTGGGCATGTTTGCATTAATTTAGTATCATGGCATGTTCATGAGCATCTCGATGAAAGTTTATCTCGTAAGAGTTGAGGCAAGTGAGTTTCGGGAAATCCATGAGTTGTTGGAAACATGTTGCATGGCCATGAGTTGGCATGAGAATGGTTAAGATGGCAGTGTTGTAGCATGCCAGTCTTATGCCAGATCTTTGACCCAGTTTCAATATAAATCAGTCCAATTACCGTCCGTCTCCCCTTTCGTACTACCACATGTTTTCCGCAAGGGATACGGCTTAGTAAGTTGCAAACCACTTCCTGGTACACACCAAATCGAGAGGCCGGGATGAGGGTTCCATGGCCCTGGATTAAAGCCTTTCATCCGGTCAGGGGGCATGTGTGTTTCCGGTTGGGACCAAGAGGGGGGCACCCCTTAGAGCGCGCGTATATAAATTTGATCCCATGCTATTCGAGATAGTGATCTCCCCGTCTCAAAGTTTTTCTTCAACGCTGTCTAGGGTGATTCCTGGCAACGTGAGGTAGGATGGGTGTGTATTGGTTAGCTGTGTTTTCTCCGAAATACCGTAAATGGAACTAGTCCTTCGTGACTACGGAAATCCGTTGGCTGTGGATAATTTTTAGTACAAACTCTGCAGAGTTGCAATTCTTGAAATTCATCTTATCCATGTCCAAGTACTGTGTTCATCTTATCTTGTCAAGTGTCAGTCTCGGTGACAGAAACTCCTGAGAACCATATGAGTGTTAAATGTTTATTTCCTGTGAATGGACTAACCCGCTTATTGACATGTGATGAATATTTTCCGTGAGCACCATTTCTTGTAAGTTATGAATAATGAATTATAAGCCCTTTCTGCGATGTCGCTCAGACGTCCGACTGTGGCATTGTTATTTACTTATTATTGATATAAGCCCTTTCTGCGATGTCGCTCAGACGTCCGACTGCGGCATTGTTATTATTTACTTTAATTATAAGCCCTTTCTGCGATGTCGCTCAGACGTCCGACTGATGCATTGTTATTGTTTACTTTAATTATAAGCCCTTTCTGCGATGTCGCTCAGACGTCCGACTGCGGCATTGTTATTATTTAATTTTGTTATAAGCCCTTTCTGTGATGTCGCTCCGACGTTCGACTGCGGCACGCATGTCTTTTCTTTCAATATAAGCCCTTTATGAGGTGTCGCTTAGACGCTTGATCGTATGGCATGCCTTATTTATTTGTTCACCCTTCGAGGCGCCGCTCGCATAATCTGATCGGTTTTGAGTTTATCTTCTTTGGGTTTTCGAGCGGACTACCAGCGATTCCCTTTTTACTTACCTTGCTATACTAAATTGATTGCGCGTTGTTAAATTATTCATGACGCATTCATGCATACATTTGTTATTTCTTTTGTCCGAACTGTCTTGCGAGTACTTTCAAAGTACTCACCTGGCTTGTTGATTTGGCGAGATCTTGTGAAGGCGATCTCATGGATGAAGAGTTCGATAGCGAGTCCGACGCCTAGAGGAATCCCAGTCAGCCTCGTGCGACCCCTGGATTAGTCACTGTGATATATTCGCTTCCGCTACCCAAATAAATTCACCGAGCCTCACCTCGACACTCGATGAGCCGCCAGTGTAGGAGTCATATCTCCCACTCCACTGTGTTATTCCACCACTTTACCACGAGTCAGTAGTATGCCACCACTCCACTGTGTCACATCCGCCACTATGTATAATTATTGGCGTGCTTGTAATAATTTGTTGAGCAACTTCAGCTCGACCCTGTAATATATCATATGCTACTAGCTTATTGTATCAAGATTTTGTCTACCGGTATGGAGGATTTTCCTCACACTGGATTTTATAGGTCGGTTTCTCAATAAATATTTTCATTGAAAAACCGGTCGTGACAAAAGATGAATTAATTCCGCAAAGAATTATTACAGGTTATAGGATGGTAATTGATTTCCGCAAATTAAATAAGGCTACTAAAAAAGATCATTACCCCTTGCCATTCATTTAGCAAATTCTAGAAAGATTATCCAAACATACACATTTTTGCTTTCTAGATGGTTACTCTGGTTTCTCTCAAATACATGTGTCAGCTGATGATCAAGCAAAGACCACATTTACTTGCCCTTTCAATACTTTTGCTTATAGACGTATGCCTTTTGGTTTATGTAATGCACCTGCTACCTTTCAAAGATGCATGATGGCTATATTCTCTGATTTTTTTAAAGATTTGTGAGGTTTTCATGGACGATTTCTCCGTCTATGGATCCTCTTTTGATGATTGCTTGAGCAACCTTGACCGAGTTTTGCAGAGATGTGAAGAAACTAACCTTGTCTTGAATTGGGAGAAGTGCCACTTTATGGTTAATGAAGGTATTGTCTTGGGGCATAAAATTTCTGAAAGAGGTATTGAAGTTGTTAAAGCTAAAGTTGATGCTATTGAAAAGATGTCGTGTCCCAAGGACATCAAAGGTATAAGAAGTTTCCTTGGTCATGCCGGTTTTTATAGGACGTTCATTAAGGACTTCTCAAAAATTTCTCGGCCTCTGCCTAATCTCTTACAAAAAGACATACCTTTCATTTTTGATGATGATTGTGTAGAAGCATTCGAAATACTTAAGAAAGCATTGATCTCTACACCTATTGTTCAGCCACCTGATTGGAATTTACCTTTTGAAATTATGTGTGATGCTAGCGATTATGCCGTAGGTGCTGTTCTAGGGCAAAGATTTGATAAGAAATTAAATGTTATTCAATATGCTAGTAAAACTCTAGACAATGCCCAGAGAAATTATGCCACTACTGAAAAAGAATTTTTAGCAGTTGTATTTGCTTGTGATAAGTTCAGACCTTATATTGTTGATTCTAAAGTAACTATTCACACTGATCATGCTGCTATTAAATATCTGATGGAAAAGAAAGATGCTAAACCTAGACTTATTAGATGGGTTCTCTTGCTACAAGAATTTGATTTACATATTATTGATAGAAAGGGAGCTGAGAACCCCGTTGCAGGCAACTTGTCTAGGTTAGAAAATGTTCTTGATGACCCACTACCTATTGATGATAGCTTTCCTGATGAACAACTGAATGTCATAAATGCTTCTCGTACTGCTCCATGGTATGCTGATTATGCTAATTACATTGTTGCTAAATTTATACCACCTAGTTTCACACACCAACAAAAGAAAAAAACATTCTATGATTTAGGACATTACTTCTGGGATGACCCAAATCTTTATAAAGAAGGAGTAGATGGTGTTATTAGACGTTGTGTAGCTAAGCATGAACAGGAACAGATCCTACACAAGCGTCACTCTGAGGCTTATGGAGGACACCACACTGGAGATAGAACTGCACATAAGGTATTGCAATCCGGTTTTTATTGGCCTACTCTCTTCAAGGATGCCCGTAAGTTTGTCTTGTATTGTGATGAATGTCAAAGAATTGGTAATATTAGTAGACGTCAAGAAATGCCTATGAATTATTCACTTGTTATTGAACCATTTGATGTTTGGGGCTTTGATTATATGGGACCGTTTCCTGCCTCTAATGGATATACACATATTCTAGTTGCTGTTGATTATGTTACTAAGTGGGTAGAAGCTATTCCAAGTAGTAGTGCTGATCATAACACTTCTATTAAGATGCTTAAAGAAGTTATTTTTCCGAGGTTTGCAGTCCCTAGATATTTAATGACTGATGGCGGTACACATTTTATTCATGGTGCTTTTCGGAAAATGCTTGCTAAGTATGATGTTAATCATAGAATCGCATCTCCTTATCACCCACAGTCTAGCGGTCAAGTAGAATTGAGTAATAGAGAGCTCAAATTCATTTTGCAAAAGATTGTTAATAGATCTAGAAAGAATTGGTCCAAGAAACTTGATGATGCATTATGGTCCTATAGAACTACATATAAAAATCCTATGGGTATGTCTCCGTATAAAATGGTTTATGGAAAAGCATGTCACTTACCTCTCGAATTAGAACATAAGGCATATTGGCCTATTAAACAACTCAATTATGATTTCAAACTTGCCGGTGAGAAGAGGTTATTTGACATTAGCTCACTTGATGAATGGAGAACCCAAGCCTACGAGAATGCCAAGTTGTTTAAAGAAAAAGTTAAAAGATGGCATGACAAAAGGATACAAAAGCGTGAGTTTAATGTAGGTGATTATGTATTGCTATACAACTCTCGTTTAAGATTTTTTGCAGGAAAACTTCTCTCTAAATGGGAAGGTCCTTACGTTAACGAGGAGGTCTATCGTTCTGGTGCCATAAAAATCAACAACTTTGAAGGCACAAATCGAAGGTGGTAAACGATCAAAGAATCAAACATTATACCTCAGGTAATCCCTTAAATGTTGAAACTAATATTATTGAAATCGTAACCCCGGAGGAATACATAAGGGAGACTTTCCAGTACGTTTCAGACTCCAAAAAGGAATAGGTATGTGGTACGGTAAGTAAACCGACTCCGAAAGAGTTCTAATAGCAAATTTTCTCTGTTTTGGAATATTTAGAAAAATAGGAAAATAAGAAGCAGTCCGGGAAGGACACGAGCCTCCACGAGGGTGGAGGGCGAGCCCTACCCCCTGGGCGCGCCTCCTACCTCGTGGGCACCTCGTGCGCCCTCCAGACTCCGTTTTCTCGCACGATACGTATTTTGGTCGGTAAAAATTCATTATATAATCTCCCAAAGGTTTTGACTCCTGTATCATGCAAATATCCTCTGTTTTTGTTTCGAGCTATTTCTGTAGCAGGTTTGGAGCAAGATGTCATCTCAGGATTCCGACGGAGAGAGCTATGTCTCACACCTCATTGCTGACCCAAAGACCTATGGGGATCTATCTCCTTGTGGTCGAACTACGGTTGAGGAGGAGGATGCTCATTTGATGAGGATCAATGATTCAAGTTCGAAGGAGGAGGATGTCCCTCTACCTCAACCTGGGGATATGCACGTGAAGTTCAAGAAATCTAGTCTCCCTAAGAGGGCTAAACTATCTAACAACCGATCTATCCCTTCTCGTTTTCGGCAGAAAAGCAAAGGAGATTTATGTGACAAGATCTTGAAGCTGGAATCGGAGGTCGATTATTTAAAGGAGGAAATTGCTCTTCTCAATTACAGTATGAAGAAGATAAAGAAACAACTGTTATCATCAACAACTCCATCATCACCTCCTCCGAAAAAGGAAAACTAAGTATTTGGTATGGGCACTCCCCTTGGCAACTGCCGGGCTTGGGGGAGGTGCCCCGGTATCGTATCACCATCACACTCCTATCTTTACCGTCTTTCTTAGTTCGATCCTTTTAGTAATATCTTGATCTAGTAGAATAATGTTTTTGGTATGATGTAGTTTTGAGTTTTGCTTTATGATCCCTCTATGTAATCGTGTCCGTGAGCTATATATAATAAAGATTAGTGTTGAGTCAAGGGCTTGATTATTCTGCCATGATCTTGAGGGAATAAAAGAAAAGAGAAAAGTATAAAAAGAAACAAAGAGACCATATTGATCTTATGGAGAGTAATGACTTGACATAGAAAGAGTATGATGATTAAAAGTTGGTGAGAGTTGACAAACATAGTTTTGGTCATCGTTGCAATTAATAGGAAGTAATAAAGAAAGAGAGGTTTCACAATAAATATACTATCTTGGACATATTTTATGATTGTGAGCACTCATTAAAGTATGACATGCTAAAGAGTTGATGTTGGACAAGGAAGACAGCGTAATGGGTTATGTTTTCTTATATCTGAAATAAAGTATATTGTCATGGATCGTCTAACATGTTGAGCCTGCCTATCTCCCTCATGCTAGCCAAATTCTTTGCACCAAGTAGAGATACTACTTGTGCTTCCAAATATCGTTAAACACAGTTTTGCCATGAGAGTCCACCATATCTACCTATGGATTGAGTAAGATCCTTCAAGTAAGTTGTAATCGGTGCAAGCAATAAAAAAATTGCTCTCTAAATATGTATGATTGATTAGTGTGGAGGAAATAAGCTTTATACGATCTTGTGATGTGGAAGAAATAAAAGCGATGGACTGCATAATAAAGGTCCATATCACAAGTGGCAATATAAAGTGACATTCTTTTGCATTAAGATTTTTTGCATCCAACCATGAAAGCGCATGACAACCTCTGCTTCCCTCTACGAAGGGCCTATCTTTTACTTTTATCTTCTACCTTATGCTAGAGTCATGGTGATCTTCACCTTTCCTTTTTACATTTTATATTTTGGCAAGCACATTGTGTTGGAAAGATCCTGATATATATATATATATATATATATATATATATATATATATATATATATATATCTAATTGGATGTAAGTTAGCATGAACTATTATTATTGACATTACCCTTGAGGTAAAAGGTTGGGAGGCGAAACTATAAGCCCCTATCTTTCTCTGTGTCCGATTAAAACTCTGTAACCACAATTATTGCGTGAGTGTTAGCAATTGTGAAAGACTAAATTATAGTTGAGTATGTGGACTTGCTGAAAAGCTCTTATATTGACTCTTTTCTGATGTTATGACAAATTGCAATTGCTTCAATGACTGAGATTATAGTTTTGTTAGTTCTAAGTGAAGTTGCTGACTCATACTTTGCATTGTGAATGGATTATTACTTGAGCATAAGAAATCATATGACAATATCCATATATGTTGCTGTTATAAGAATGATCATGATGCCCTCATGTCCGTATTTTATTTTATCGACACCTCTACCTCTAAACATGTGGACATATTTATTGTTATCGGCTTCCGCTTGAGGACAAGGGAGGTCTAAGCTTGGGGGAGTTGATACGTCCATCTTGCATCATGCTTTTATATCGATATTTATTGCATTATGGGCTGTTATTACACATTATGTCACAATACTTATGCCTATTCTCTCTTATTTTACTAGGTTTACATAAAGAGGAATAATGCCTGCAGCTGGAATTCTGGGCTGGAAAAGGAGCAAATATCAGAGACCTATTCCGCACAACTCCAAAAGTCCTGAAACTCCACAGAAGTTATTCTTGGAAATAATAAAAAATACTGAGCGAAGAAAATACCAGAGGGGGCCCACACCCTGGCCACGAGGGTGGGGGGCACGCCCTACACCCCTGGGCGCGCCCCTGCCTCGTGGGCCCCCTGGTGGCCCTCCGGTGCTGCTTTATGAAGTCTTTCGTCCGAGAAAAAAAATCATAAGCAAGCTTTCGGGACGAGACTCCACCGCCATGAGACCGAACCTTGGCAGAACCAATCTAGGGCTCTGGCGGAGCTGTTCTGCCGGGGGCACTTCCCTCCGGGAGGGGGAAATCATCGCCATCGTCATCACCAACGCTACTCTCATCGGGAGGGTCCAATCTCCATCAACATCTTCACCAGCACCATCTCCTCTACAACCCTAGTTCATCTCTTGTATCCAATTCTTGTCTCTAAGTCTGAGATTGGTACTTGTAGGTTGCTAGTAGTGTTGATTACTCCTTGTAGTTGATTCTAGTTGGTTTATTTGGTGGAAGATCATATGTTCAGATCCATTATGCATATTAATACCCCTCCTGATTATGAACATGAATATGCTTTGTGAGTAGTTACGTTTGTTCCCGAGGACATGGGAGAAGTCTTGCTATTAGTAGTCATGTGAATTTGGTATTCGTTCAATATTTTGATGAGATGTATGTTGTTTCTCCTCTAGTGGTGTTATGTGAACGTCGACTACATGACACTTCACCATTGTTTGGGCCTAGAGGAAGGCATTGGGAAGTAATAAGTAGATGATGGGTTGCTAGAGTGATGTAAGCTTAAACCCTAGTTTATGCGTTGCTTAAAGGGGCTGATTTGGATCCATATGTTTCATGCTATGGTTAGGTTTACCTTAATACTTCTTTTGTAGTTGTGGATGCTTGCAATGGGAGTTAATCATAAGTGGGATGCTTGTCCAAGTAAGGACAGCACCCAAGCACCGGTCCACCCACATATCAAATTATCAAAGTACCAACGCGAATCATATGAACGTGATGAAAACTAGCTTGACGATAATTCCCATGTGTCCTCGGGAGCGCTTTTTTCTATATAAGAGTTTGTCCAGGCTTGTCCTTTGCTACAAAAAGGATTGGGCCACCTTGCTGCACTTTATTTACACTTGTTACTTGTTGCTCGTTACAAATTACCTTATCACAAAACTATCTGTTACCGATAATTTCAGTGCTTGCAGAGAATACCTTGCTGAAAACCGCTTATCATTTCCTTCTGCTCCTCATTGGGTTTGACACTCTTACTTATCAAAAGGACTACGATAGATCCCCTATACTTGTGGGTCATCAGTTACCGCCATGAACTTGGCTAGGGCCGGATACCCGAGGATGGCATTGTACGGCAGATGGATGTGAGCAACGTCAAAGTCGATGAGCTTGGTGCTATAGTTGTCGCGCTGACCGAAGGTGACAGGGAGACGGACCTGACCTATCGGGGTGGTGGAGCCGTTAGTCACTCCTGAGAAGGGCTTGGTGGACTGAAGCTGATCATATGGCACTTGGAGGCTGCTGAATGTATCGACGGATAGGATGTTAAGCCCTACGCCGCCGTTAATGAGGGTCTTGGTGACTTGTACATTGCTGATGATGGGTGAGCAGACCATCGGGAGGGTGCCAGCATTGGCCGCGCACTTGAGCTGGTCCGCCGAGCTGAAAGTGATGGTGCACTTGGACCACCTGAGCGGGCGCGTGGCCTCAAGCCTGGGGAGGGCTGCGTTTACCTCGCGAGTAAACTGCTTGAAGATCTGTTGAGATCTTTGGGGCTGAGCTCCGCCCAAGATGCAGTGTGATGGCACGCGGTTCTGGAAGCCCCGGCCCCTCTCGTCCTGATGGTGGTCGTCGTTCCTTCTTAGTGGCGGTGGCAGTGGAGGAAGACCAGCGTTTCCCTCAGGGTGGTCCTCGGGAGGCTGATCCCTCCAGGCGCCCTCATGAGGCTGGTCCTACCAGCGGTCCTCGCGAGGCCGGTCGCGCCACTCCTGGTGGGGGGCCACGATCATCCCAGCATCCTCCGCCTTGTCCTCATCCTTGGCTGTAGCCTCGGTCGCTGCGCTCGGGGCGTCGACTGAAGCGTCCATCTCGAATGGCCCTGAGCTCTTGACAGTCGTTGGTGTTGTGGATGTGTACGTTGTGGAAGTTGTAGAACGGTCGGCTGCTTTTGGACGACTCGGGATGGTCCCGACCGCGCTTCGTATCCGGCTCCACCGCGAGCACGACCACTCCCTTGCGCTTTACGTCCTTGGCCTTGGCTTTATTCTCCTCCGGGTCGGTAGCTGGGAGCTCGAGGAGGGAAAGGCGCCCCTCTTTGGCTCTTGTGCACTTGGTCACCATGTTGAACAGCTCCAGAGCCGTGCATAACTCCTCGTGGATGGCGAGCTCCTCCTTCATCTTGACGTCGCGGACGCCATTAGAAAACACGGAAATGATGGCATCATCCGTCACCTTGGGGATCTTGAGACAAACGTTCTTGAAGCACTGGATGTACTTCTGCAAGGTCTCTCCTGGTTGCTGCTTGATGCGGCGCAGGTCACCCGCGGCCAGAGGGCGGTCACGAGTGCCCTGGAAGTTGGAGATCGAGCCCAGGGGCAGGTTCAGGAGCCACGAGCGAGCACCATCCTTGAGAGCCATGGGAAACCAGTTCCCCATGACTTTATCGTCGCCGTTGGCCGCCTTGATGCTCAACTCGTAGAGCTGCAAGAACTCCGCAGGGTCGGGGGTGCCGTCGTAACGAGGAGGTAGGTCTGGCTTGAACTTGCCCGGCCAGACGATGCTACGCAGCTCCGGGGTGAAGGCGTGGTAGCTTGCTGTGGCCACCGGGCCCCTTTGCTGATGTGGAGCCTGCCCCTGATGTTTGCGCGCCGCCACTGCAGGCGGCACGCGGTCATGTCGCAGTGGCACTGGGAGCACGGGAGCATTCTCTTGCGGTCGGGGAACTTCTTAGCAGCTTCCTTCTTCTCGCGCGGGCGCCCAACGCGGTGGGTCATGTCAGGGGGCCGCGCGCCTTGGCGCCAGAGCGCCGTCTTGGTGCGGAGGTGGTGGAGGTGCTCCGTGAGCTACGTTGCCCTCAGCTGGCCGAGGGCGAGGCAGCGAGAGGGATGGTGCGGGGGATTCCCCAGCAGCGCTGACGAATTCGGCGATGCGGTCCAACCAGTCCTCGTAGAGGTCGTCGACCGGGCGGTAGCGCAGGAGCTCGCGTGCCATGAGCAGCACGGCCTGCGCAGCCGCGGGAGCACTACGAGCGTGGGACGATGAGCCGGCTGGGGTCAACGACGGAGTGGCGGTGCGGCCGTCCCGCCGCACAGAGGGGTGCAACAAGGACGCTTGTTGATCGTTTCCAGCCGGACCGGTGGCGGCGTTGGCGGCGGGTGATGGGAAAGACGGGGAGGCCCGCCGACAGGGGCTGTCTGAGCGACACGGGTGGCGAGGGCGGCCCGACACTCACCGCGGGCTCGACGCGCGTCCACCATGGATGCGATGGAGCGATGGGACGCGGATCAGCGGGAGGAAGGCTTCGGCGCACCCCTACCTGGCACGCCAAATGTCGGATTTCTGGTTCCGGCAAAACCCTTGAGGTTCAAACACTGGGGTGCGCACGAAGATCTCTCCTCCCTATAGCACTCATCCTCACCGCGATCTCAAGGCTCAGCGCGTCAAACTCGCAGAACAAAGGGACACAAGATTTATACTGGTTCGGGCCACCGATGTGGTGTAATACCCTACTCCAGTGTGGTGTGGTGGATTGCCTCTTGGGCTGAGGAAGAACTAGTACAAGGGAAGAACAGCCTCCTGAGGAGAGGTGTTCTTGAGCTCGGTGAGCTTGTGTGGTTGAGGGTGATCTGAATGATTCGTCCTCCAGTTCTCTTATGTTCTCTTCTCTATCTACTGTGGTGGCTAGCCCTATTTATAGAGTCTTTGGTCCTCTTCCCAAATGCTGGCGGGAAGGGATGCCACAACGGCCAAATTTGAAGGGAGACAACTAGTACAAGTTATCCTGACTAAAGGTGGTCTTCGCCTGCCAAAGGCTCTAGTGGTGACGCCGTCTTGGGCTCCACGGTGACCTCCTTCCTGTCGTCCTGCTGGTCTTGGTCTCGTTGCACTGATATGGAAACATTTGCCTGATGCCTCGGGACTCCTCGTCTGTGCTTGCCTCTTTAGCACCAAAGAGGAAACAAGGACACTGTGCACGCTGGCGCCCGCCTGGCACCCGCCTGACCCCGATCATCATGGCTAACGTCACAGGAACCTCGCGAGGTGCCCCTTGCCTTGATCTCTCCGCCCCTCGCGAGCCAGCCTGGTGAGGCCGCCCACGAGGAGGTCTTGCGTCGTCCACCTCGCGAGGTTTGGCCCCTCGCGAGGGTCTTGAGTGTTTGCTAGTGAATATGGGACGTACAGGGCCGCTGGAGGAGCCACGCCGTGGGTTGCAGGCAGGCAAGTCTGGGGACCCCCGTTCCCAGGACGCCGACAGCCGTAGCGAGCACGGGGAAGGTGCGGCCAAGGCAACAGTGCGCCCATGTTTCACACGCAAGATGCGACCCTATCCTAAAGGAACTCGAAGGTCCCACCAAGGGTAGAAGCGCATCTTGAAGGCGCTTTTGCAAGGTGGATATCACTACATCAACATTACATAATAGTGGGGGTACATACATAAGGCACAAATGCCCCAAGAATACATCAACAATATTAAATGTTATTAAACAAGGCAAGGGGTGAAGCATAAGTAAACTAACTATTTAGGCAAATTTAGATGAGGCCGGAAATAAGAAACAACAATTCCGGAAAATCCTCATGAGCAATATTTTAGATTCGGTACTGTTCCGCCCTAAACCATATTTTATTGTTGTAAAACAGGAAAATAAACTGCACCATGTTAAACTAGGCATTTTCCACCCCATTTACATATAAAGTTTATTTAAAACCGAGCTACGGTTAATTAGTTATGAAATAAATCATTTTAGCATGGCATTTAAGCAAATTTAAACAAACAACATTTTAAACATGGATGAGAGTTGCAAATTATGAAACTAGATGTAATTCCAAGCATTTTACATATATAAATCATTTTAATCCGATGCACGGTTGTTGTGCAATCTGTAAAACTGGAAATCACTGGATAATAGGAAAAATCGCAGACAGGGAAAAAAAGCTACACTGGGCCGAAACTGGCAGGCTGGCCCAACAGGAGCAGGGACGCTGGAGGCTCACCATGGGCTCTTGGCCCGGTCGGTGGAGGAGACAGGCCCGGAGAACAGGCGGCTTGGCAGGGCGCGATGCGGCTGGGCCTTGGCGCGGGATGCGGCCCAGGCGCGTGCAGTCGAGGGGCGTGGTCAACGCAGGCAGGGGATCGGTCGGGACTTGGTGCTGCGTGCGTCCTCCTCGCGCAAGGGCGAAGCAGAGGAGGCGAGCAGGGCGGCGGGCGGCGAGGTCCTGGGCGTCTGGATCTGGCCGGGAACGACGGCGAGGGCCTGTGTCGGAGCTCCATGGAGGGAAGTGGCAACTGCTGTTACCTGAAGAAGAGGAGGGAGAGAGATATTCAGAGAAGCAGAACGGAAAAGGGAAGAAGAGAGAAGGCGAGGGCGACGGGCGCGCTGGTGACCTGCTGATCGGGTGCTGGTCGCGGCAGAGGCTCGGGACAGGGGAGGAGCACGACGAAGTCGAGACAGAGGCGAAGTCGGGCAGCGGAGGCGCCCATGGCGAGCAGCGGACCCGGTCCCGTGAGGATGGGATGGAGCTAGCACGGTGATGTCTTGGACGACCGACGACGATCCTCAGGCTGCCATGGCCGTGGTTCTCTGGGCGAAAGGTGGTCGACAGCAGGCGAGGCGGCAACCACGGGGGGCCATCCATGGCGCTCCTGCTCGGAAAAAGAAAACGCGGGAGAGAGCAATTAGCGGAGGCGGGAGGAGCAGGGGAAGAAGAAGAAAAACAGCAGGGGCGGCGCTCATCTCCTGGGCGCGCCGGTGACGTGGCTGGCCGAACGGAGACGGGGAAGTGGGGCTCCGGGCGAGGACCTGCTTGGGAGAGGGTCGAGGAGCCTTGCGAGGCGGTGGCTGGAGACGAGCAGAAGGCGCTCGGGATCGAGCTCCTCTCAATCCAGAGCATGGCTGCGGGCGCGGGACGAAGGTGGAGGTCGGCGGCGGCCGTCCTACTGGGCTCCGGGCGAGCACGGGGACGAGGAGTAGCTCGGGGCTCGAGCGAGGAGTGGATCGAGGGGGCCTGGGGTTGGTCGGCAGATGATCCCAAGGTGGGAGGAGGCTGCAGGCTTCGGTGGTTGGCTGGGCGAGGGGATCGAGGAGGGACATGAGGGAGCGCTGGTTGGTGGATTGGATGAGGGTGATCCCGATGGGGATTGAGCGGGTGGCGGCGCGATGGGACAAGAAGCCTGGGTTTTAGGGATTGGTCTAGGGTTGGATATTTATATAGGTAGGGGATTAGGGTGGGGGTTAATCTGTTCCTCCATTCAAAGTCGGACGGTCCAGAATAGAATAGGCAGGGAGTCCAAATAATAAAACGGAGATTGAGCTGTTCGGGTTCGGGGCAGTTTCAGACACGGGCGAGGGGTCGATGCACTGTGCAAAGAGACTCCGATTTAGGCAAGAGGGAAAACGAAGAACAAGGTTGGTCTCAGACCGGTCCACAAAAGCAAGGGGGGCGCGACAACTACGAGCGGATGCAAGTTTTAAAAACAATGACGGCAACGAGTGCCGATGCAATGCAAATGATGACATGATATGAAATGCAAGACATGAACAAAATGCAACACAAAAAAACAAAAACCCAACCATGGAGGAAAATAACATATCGCATCTTCGGAAAAGGCAAGAGTTGGAGTTACGAATATGGAAAGTTGTATCCGGGGTGTTACACCATGCCCCTATGCTCGTCGCGTACCGCGCTCCTGTGCTCGTCGCCGCTCGTCTATAGCCTCCGCGTGATCCCCGACGTCTTCTCCCTCTCTCACTGACGCCATTCGTCACCGGGCGACACTCCAGAGAGCTCCGTGAGCTCTCGATCCCCGCCTCAGCCTCGGCTATAAATTGCCCTGATACGTCTCTATCGTATCTACTTTTCCAAACACTTTTTCCTTTGTCTTGGACTCTAACTTGCATGATTTGAATGGAACTAACCCGGACTGACGCTGTTTTCAGCAGACTTTCCATGGTGTTATTTATGTGCAGAAACAAAAGTTCTCGAAATGACCTGAAACTCTACGGAACATCTATTTGGAAAATAAGAAAAATACTAGTAGAAAAAGCCATGTCAGGGGGCCCACACCCTGTCCACGAGGGTGGAGGGCGCACCTGCCCCCCTAGGGCACGCCCCCTACCTCGTGGGCCCCCTGACGCTCCACCGACCTCAACTCCAACCCCATATATTCACTTTCGGAGAGAAAAAAAATAGAGAGAAGGATTCATCGCGTTTTTGAATACTGCAGGGGCTGTTATTGATGGCAACAAAGGCAATTCACTTTTCATGTTAATGGTAATGAACACACGGTACACTTTCCGAGGAAACAACCTCAAGTCCACAGTATCAATTCTATTGGAAAAGTTCCATTGATTATTTTTGGAGGTTTTCAATTTCCTCTTCCTACTGTCAAGAAGAAATATGATATTCTTATTATCGGGGATGTGCATATCCCCGTTGAGGTAACATAGTGTTATTCGAAATTTCTCCGGTTCCATGTTAGTCGGAATGAGTTTGTTAACAATACTTGATCAACCTTGTTAGTGGATTCCTTTTGATGAGCATGAGATGGATGAAACTAGAAGGCACAATCTTCTATACCCTCTTTCTACTTTCTGTTATTTAGTTGAAATAAAGTAATAATAGTATTTTCTGTCTGTTTTCTGATTTATCCGTGCAATATAAAAATACCCCGAAAATAAAAGTTCTCCAAATACCCTGGAAATGAAATATGATTTTTTTTCTGGAATATTTGAGAATATCCGCACTAAGAACACAGCGGGAGGGCAAGCACACTGCCACGAGGGTGGAGGGCGCGCCCTACCACTGGCGCCCCCTGCCTCGTGGGCCCACGATGGCTCCCCTCCACTTATTCCTGCACCCACACACTTCTTCTTCCTCCCAAAAAAAATCATCATCCAGCTCAAGCACGAGTTCTAGCTCATTTTGCTGCGATTTTCGATCTCCTTGCTCAAAGCACCTCTCACAAAACTGCTTGGGGAGATTGTTCCTTGGTATGTGACTCCTCCATTGGTCCAATTAGTTTTTGTTCTAGTGCTTTATTCATTGCAAATTTGTGCTGCCTAGGTGACCATGTTCTTGAGCTTGCATGTCAAATTTATATGGTTCCAAGTAGTTCTAATGCTTGATATAGGCTCTAGGCACTTGTAGGAGTAGTTTCTATCAATCTTGTTGAGTTTGGTTCATTTTTATTTGAAGTTACTAAAAATTTCAGAAATTTTTTAGAGGAAGAAATATGCTTAGGAAGATGTTCCAAGGTGGTTCTTCAAGGAAGCAAGGACCCAGGCTTGCAATGCGTGATGCTGACGATGAGCCACCAAGGGACTCTCCAGTGCGGCCTTGTGAATGGCCTTCAGAAAACTTTATGGATCGAGCGGGAATCAAGGAATAATTTAACACATATTTGCGTAACGCTGATCTTGTGAGCTTCGAGGCAGAGAAGTACCGCCAATACTACTATCTCACTAGTTCATTTGTGAGGAGGAAAAAGTAAGATATGTTATTACCAGAGAGGAGGCAGATGAGTACGAGAGGAGGGCGGAGGTAGCTCGCCGCCACGCTGCAGCTCAGGAGGCAATAACTGCCGCAGCTCAGTACGACCCCGGCTACAACTATGGATATCCGACAGGCCATCCGTGGCAATAAACCAACTTAGGCCACAAGCCTAAGCTTGGGGGAGTATGTATCTCTCACCGACATTACATTTATGTTCACACACTCATTGCTAAATGTTGGTGCTCATACTTTTTCACTGTAATATCCATGCTACTTTATTTTCTTTTTCTTGCTTTCTTCTTGTGTGTTTGATAAACCTTAAGAAAAACCAAAAAATAATTAGTGTAGCTTTTAGTTAATTTACTTTCTTGCTGTAGTAGTAATAATTAAAAACAAAACCCAAAAAGATTTCCCGTTCTTCTTTTGCTTGTTGGGAGCTTTCCCGTGTCAATAGTTTTAATTCTTTTCTTTTCTTTGGGGGTCGATAGGAGAAGACCATGATTAAATTGTTGAAGTGGATCTTAAATGCGTTATTGTTGATTTAACCAAGAGCCCATATTGCCTTGTCTTCTCCTGTTTATTCAATGCTCGCAGATTCCAGCTTAGTCCAATGCACGTGCACTCTTATTATTTTCACATCGTTCGGTCGTGCAAGTGAAAGGCAATTATGACGATATATGATGGACTGATTGAGATGAGAGAAGCTGGTATGAACTCGACCTCTCTTGTTTTTGTAAATATGATGAGTTCATCGTTTCTGATTCAGCCTATTATGAATAAACATGTTTGCAATAACAATTAGAGATCATAGTTGCTTATGCCATGCTTGATTAGCTATGAGTTATAATGGTTTACCTTGCGTGACAACATGCTATTAAAATGGTTGTGATGTGGTATAGTGGGGTGGTATCCTCCTTTGAATGATTTAAGTGAGTCGACTTGGCACATGTTCACACATGTAATTGAAACAAATCAACATAGCCTTCACGATATTTATGTTCATGGTGGATTATATCCTACTCATGCTCGTACTCAATGTTTATTAATTTTAATGCATGTTCATGACTGTTGTCGCTCTCTAGTTGGTCACTTCCCAGTCTTTTGCTAGCCTTCACTTGTACTAAGCGGGAATACTGCATGTGCATCCAACCCCTTAAACCCCAAAGTTATTCCATATGAGTCCACCATACCTTCCTATATGCGGTATCTACCTGCCGTTCCAAGTAAATTTGTATGTGCCAAACTCTAAACCTTCAAATGAAATTCTGTTTTGTTTGCTCGAATAGCTCATGTATCAACTAGGGCTGTCCGTATCTTCCATGCTAGGCGGGTTATTCTCAAGAGGAGTGGACTCCGCTCCTCATTCACGAGAAAATGGCTGGTCACTGGGATGCCCAGTCCCATGCTTTATGCAAACTAAATCAAAATAATTGCAAACAAAACTCCCCCTGGGACTGTTGCTAGTTGGAGGCACTCGTTGTTTCGAGCAAGCCATGGATTGATGCTTGTTGGTGGAGGGGGGTATAAACTTTACCATTCTATTTGGGAACCGCCTATAATGTGTGTAGCATGGAAGATATCGCCATCTCTTGGTTGTTATGTTGACAATGAAAGTATGCCGCTCAAAATATTATTTATCTCTTTTTCAAAATCGAGCTCGCACCTCTATAAATCCCTGCTTCCCTCTGCGAAGGGCCTATCTATTTACTTTTATGTTGAGTCATCACCCTCTTATTAAAAAGCACTAGCTGGAGAGCGCTGCTGTCATTTGCATCCATTACTATTAATTTATATTGGGTATGACTATGACTGGATCTCTTTCACCATGAATTACAATGTCTAGTCATTCCTTGATCTTTAAAGGTGCTCTGCATTTATGTTTTGCGGTCTCAGAAAGGGCTAGCGAGATACCATCCTGTTATATCATATCATGATTGTTTTGAGGAAGTGTTGTCATCTGAGATTTATTATTATGGCTCGCTAGCTGATTATGCCATTGATATGAGTAAACCTGAGACCTAAGAGTTATTGTGAATGTGGTTAGTCATAATCTTTGCTGAAAACTTCAATGCTGGCTTTACACATTTACAACAACAAGAGCAAACAGAGTTTGTAAAATTTTTTCTTTATCACCTTCAGTTTATCAACAGAATTGCTTGAGGACAAGCAAAGGTTTAAGCTTGGGGGAGTTGATACGTCTCCGTCGTATCTACTTTTCCAAACACTTTTACCCTTGTTTTGGACTCTAACTTGCATGATTTGAATGGAAGTAACTCAGACTAACGCTGTTTTCAGCAGACTTTCCATGGTGTTATTTATGTGCAGAAACATAAGTTCTCGGAATGACCTGAAACTCCACGGAACATCTATTTGGAAAATAAGAAAAAATACTAGTAGAAAAAGCCACGTCAGGGGGCCCACACCCTGTCCACGAGGGAGGAGGGCGCGCCCCCTACCTCGTGGGCCCCCTGACGCTCCACCGACCTCAACTCCAACTCCATATATTCACTTTCGGGGAGAAAAAAACCAGAGAGAAGGATTCATCGCGTTTTACGATACGGAGCCACCGCCAAGCCCTGAAACCTCTCGGAAGGGCTGATCTAGAGTCCGTTCGGGGCTCCGGAGAGGGGAATCCATCGCCGTCGTCATCATCAACCATCCTCCATCACCAATTTCATGATGCTCACCGCCGATGTGAGTAATTCCATCGTAGGCTTGCTGGACGGTGATGGGTTGGATGAGATCTATCATGTAATCGAGTTAGTTTTGTTAGGGTTTGATCCCTAGTATCCACTATGTTACGAGATTGATGTTGCTATGACTTTGCTATGCTTAATGCTTGTCACTAGGGCCCGAGTGCCATGATTTCAGATCTGAACCTATTATGTTTTCATGAATGTATGTGAGTTCTTTATCCTATCTTGCAAGTCTATAGTCACCTACTATGTGTTATGATCCGGCAACCCCGAAGTGACAATAATCGGGACCACTCCCGGTGATGACCGTAGTTTGAGGAGTTGATGTATTCACTATGTGTTAATGCTTTGGTCCGGTACTCTATTAAAAGGAGGCCTTAATATCCCTTAGTTTCCGCTAGGACCCCGCTGCCACGGGAGGGTAGGACAAAAGATGGCATGCAAGTTATTTTCCATAAGCACGTATGACTATATTCGGAATACATGCCTACATTACATTGATGAATTGGAGCTAGTTCTGTGTCACCCTATGTTATGACTATTACATGATGAACCACATCCGGCATAATTCTCCATCATCGATCCAATGCCTACGAGCTTCTCACGTATTGTTCTTTGCTTATTTACTTTTCTGTTGCTATTGTTACAATCACTACAAAACACCAAAAATATTACTTTTGCTACTGTTACCTTTGTTACCGTTACCACTACTATCATATTACTTTGCTACTAAATACTTTGCCGCAGATATTAAGTTATCCAGGTGTGGTTGGATTGACAAGTCAACTGCTAATACTTGAGAATATTCTTTGGCTCCCCTTGTGTCGAATCAATAAATTTGGGTTGAATACTCTACCCTCAAAAACTGTTGCGATCCCCTATACTTGTGGGTTATCAAGCCCCTCCCGAGCTCATTTCCCTGCTCACTCACACACTCAGCACCTCACCACGACCCCATAGGAAGCCGCAGCCCAGCCGGGCAGGCCTCTTGCCGCCGTCCCCATCCCGAGCTCGCCGGTGATCCCCATCCTAGGCCCCCTCCCTCTCCAGAGCCTCTCGCGCTCCCTCGACTCCCCAGGAGTGCTCGTGGTGAGCCACTGGAGCAAGCTGGTGCTGTTGGATTTGCTGGACTGGCCTCACCTCGCCGGAATCGCCAACTCCGACGAGCCCCGCCCGCTGCCGCCGCTGGAGAGCTCCATTTCGACCCTGTCTGGCCACCTCTAGCTACGCTATGGGTACGGGCAGGTGCACCTCGACCTCCTCTTCAATCCTATCCCTTTGGGTCGGGCCAAGGAGCCCTCCTAGCCGGCATGCGCTCCGGTGGAGCCTCACCGTGTTCTGTCTCTCTCCCCCTCCCCCTCTGACCTGACCAGCGGGGCCCGCTATCAGCCACTCAGGCTGTGCCCGAAGCGGTATGAGTGGTGGCGCCCAGGCGTTTTACGCCTTCGACGTCACCCCCCTGGATTTTTTAATTCAAATTCAGATTGAATTTGACCAGAACTTTGACCAACTCTAACTCCTATTCTACAAGTCCAAATGATTTTCTTTTTGCACTCTGTTCTTACTAGAAAACTCTAGCGGCACACCCAAGATGGGATTTTTCCTTGCTGCCTAGAATTTCTGGTAATTTTCAGAAGTGTTTTGACATTTTCTTTTTGGTCATTTGAATTATTTTCAAAAGGTGAAGCTTGTCTTGAAGGCATCAAGAAGGAGTGTGAAGCTCCTCTACACTAAGGCAAGCCACAACAACATTATCATGGTGTCTTTGCAATATTCATGATTTTATAGTTGAATATATATATTATTCCTTGCATATAGTGTTAAAATAAATAATGCTTGTGTTATTTAGTTTTGTCATGATAAGAAGGCTTAGTTAATAGAAGTGAATGTTTGAACTAGTGAGTGTAGCTTTAATAGTTGATCCAAGTAGATTGTCATGACTATGTTGATATGATTATCAGTTTTATTTTTTCTATATTCATGCTAAGATTTTTTTTGTTTGATTTATGTCAACTAAAGTAAGGAGTATAAATACCAAGTAAGGAAGAACCAGAAATGTTGAAAGTTAAGTTTGAGCAAGTAGAACTTGATTGAAGTTGATCTGTTGTGAGTTGTGATGCATGTTATATGATTGCTTAAGCATGGCATATTTTGACTCGAGCATTTTATTTCAAGTTAAACCTGATGATAAATGAACTTGAACATAAAGTTGGTCGGGTCATGGTGCCACTGATTTGGGCTGACGAGTGCAACCACATTTGCCTTTATGGGGAGGCAGGTAGTCGTCCGTTGTCATGCCTGTTGTCGGTGCCTCCAACGAGCGAAGGTTATAGGCATGTGTTACCCTGGCCCGGTAAGCAGACATAACCTTGTGGACCCGTGTTGTTATGGTACTGAGTCCCCGTTTGGGATAGTTTGTTTGCCACGACGGTGGTAGTTTTGCCTTTGGTAGGCTAGGTCACCCATGACTAAAACCAGTGGGGAGTTTGTCGGAGTGGCCGTAAGAGTGTCATGGCAATGGGAGAGTTCTGTCGGAATGCCGTTGGTCCACCCGAATGGCAGTGTGAGGCCATGGATTCCGTGGTGTGGGTAAAGTGCGCTACCTCTGCAGAGTGTATTAATCTATCGATAGCCGCGCCCGCGGATAAGGGCCCAGTTCGTAAGTAAGTCACACCATGGATCAACTGTTTTTAAGCAATCTTGCACACTAATCAACTTGCATTGCACTGGTTGGATGATGATGAAGTCAGTGAGGCTGACGGTTGTGGTATCATTTGTGATCCGGGAATGATCATGTTTTGGTTACGAGGTAACCAGTTGGACCAAGCATGGTTCCGTTCGTGTTTCGTCGTGAGCACTGTTTCGGTTGCGAGGCAACCGGTTGGTAAGAGAGTCCGTGTGACTCGATGCACAAGTTTGGTTTCACTGCATGAGTAGTATGTTGTTGTTTGCATTTAACTGGATTAAATGTCATGATGTTGTTTGTCAGTATGGTTCTGTTTGCTGTGAGCTTGCAAGTACATTCAATGTACTGACCTGGCGTGTTATGCCAGATTTCAGGAAAATCTAACTGGATCGGAGAGCTGCCGTGTCTAGACCGTGTCCACATCGGTGTCCCTGTGCTATGGAGTCCCACTACGTCGTTGTTCCGCTTCCGTGTAGATGTCGTGCTCGAGACCCCTTTATGTCTACTAAATAATGTACATACTTTTCAGCCGCACCGAGTGTGCCGCTTGGCCTCGCAACTTGTTGTAATGTCACTCTATGCTTCCGCTAGTTTCAATAAAGCGGTGATTTCTGTACCAAGATGTTGTGTGTTGCCAGAAGACATGATCTCTGGGTTCGCAATATAGGGTAAACCGGTCGCTCTGAGCCGGGGTGCCACAACACTTGGTATCAGAGCCACGCTGATTGTAGGACACGCTAGACTACCGACGTGTTAGCTGGATGTTAGCTGGAGTAAAAGTTGAGTGCCGGTAGTGTTTGTAGCTGATTTTTGCATCGCATGCACTCATTTCATTTTTATTCCTAACCCACTAATGGTTGTGAGTGTAGATGGCTCCGGTGCCGTATCCATGTTAGTTGCAGCTGATGCCGTACACCTCGCCGCATGTCCTTCGTGGCGTGTGGTGTTGATTGTACCCTCACTGTGATGACCCAGCAAATCGGGTGTACTGGGAGCGTCTAGCCGACTCCGTGTATGAGTATCATGTTGTGGTTACTCTGCGCACCAGTTCGTCAATAGGCTCTTACACTCGTACCTCTCGGAGCGGTTATGCATCCACCGCCGCTCAGGCTGTCCAGTATGCAGCATTCGAGATTCTTGTTGAGTTACGCTACACAGAGGCTCAGATGCAGAACCATCTAGGTTTTCGTTTCTATCCATCTTTACACGATGATGGTCGTGTTCGCTTTCATTCTGTTGATCCGGCGTCTGATAGTGACACTAGCCACCTTTCTCGATATATCACTTCTAGTTATCTTCTAATTCACGAGTTGGCTCGAGAGCTAAATCGTGCTCGTTCTACTTTAGCCGCCGCGAGATCCTACCCTACTCCACCTTCTATGGGGTTACTCCTTATATTGTGCCCAGTTCTAGCTCGCCTATTTCTCCAGTTACTCCCCCAAGTAGCTCGGGCACCTCTAGAGTGAACCCACACAGTGCTCCTGCTGAGTGGGCATCTCTTCTTGCTACCCCCAAAACTCTCATGATCCCTTCTCATCACGTGCCTACCCCTGAGGGAGAGCCCTCGAGGCAGCGTCGTCGCGTTACATTTAACCCGGAGGTCTCGGTTGGCGTCCTCAGTTCAGGATCTAGGTCTGACTCTGGAGAGGATCCGGCAGCACCGGCAGAGTCTTAGAGCATCTGAGTATCTGCAGTGGTCATGTGATGTACGGATGTAGTTGTATGGGTTATGGTGTATCATTTCATGTATACGAGTAGTCGCACCGGTCATGATGTTTATCTTTCATGTATGAGTCTATGTACAATTATGTTGGAACATTTTATTCGATCGTTGTGTTTCTTGTTTTATTCGTTTCGCTCTTTCGGGTTTGTCATTGCTTTGTTCCCACGTCTGAATGTTTCTCATCGCAATTGCTCTTATTGGGAAAAATAAATTGTAGGATGATGCGGGGAGGCAGCAGCTCGCAGGCTTATGAGGATGTCCCTGTTCGTCGCTCAACAAGGCATGCACGACACTCCCCCGAGCCGTATCTGCAGCCACCGCCTCCACCGCCAAATCCACCCTCCACTGAATAAATTATGCGCATGTTTGAGGAAAGAAGGAATAATGATTTGATTGTGTTGTTAAGAAGTGTGCAAGCTATGTTTGGGCAGAAAGGAAATCAAAATGGCCATCACTCCAAGCTGTCAGATTTTCAAAGGACTAAGCCTCCCAGTTTCAGTCAAGTGGTTGAACCCTTGAAAGCTGACGATTGGTTACACACCATTAAAAAGAAACTTGAAATCGCTCGCACTGAAGAGGCTGACAAGGTTCTGTTTTCTACTCACTATCTTGAAGGGGCCGCTGCCATATGGTGGGACAATGCTAAAGCCCTGTGGCCCTTGGAAGAAGAAATCACGTGGACTCAATTCAAGTATCAATTTCTCAAGTATCATATTCCAGCTGGTGTCATGAAGATCAAGCAACGAGAATTTCTTGGTCGCACTCAAGGCAGTCTGTCAGTAAGTGAATATTTGTACAAGTTCAACCATCTGGCCTGTTATTCTCTTTATGATGTGGCCACGGAAGAAAGGAAGATTGGCAGGTTCCTTAGCGGATTAAATCAACACCTCAGGAGTGTTCTCTGCATGCTCGATTTTCCAGATTTTCAGTCTCTGTTAAATAAGGCCCTCATCGCAGAAAGGGAATAAAAGCCTGTGCAAGACAACCGACCCGCAAATAATGACAACAAGCACAAATTTGAGCCAAAGAAGGACGGATAACCTATACAGAAGGCTCGTACATGGCAACAAACTCTAGCGGAGTACAAACCCAATTGGCAGCAGAATGTGAACAAGACCACTACTCAAGTCAAGAATGTCATGACCAGTCCGGTACACGAGGAGCGCCAGCGCAATAACGCCTGCTTTAACTGTGGACAGGCCGGACATTATGCCAGACAGTGTCCCAAGAAGTCAAATGCCCCGTTTTGACCTCAAGTCAATCATATGGGGCCATATCATACCCAGCAGATCGTCCAAGGGCAAGTGCATTACCTCTCCACAGACGAGGCTCAGGAAAACCCCGAAGTCGTCATTGGTATGTTCTTTGTTAATAGCATACCCGCAATAATTTTATTCGACTATAGGGCTTCCCACTCTTTTGTTCTCGAAGTTTCGTTGCCCAAAACAAATTTCCTTGCTCGGTTTTGGGGAAATGTATGCTGGTTAAGTCCCCGGGATCTGTGCTCAAAAGCAATTTGGTCTGCCAAAATTTGGAAATTGATATCAAGGGGGTCCGCTTTCTGACCGCTTTGATAGTAATCGAGTCTGCCAAGTTGGATGTTATTTTGGGAATGACCTGGTTGACTCAATATCAAGTATGCATAAACTGTGCGACCCGAGAAGTCACCTTGGCAAATCAGGAAGGGCAGACTACAAAATTCTATGCTCACAGGAGTATACCCAAGAAAGAAGTGGTCTTCACCGCTGTGGCAAATGAGTTGGGAATAATTCCTATGGTCAGTGAGTTTCCCGAAGTATTCCCAGAAGAATTGCCAGGCATGCCACCGGACCGCGAGCTTGAGTTTGCAATTGACCTTGTGCCTGGAACTGCACCGTTGTACAAAAAGTATTATCGGATGCTTTCCTCGAAACTCGTGGAATTAAAGAAGCAGTTGGATGAAATGCTACAGAAAGGATATATCCGCCCCAGTTCATCACCATGGGGATCACCTGCAATATTTGTAGACAAGAAAGACGGTGGTCTCAGGATGTACGTTGACTATCGTTAGTTGAACGATGTCACCATCAAGAACAAATACCCGCTACCATCAAGAACACCATCAAGAAGAAATATTGGGCTACCTATTTTCCCAAAGAAAAAACTGTTGGGCTGGTCATGTTGTTAGATGGGCCGCAGAGACCGCACAACCCAGCTTATAGCCTGCTCCTCCGAATTACTACTCAAAACAAAGTTCTACAATTCTGTCATTAATTGACTATACGTTGAAAATGATGTGGGTCCCAGATATCAGCAGGGTGGATTAGAGTAAAAAGACGAGGGGTGCATCTGAGTAGTAAAAGAGGCGCTTGCTTGTGTTCGGGAGTGGACCTGGTGGGTCTGTACTGTCATACTCACAACTACAGTCCTCTCCCGATTCACTATGTTGACAGGGCCGGACAGCGGCGCCGCGGGGAGCACACGAAGGCGGAGGATAAAGTGTTGTCGCCAATGTGTTGGGCTGGGTTGGACATTCTTATTGAAAAATAAAAATGGACCAGAACTATTTACGACGTTGACTACAATTTGCATGGGTCCGCTGGTTGCAGGAAGAAAATGGTGGGAGAAAGAAGACCGGTCGCTATCTTTGCCTAAAAATAATATTGACTGAATGTAATGACACTATCATAGGAAATAATATCCTCCTATTAAATCGTGAATTTAAAGAACTGGTGCATGAGCATTTAGTTTTATTTATTTATGTAATTATTTATGTTTAGGGGACCATGAGCATGTACGTGGGCCGGATTCATGTGAGAGCCTCCCTTCCAGTTAATTATGGGCTCCTCTATTGGGCCTTCATCAATGGGCTGCTTGTTATCAACAAGTGGAAAATGTGTTCTGTACCAAAAATAGTATGCGCTACATACGGTACGGGGCACTAAAGGATTGGACCGCAACGACTTCCAAAACATTGTGTTTGTCGTTCTAACAACACATTTATTCAATCACCGTATTTAAATATACTACTGATTGTACATTGAAAACAGCAGCAACAGCAACCAGGGCTGGGGGTGCAACAGAAGTAGTAAGCAGGCCAGAAGAGTAAAGACGCAGCTCTCTCTTCCAAACCAAACATCACCATCATTACAAAAGGGCTACCAAAAAATAACAAGTGTACCCTTCAAACTAAATAAAGATCCTACTACACCAAGTGTATGCATCTAACTAACTGGCTCAGTTAGACGTTACTATTTATTAAGATGTGGAGATTGGCTGACGGCTTGAACCAAATGGGTGCCTGACGGGGGAAACTCCAGCCAGCAGGGCGAAGTCTGATACTTGCGACCCTCTCTCCTACTTTGGGCTGCAGAGCATGGCGGAACATATCAGGGTATGGTGCATGCAGAGACGCATGGTACGCTGTGTACACACAGTTTTGCCTGATGAATGAAACCGCGTTGCCATCGCGATCCTTGCCGTCGGTTATCTCCTACTTAATCGGATAATCCGGTCCAAGAAACAGAGAGCGTGTACCAAGGCTACTTACCAGCCTCCAGTCAAAAATTCCTGAAGGCCCAGAGAAGCTGGGATCCTACTCAAAGACCTTGCAGTGGTTGTGACTGTATTCCGCGAAACAACACGTCCGGTACATGCGAACAATCATCAATCATTCGCCGTCGTCTGATCGAGCCAGGAACCACCTGCAACTGCCATGCCACTTTTATTTGAAAGGTTATGGGATTAGGAAGGGTAGGGACACCAGGCGGCCTACAACATCATATCAAGTTGGAGTCAAATAAAAAAGGGCTCTTAATGTAGTCAATCTTAAGAACAGCATTTTATGAGCATGCATATTTTTTTAGTAAATGTTGACAGTAATATAAGCAAGCCATCATGATATCATAGGAAAGTAACATACTGCTGTAACAGCCGTTTGTAGTGATGACTGGAGTAGGCCAACAATACGTCCAACCATAGAAGGCGTCGACAGCATAAATGAAGCCCTTGTGTTCAATGGCATCAGAGAACCATGGAGGATGTATGATCCTGCGATGGACGTGCAGATTTATCCACTTACCACAGTGACTTGTCAGATAGGTGAGACCGCGGTTGAAGAACACAATTAGCCCGAAGTCTTTATAATTCGCAAATCTTGTGGGCACTTGGCAGATTACAACCTTGAGCAAATCAAACTTGGTATCATGTTGGCTACTGTAAAATTCCGAGTATTCTGGGCCGCGGTGCCAAAGCAGTGCAGTGTTAATCGAAGGAAGGTGGATCAATCGTCGGATGTAGACCTCCATGAGCATCCAGCTGCCGCGACCGTTGACAAGCACCATCCAAGACTTGTTCATGCCGACCCAGTACATACCGTTAATGTAGTTGAGGGTGACGGGGATCGGATCACAGTCAAGGGGGTTGATGCTCGCCACCCAACGATAGTTATGCTGCGTGACACGCCGTTTATAAAGATCAGGCGGCATCAGCAAGCAAGGAGCTGGCTTAAAAAGCTCCGGCCTGAGGGCTTTGAGTAAATGGTACAGCCCCAACGAGCACGCGGCGAGCGGCATGGTAGTGAGATTGTCCACACGCGAAACAATGAGCTTGATTACCACTATGGGGAGCGAATTCCAGTCACTCGTTCGGCGGACGCTGCTCGGTTCTGCCATTGTTAGTGCTTGGATTTCGGACGAGGGGGGAGGCGCCTTAGCGGGGATGGAAGATTGGATGAGATTATGTGCGGACAAAGATGGAGAAGCGAATATGTGCTGCAGGAAGTGGACAGGTGATTATGACTACAGCACGCCGCTTGACTTACGAGACACATACCAGCAGCGTAGGGTCATATCGATGCCAGACAACTTGCTTGAGTGATCACAATACTGGTACTCCCTACACTACCTACTACTATGCCCTAACTTGCTTGAGTAGAGTAGTAGTGGAGTAGGACTCTGCTCTACTACTAGCACCGGAGGAGTAGTATATTCTAATCTAAAATAGTTACAAACTTCAATGCCCAAGCGTGGTACAACTACGAACCGCCATTGGTGCTAACTCCAATCCCCAGCAAACGTTTGCTGGGAGACATGGCAGTTGCAAACGCCCGCGACTTAGTAACAGTACGTGTGTAAGAGTGGCGGTTTTGTCAAATACTATGGCTTAAAAACAGGCCACCGTCGGATGGAAATCTGACGGTTACGTGGGATTCGCCAGGATTGAGCTCGTGGAGACCAATCGCCAGATATCATTACTAAAAAAAGGTTAAAACATCTGAGGCTATAACTTGCACCGGCTGACCACTAACAATGATACTAACATAGTTGTAAAATGGTCAAAGACCGTGTCTACGTGGTGTTTGGAATTATATGCAAAAAAATTAGCAAGATGCCCGTGCATTGCATGGAACATCAAGATGCATTTTTTTACAAAACACCTGTTGCGATTGACCCATGCAGGAGTAATCCCATGTTTAAAAACTAATGATATCTCGAGAATTTTATCGAAAAATGGCATGTCGACCATTTCATCGAAAAATGATATCTCGAGAAAGATGATAGATAAGGTGAGGAGGAGTGGGGCGTGGTGGTGACTGGTGGTCGGACTGGGCGGAGGCATGGGGATGGACGACGTCAGCAGCGGCCACCATGCCAGATTGTTCAAGAGACTTCCTTTTTTAATTGCTCAGCAATGAGGTTGTGGGAGATAAGGATGAATAAGGCAAGGCCTTATCTGTAAATGTGGAGAGAGGTGCGGGTATCTTTTGTAAATTGTCATAGTTTGCTTTCTATCCGTCAGATATAGATCGTACAGTCTATATTATAAGATGGCAGGTACACCATCATCACCAACTCGGTTTTTTCTCTAATCCTATCTCTACTCTTATAAAAACAGAGTTGGTGTTAATGGTGTGCCTGCCATCCTGCAATATAGGCCGCCTGATTTATATCTGATGGATAGGAACGAAACTATGGCAATTTTGTAAAAAGATACCCACACCCCTCTCCACATTTGCAAATAAGGCCTTCCCTCATTCATCCTTTTCTATCACAAGATAAACTACTCATATAAATGCATCTTGATGTTCCATGCAACGCATGAGCGTCTTGCTAGTACTCCTATAAAAGACTCAATTGGTGATGATGGTGTGTCTGCCATCCGCCATTCTGACCATTAGATCTGCATCTAACGGTTGAGATGTAAGTTGTGGCCTTTTGCAACAATTCCCACTTCTCTGCTCCAGTTTACACAAAACCCCTTAGTATCTTGAAACCAGCCACATTCCTCCCTTACTTCATCAAAACAGCCCAAAGAGTATATTTGGAGTGAAACATAAGATATTTTTAGTGATATGTATATCAAAACTAAATTGTTTTCTTTCAAATTTGTGAATATGTATTATTCTACTTTGGATTCGTTGCAACAGATGGGCTCATTGTTATAAAGGTTTATCTCTTGCATCTTCTGCAACAAACACCTAGTGTACTGGTCCGGGCCGGATGCTCGCAGCGCGATGACCTGAGTTCGAATTCTGTCCTAAACTTTAGCTTTTTATATTTTTTTTAATATATACTTCTTTCGCTATTGTACTGGCAGTGGAACCCATAGAGTACTTAGAATACAATATTAAGGAAGGATTTGTTTCTTTTTAACTTTCTGTACGAATCTGTAGCTAGCCTGCAAGTCATGTACACTGTACTGACAGTGGAACCCACATAGTACGTATAATACAAGATTAAGGATGCAACTAACTTTTTATAGAGGGAGAATCATACACGCAATTAACTCAAATGGATTGGACGTGACTCTATTATTCTCCAATGGCAACCGACAAATCTCCTCCCGCGGGCCGGAGTAGGTTTCTCGGTTTGCTTGCGGGTTTAACGGAGGGGTTTGATGGAGGCGAGGAGGCGTGTTCAGCGGGGCGTGCAATGGATGGTGCAGTACTATTCGGTTTGAAAGCTACTACTAGTATATTATAAAAAACAAAGAAGAGTAGTAGAGATAGAGATAAGAGTAGAGACTAGGTAGGAGCACCATCTACTGCTTCGAGGTCTACTCCTGCGCTCCATTCGGCGGCTGCAACGTCCCCTGCAACCACTCCCTCATGCGCTCCATTCGGGGGGTGTCGTGGTTCTAAGTCTGACAGTAATGTAGGGGGGTAGGAATGGAGAGGCAAGATCCTAGCTATGGAGTAGTTGTTACGCACGAGTTTTACGAGTTCAGGCCCTTCTCGGAGGAAGTAATAGCCCTACGTCTCGGAGCCCGGAGGCGGTCGACTGGATTATGCGTGTATGAATTACAGGGGTGCGAACCCTTGACACTGAGGAGGGGGGTGGCTTATATAGAGTTCGCCAGACCCCTCCGGCCCTCAGTTATGCAGGGTTTAAGGTACATTAAGGTCGGGCGTTACCGAATGCGCCGCACATAAAGTGCTATGATGACCATAAAGCTACTTAATGACCGACCGTTAGCGTGCGGAGTGACTTTAGATCTCCGGCTGTCGGTGGTTGGCTTCATGGTCGAGTGTCTTCGAGTCTGCCGAGTGGAACACTTATGAGTCGATTGAAAGGTGATTCTTCTAGAGATGTCCTTGGGAGGGTATCTTGGACAGGTCCATGACCCTACCCTAGGTACATAGCTTCATCATTAGCCCCCGAATGGATCGAGGTTTGAGTGGGGAAGGAGTTGAACACACTTCCGACCCATTTCTCGTGAGATGAGAATATCTTGCTCTGGATCAATGAACCTAGGTGACGATACAAACTTCTTTCTCAGTCGCCTTGATCCATTCTCTGTATCCGTCGAGTGAGTTTCTTTACTTGAAGAGCTCCGAGTGACAGAGCGGAGGAGATCTTCCGTCTGACAAGTTGTTCTGCAGCTCGCGGATTTCACGGGATTCGAATTTCGGGAAGCGTGCGGGGCGGAGGAGGCCGCAGTAATTGGATGGGACGAGGCAGGGACGCCTCGATCTCCGCGCCACCTTTTTCGCCACGTATCGCACGCGCGACTGTTGTGGGATTTGACAGGATCTCCCGGGCCTACAAGTCAGTCACTCAGAGGTAACCTCATATAAGGCGCCCGACCGGGGTTTTTGAACAGTGCGTTCTCATTTCCTCCTCTCTTCCTCCGTGCGCGTCTCGCCGGCGACGATGTGGAAAGAGAAGACGGTGGCCTTGGAGCGGGCGAAGAAAGCGACGGCGAAGGCGAAGGGGAAGACGACCAGTCGGGGCAGATCTTCATCGAGGGCCAGCCTGCCGTAGGGCTGGATCCAGGGCGACCGGATCCGCTCGAAGATTCGTCAAGAAGACCTCGATGACCTAGCCAGTGGAGGACTAATCCCCCATGGATCAGCTCGGCTTCCGGGGAAGGAGTCCGAGCCGCGGCCTCGGGAGGGTGAGTGCATTCTCTTGGCCACCCATGTCGACTGTGGGCTTTCCTTGCCTCCTCACCCTTTCTTTCGGGGATTTCTGAATTTCTTTGGGGCACAACTCCACCACTTCACACCAAACACAATCGTGTATCTCGCTGCTTTTGTGTCTTTGTGCGAGAATTTCTTGGGTTGTCGACCTCATTGGGGCCTTTTCAAGCACATTTTCACCTGTCGCTCCCAGACGGTGAAAAAGGCCAATCCGAGTGACGAGAGAACACAAGTGATTCAAATGTGCGGGGGTCTTGGAGTTCAGATGAGAGGGAAAAGTTCTTTTCCGGCCATGATCCTACCCGACTCGGTCCGTGGATGGCAGTCGACCTGGTTTTACTGCAAAGACCAGCCAACGCCAGGCCAGTCGACCGGACTCCCTCCTTTTTCCATGGACCGAGTGAGGAAGCCCTCCTCTTTGAAGGTGATCCCGGAAGAGAAGGCGCAGGTTAAGATACTGGTTGAACGTGTTGTCCAGTTTATTCTTGACGGGGTGACTGGTATGGATCTCTTGGAGGTCTTCCTTCGGCGACGTATCCAGCCACTTCAAGCCCGAGACCATCCGATGTGGATGTATTCGGGCACTGAGGACACCACTTGGATCCACCCGGAGGAGGTCGAGGATGCCACGTTGGAGGGGTGGCTGACTGTCACATCCCTAGAGTTTGTTTGTAACTAGTGGCTTTGCATCCATGCATCATGTTTAAATTTCATGAAAATTTGAATTGAGGAATTTTCAAAGCCTCAGAAAACCTCTAAAAATAACCAACATTTAAATCTCATCAAATGAGTCCAAGAAAATGTTCCTGTTATTCTGTAAAAAATATTGGCATGAGGTAAAATGCAAACCAATATTTTTTGAGTGACTGAAATATTTATTTTGGGCCTTTTGAATTAAATCAATGACATATTTGAGTTGGATTTATTTCTATTATATAAGAAA
This sequence comes from Aegilops bicornis, assembly GCA_021605145.1. Taxonomy (NCBI): domain Eukaryota; kingdom Viridiplantae; phylum Streptophyta; class Magnoliopsida; order Poales; family Poaceae; genus Aegilops; species Aegilops bicornis. The sequence goes on from CM038669.1 coordinate 348,648,714, forward strand.
TAAAGCCCAAACATTTTTGTAAGTTGCATTTGACCTTGGGCTAGTCCTGAGATCACATAACAATTTACAGAAAGTTTATAAATGATTTGAAATTCTAAATCAAATCAAAACAAAATAACAGAAATAGAAAACAGGAAAGAGAGATAGAGAGAGAAGTAACTGGCGCTCACCTCTCAGCCCACCGGCCCAGCTCCTATTTCGGCCCAGCCCACCACCACCTGGCTCCCTGTCGCCTTCCTCCTCGCGCCAAGATGGCAGGCGCTGCCAGCGTGGCCACACGCCGCCACCTCCTCCCCTGCCTGGCTGCCTCCTTCTCCCTGGACGTCTCCCGCAACGCCATACCACCTCGAACTCTCTCGCTCTCCCGCTCTCTCTCCTCGCCGTTCCCCATCCTACCCGAGCAGGTTCGCCGCGCCGTTCGCCACCACCGTAGCCACCGCCTCCCCCTCGCTTCTCTGACCGGCCCAGAGGCTCCGCCTTGACCCCACTTTCTTCCACCCCAAGCCACGCCACCGCGGGAGCCCCACATCGCCGCCACGAGTCGTCTTCCCTGAGCACGGCCGCGGGACTCCATCGACGGATTCGTCGCCTTCCGGTCATCCCCGAGCCAGCTGAGCCTGTCGTCGGCCTCACCGTGAGCTCGGTCCTTTCCCCTTAAGCTCGTCGTCATTTTCGTTCAGAGTCAGCCGATTCCACCGAGCCGCGAGCTCGGCCCTCGCTGCCATGTCGCCGCCAGGCTGTGGCCACCGCAGCTCATACCCGCGCACGTCATCGCACTCAGCTACCTCCCAGAAGGCCAACGCCGCCGCCCACAGCTCCTGCCGTCTCCCGCAGCACCCCGCGCGCACATGGCCGAACTCTGGCCGCCGCCTTTGAGCTCGCCGCCGTCGATATAGGCTGCCCCCGGCTTAACTGACTGCACCACTCGACGCGCGGGATCTCCAGCGTCACGTAGATTCCCTCCGCCGGCCATTTGGTCGCTGGAGGAGGAATCCCGAATGCCTCCGCCGTCTCTGGCCTCGCCGGCGACTCGACGCCGGTGGGTTTGACGCGCTGACTGTTGACTGGGTGGGCCCAGTTTGACCCCCTAGGTCACTGACTTGTGGGCCACCCTTGTTAGTTATTACTTAGGTTAGTTTAGCGCTAATTAACCTAGATTAGTGCTTAACCTAACACTAACTAACTCTGTTTAGTTAGTTAACTAACCACTGACACAAGGGTCCCACAGGTCAGGTTTGACCTGGCCGACCCAGTTGACTGCTGACATCACAGTGACGTCATGCTGACACAGTAAGTCATTTTCTGGATTTAAGTTAATTCAGGAAATTCCAGAAAATAGTGCTAACTTCTAAAAATCATAGAAATTCAACCGTAACTCCAAATCAAACAAATTATATATGAAAAATGATCAGAAAAATCCAATCTTTCCATCTGTACTAGTTTCATGCATGTCAGAACACTTTAACCTTGCTGTTTAGGTGAAACAAGCTAATGCACTTATATCACTTATTATTTTGGGTGATCATTTGAATCCTTAATTCAAATGGACTCAAACCTTTCTGTCCCTAGTTGCATTAGACCTATCACAGATCATATTGCCAGGTCATGATCATGCATCATATTGTCGCATTGCATTGATTGTGTTCTTTCTCTGTTGCCGGTGATTGTCCCCTCTCAGTAGACGACGTTCCGACGATTGTTCGATGACACCGATGAAGAACTATAATACTTCAGAGGTGCCAGGAAAGCAAAACCCCCTTGTTCATTCCGATACAATCCCACTCTCTCGCTTGTGCTCCCTTTTACTGCATTAGGACAACAACGATTCATCTATTACTTGCTGCGGTAGCTGAACCCCTTTATCCTCTGCATGACATGTCATTCCACGGTAAATAGATGAAACCCACTAGCATGAGTAGGAGTTGTTTGAGCCCTGTTGTGCCTACTCATACTTGCTTGTTTGTCATGCCTGCTACTGCCTAGAGTTGAGTCAGTCCGATTCATCGGGATGAATCGGAGTGGTGTGAACTTGTCCTACTATGTGTGAGCTAAGTGTGTGAACACGATTTGGTAAAGGTAGCGGTGAGAGGCCATGTAGGAGTACATGGTGGGTTGTCTCATTGAAGCCGTCCTTAGGAACTGAGTTCTGTGTTTGTGATCCATGATTCAGCTACTACCATACATTGGCCCTGAAATATGACCCCGCTCGACTTCTTAATCACCCTTTTCCTCTGTCCAGGAGTTGCAACTAGTTTCTGGTGTTTGTAGGATATGTGTTGGAGGCCGTGCGTAGCGCTGACCCTAGGGGTGGGCTATGATGCGGTAGATACACAGGCCCGGTGTCTTAGAATGCCGTTTGGTATCTCGGGAACCCTGCACACATCGTTCGGGGCCATATGTGGTAACCTCGGCCGGACTCCTCATGGATGGAACCTGAATAGGCGATAAACCTGGACTAGAGACTTGAGTGTTTAGGTAGGTCGTGGTCTACACCCACGCCGGCTTTCCCTTGAAGTCTGCCGAGCACATGTCGTGTGCAGCCGCTAAGTGGTGGAAACATGTATGAAGAAGTACACCCCTGCAGGGTTAACATCATCTATTCGAATAGCCGTGTCCGTGATAAAGGACTTCTGGGTTGCCTATAACAGTTCATAGACAAGTGAAAGTGGATACTCTAAAATGCGCAAGATAAGCGTGAGTGCTATGGATGGCGTTCTCGTAGGAAGGTGGGAGCGGATCCATAGTGGTGTATTGATATGGTGAATATGTGGACTCGTGTGCGCCACCTCAAAAGAGTTACTTGTAGTCGTAGTTCAGGATAGCCACCGAGCCAAAGCTGGCTTGCTGCCGTCAAACTCCACCACCCCCTTTGTTGATAATGATGCATATGTAGTTAGTTCTGATGTAAGTCTTGCTGAGTACATTTGTACTCACGTTTGCTTATTTTATGTTTTGCAGAGAGATGTCAGTCTCGCTAGTAGTTCCGTGTGGACTTCGACGTTTAGCTTGTTACCTCAGCTACGATCTTGTGCCATCGGCAGGATCTGGTAGATAGTCAGGCTTCTAAGCCTTTTTCATTTATAGATGTCGTACTTTCGAGACATGTTAAGCTTCCGTTTGTGTTTTGACTTGTATGCTCTGAATGTTGGGTCATGAGACCCATGTTTGTAATATCTCGCTCCTCAGAGCCTATTGAATAAATACTTTGAGTCGTAGAGTTATGTTGTGATGCCATGTTGTATTTACACATATTGAGCATATTGTGTGTATGCTTGAAATGCTTGGTATGTGTGGGATCCGACAATATAGTTGTTTATCCTTGGCAGCCTCTCATATAGGGGAAATGTAGTCTAGTGCTTCCTGAGCGATAGTAGTCCGCTACAGCCCGGTTCACCGGAGTCCTGCTAGCCCAAAGACTACCGCCTCGACACTTGATCGGCCGGGCATGTGTTTCACTTTGTTCCTGTGTCTATCCCTTCGGGAAATGTCACGTGGTGACCTCCGAGTCCTTCCTAGCCTGCTACAGCCCAGGTTCCTGAGTCCTGTTAGCCCAGGTTACAGCCCGGATTCACACGCCTGGCCATCGACATGCTCGATGTGATTCTGTATGCCTGTCCCCATGGGTTAGTGCCGCTTTGGGTTCACGACTAGCTATGTCGGCCCGGTTCTCTCATCATATGGATGCTAGTGACACTATCATATACATGAGCCAAAAGGCATAAACGGTCCCGGCCATGGTAAGGCGACACCCGTGGGAATACCGTGCGTGAGGCCGCAAAGTGATATGAGGTGTTACCGGCTAGATTGATGTGACTTGGAATCGGGGTCCTGACACTGACGAGCATCACTGGGAACAAAGACAACCCTAGGGGAGATAGGGGAATTCCTCCACTCGACCAGTCCCACGTACCGGACAAGGTTCAACTCTGAGTTTCCGACTGTAATTTTAACCATGCAGCTATTTATGCTTCGTCGATTGACTTTTGTTCTTCTTGTTTTTCTGCCAGGCCCTTATCGAAATGTACTCAATGCCCAACGGGGAGCAAGAGCAAGACCCGGAAGGGGAGGCGAGCGGCGGCGACTGGCATTCTAATGGAGAGGAGAGCGAGGAAAGTGACGACTCAAGTGACGAAGAAGAAGTCGAGTCGCCTCCTCGCAGGGAGAGCCGATCCAAGCTCGACCAAGACCGGCCGAGCGCCCATGAAAAAGCGATTGCTCAGACTGGCCCATCTTCAAAGCGCCCTCGGACGTCCTCACCGGCTCCGACTGAAAAAGCGTCAAAGCAGCCCAAAGTTGTAGTGCAAAGGTCTCGGAAGGCGTTGCCAAAGATTAAGATTGACATCCCCGTCGCTTCTGCGTGAGTGTCTCCCTTTGTATTCACCCGACGCTCTGTGCTGTTTATTTTTTCCTTGATTTGACCAGATGAACTTTGGAACTAGCAGCGCTGCTACTTCCGGGACTTCAGCTTACAGGGATGAGGATGAGTCGATGGAGGATGCAGTCACCTCCAATCTGGGTACGATTTCTGTCATTCTGTCTTTATTTGGTCGACTCAACTGCAATATATACCACTGGGTGATGTAATTTTGGCGACTGATCTTTGAACAGCTCCCAACATTATTGACCTCCCCGATGATGACGATGAAGAGCCCGAGAGGCCTTCGACAAGGAAAAACAGGAAAACTCATGCAGACAAGGTGCCACAATCAACGCCGATACCTGAACCAGTCGTTCAGGACGCTGGTTATGCCAATCGGGCTTCTGTTACCTTTGCTGTACCACTGCCGAGTGCTCTGCCTTCAGCTTTTGCCACCCATCACGTCCCAGAGGACGAAGTGAATGCTGGCAAGGAAGCCATACGCCAAGCAGGTATTATGATGGAGAAGATGAAGATGGTGCGGGATGTCAGTCAGGCCGCCTATGATGCCAGCTCGGCTCTCCAAAGCAATGTTTAGGTTAGCAGCACGTCGACTGATTTTCTTGGCTTGCTCTGTTAGGATATGTTACCTGAAAACTCTCTTTCCAAGAATCTTTGCATCTGTGCAACCACTGGGTGCTTCGACTTTTCACTGAGCAAATCCATACTTTGAGCTGCATTTTTGTTATTGAAGTTTTGGACTAGTGGGGGCACGCTGAGTGCACCCACTGGGTGTAGTCCCCGAGGCTACGGTGGACTGCGGGCAGTCGACTGTAGTCTTGACATTTTAATTCCTTCACTCGGTCTGCTCTGGCCATGTCGAGTGTAAACTGAACCAGTGGGGGCACGCTAAGTGCACCCAGTGAGTGTAGTCCCCGAGACCGTGGTCGACTGCTGGCAGTTGACTATGGTCTGAAGAGCTTGTTTGTTGCTGTCTTTCTTCTTCTTTTTCTTCTATATATATACACTCGCGCTGAAAAGGTCTCGCCGAGTGTTAACTGAACCAGTGGGGGCACGCTAAGTGCACCCATTGGGTGTAGTCCCCGAGACTATGGTGGACTGCGAGTAGTCGACCGTAGTCTTAGTATTTATTGTCTTTGTCGTTTTTCTCTGTAAAATAACCTATCCTCTCTGATTGTAGAAATCTTGTGACCTTGGAGCTTGCTTTGCCGACTTGGAAAAGCAGCAAATTCAACTCAACCTTGACCTGGAGTTGGCCAAGTCAGAGCTGCAGAAGGCCAAAGATGACGCCAATGGTAAGGAAGCTTTGTCAACTGTTTTGTCTTAGACCCGGATTTCATTCTGCTCTTTCTGAACTGAGCGTTATTTTTTTCAGAAAAACTGAATCAGGCTCTGGTAAAGAAGGATCACGATCTGGCTGCTGCACAAAAGAAGGCCGACGACCAAACTGCTCTTGCTGAAAAGAAGCTGGCTTCAGTCGGCAAACTGGAGGAGGAGAACGCGAAGATGAAATATGCTCTGGACGAAGCCAACAAGGAGGTAACCCGCTTGAAGAAGGACAAGGTTAACCTGAACGAGAAGATGGAAGGCATTGCTCGCAGGAGGGATGATCTGAAAGCTATCTCGAGGAGCCTCGAAGAAGTTATTCGCTCAAGCTTGAAGGTACATATCCCGTTCGACCGGGTTCATCTTTGTCGACTCGGCATACGAATATTGACTCATCCTTGGACTGTGCATGCAGAGTTTTGCCGAGACTTCGAGGAGGAGACTGGGCGAATCGAACCAAATCTAGACCCTATCAATTCTCTCGTGAAGGATGAAACTGCTATGAACCTGCTCCGACAGGAATCCCGCATCGACGGTGTTGTTGACTATTTGGCTCGACTGAAAGTCGCCACATCGCAGATTGACACAGCACTTTGGCCAGGGGCAACACTCCAGAACGACCTCGAGTCTTTGATGACTCGACTTAACGAGATCCCTGGTCGAGTGTAGGAGTGGAAGAAGTCTTACGCTTTCGGTGCTTGGTCTTGATGTGGCTCTGTCTTTGGTTCGTGTCCACTGTAAAGAGGCGCGAGAAGATAAACTGGCAGCAATCAAGGTCGCCAACCCCAAGAAGCACAATTTTCGATCCTTTATCGAGACTTTCATTGCTGCTGCCACTCGGATCGCCGATGGTGTCGACCTGGACAAGTTTGTCGAGCCTGCCAGTCCTCCTCCCGCGGAGTGAACAAACTTTTATGCCTCACCTTAAATTTGCCTCGGAATGCCGAGTGAATCTTGTAACCGTTAAACTCCTTCGGGATGAGAGCCCGAGTACTTTGATCTGCGGTTTGGAACCTATTAGATTTATCTGAACTTGTTCTACTTCTGAATATGCTTGCATTGCCTTCGAGTGGACTTTGCTCTTCACTCGGAATAGTCTTTGTGTTTGAGATGCAGCTCTGAGGTGGAAGATTCAGTCGACCTGCGCATCATTGCCCTTGCAAGAAGGGATGGAGTATGTATTGCAGTCGACCTGCGCCTCATCGTCCTTGCGGATCGGGATGGAGCGCACGTTGTATTTGTAGCTCCGAAGGAGAAGGTAGCAGTCGACCTGCACCTCGTCGTCCTTGCGGATCGGGATGGAGCACACGTTGTACTTGTGGTGCAGCTCCGAAGGAGAAGGTAACAGTCGACCTGCACCTCGTCATCCTTGCGGATAGGGGTGGAGCGTACGTTGTACTTGTGGCGTAGCTCCGAAGGAGAAGGTAGCAGTCGACCTGCACCTCATCGTCCTTGCGGATCAGGATGGAGCGCATGTTGTACTTGTGGCGTAGCTCCGAAGGAGAAGGTAGCAGTCGACCTGCACCTCGTCGTCCTTGCGGATCGGGATGGAGCTCACGTTGTACTTATGGCATAGCTCCTAATGAGAAGGTAGCAGTCGACCTGCACCTCGTCGTCCTTGCGGATCGGGATGGAGCGCACGTTGTACTTGTGGCGCAGCTCCGAAGGAGAAGGTAGCAGTCGACCTGCACCTCGTCGTCCTTGCGGATCGGTATGTTTTCGAACTTAGGCGAGTACTGGACTGCATCTAAGCCTCCGAGTGAGAGGATTGCTCTTCACTCGGTAGGATTTCTCAAACTTAGGCGAGTACTTGGACTGCAGCTAAGCCCCCGAGTGAGAGGATTTCTCTTCACTCGGTAGGATTTCTCAAACTTAGGCGAGTACTTGGACTGCAGCTAAGCCTCCGAGTGAGAGGATTGCTCGTCACTCGGTAGGATTTCTCAAACTTAGGCGAGTACTTGGACTGCAGCTAAGCCCCCGAGTGAGAGGATTTCTCTTCACTCGGTAGGATTTCTCAAACTTAGGCGAGTACTTGGACTACAGCTAAGCCTCCGAGTGAGAGGATTGCTCTTCACTCGGTAGGATTTCTCAAACTTAGGCGAGTACTTGGACTGCAGCTAAGCCTCCGAGTGAGAGGATTGCTCTTCACTCGGTAGGATTTCTCAAACTTAGGTGAGTACTTGACTGCAGCTAAGCCCCTGAGTGGGAGGCTGGCTCACCACTCGGTAGGATTTTCTAAACTTAGGCGTAGTCTTGGATCTGCAGCTAAGCCCCCAGTGGGAGGCTGGCTCACCACTCGGTAGGATTTTTTAAACTTAGGCGAGTACTTGGACTGCAGCTAAACCTCCGAGTGAGAGTATTGCTCTTCACTCGGTAGGATTTCTCAAACTCAGGCGAGTACTGGACTGCTGCTAAGCCCCCAAGTGGGAGGCTGGCTCACCACTCTGTAGGATTTTTTAAACTTAGGCGAGTACTGGACTGCAGCTAAGCCCCCGAGTGGGAGGCTGGCTCACCACTCGGTAGGATTTTTTAAACTTAGGTGAGTACTGTACTGCAGCTAAGCCCCCGAGTGGGAGGCTGGCTCACCACTCGGTAGGATTTTCAAGTACTTAGGCGAAATGGATTCGCAGCTAAGCCTCCGAGTGAGAGGCTTGCTCGTCACTCGGTAGGAATTTTTTTACAAACTTAGGCGAAACAGATTCGCAGCTAAGCTACCCACTAGGGGGTTTCTTACGTAAACAAAAGCAACAAAAATCACTGGGAAAATTATAACACTCTTGTCTTTGATAAATAAACTACAGAGGTATTTCTTATTACATCTCATCCGAGTGAATACTTAAGTAAAAAGGGGCGGAGCAGCTCCACATTCCAAGCTAGTGGCTCATCAATCTGGCGATCGATATTGTAAAGATGGTACGCTCCATTGTGGAGAACTCTGGTGACAATGAAGGGGCCTTCCCAAGTGGGAGCAAGCTTGTGTGGTTTTACATTGATCTACTCGGAGGACCAAGTCTCCTTCTTGGAAGGCTCGACTCTTCACACTTTTGGCATGGAATCGACGCAAGTCTTGCTGATAAATAGTCGATCGGATCTGGGCCATCTCTCTTTCCTCTTCTAGGAGGTCGACTGCGTCCTGCCGGGCTTGTTCTGCTTCATCTTCTAAGTAGAGCTCGACTCGAGGTGCATTGTGAAGCAAGTCACTCGGCAGAACTGCTTCAGCTCCATAGACCAGAAAGAATGGAGTTCGTCCGGTTGACCGATTAGGGTGGTCCTCAATCCCCAAAGGACCGATGGATGTTCGTCGACCCATGCGCCTGCTGCGTGCTTGAGATCGCGCATCAGTCGGGGTTTCAGTCCTTTGAGAATTAGACTGTTTGCTCGTTCCGCTTGTCCATTCGACTGGGGGTGAGCGACTGAAGCATAGTCGACTCGTGTGCCTTGAGAGGCGCAAAAGGCTCTGAACTTGTCAGAGTCGAAGTTTGACCTATTATCAGTGATGATGCTATGCGGAACTCCATACCTGAATATCAACTCTCTGATGAAACTGATAGCAGTGCAAGCATCGAGATTCTTGATGGGCTTAGCTTCAATCCATTTAGTAAACTTGTCGACTGCCACTAGCACGTGAGTGAAGCTGCTCCTGCCAGTTCTCAGTGGTCCAATCATATCCAATCCCCAAACAGCGAAGGGCCAGACGAGTGGAATGGTCTTCAAGGCTGAAGCGGGTTTGTGTGACATATTGGAGTAGAACTGACATCCTTCACATTTGTCGACTATCTCTTTCGCCATTTCATTTGCTCTTGGCCAGTAAAATCCCGCCGGTATGCTTTAGCCATAATGGTCCGAGAGGACGCATGATGACCACAGGTCCCCAAGTGGATATCGTCAAGAATTATTTGGCCTTCTTACGGCGTTATACTCTTACGTCCGACTCGATTATGCTTTCCTCAGTATAACTGTCCCTTTATCACAAGAAGGCCTTGGATCAACAGACGATCATCGAGCCTCTTCTTCATTCTCTGGGAGTTCTTTCCTTAGGATGTACGCGATGTATGCAGCCTTTGTCGATCGGGAGTGATGACCAAGACTTCTATGATCAAGTCGACCACCGCTGGAACCTCAACTTCAGTCCGATCTGTGGCACTTTTTGGTTGCGGAGCTTCTTCGGTGAAAGGATCCTCTTGAACTGATGGTGTGTGGATGTGTTCCAAAAACACATTGCTGGGAACGGCTTCTCTCTTGGAACCTATTTTTGCCAAATCACCAGCTGCTTGATTTTTCAGTCGGGGTATATGATGAAGCTCTAACCCCTCGAATTTCTTCTCTAGCTTTCTCACTGCATTGCAGTAACCAGTCATGGCCGGGCTTCTGACGTCCCACTCCTTCATCACTTGATTAACCACCAAATCTGAGTCGCCATAGACCATGAGGCGACGGACGCCGAGTGAAATGGCCATACGCAACCCATACAAAAGTGCTTCATATTCTGCTCCATTGTTGGAGGAATCAAAGTGAATTTGAAGAACATATCTAAGCTTATCTCCTCGGGGGGAAACTAACACTACCCCAGCACCGGAACCATTCACCATCTTGGAACCATCAAAGAACATGGTCCAGTGCTCCGAGTGAACTTGAGTCGGCAGTTGTTGTTCAATCCACTCAGCGACGAAATCTGTTATTGCTTGGGACTTGATGGCTTTCTTTGCCTCAAACTTGATATCTAGGGGAAGGAGTTCAATCGCCCATTTTGCCACTCGACCAGTTGCATCTCTGTTGTGCAGAATCTCTGACAATGGAGCGTCACTAACAACTGTAATGGAGTGGTCAGAGAAGTAATGTGCAACCTTCTTCATGGTCATATAAATCCCATATACAAGCTTCTGATAATGAGGATATCTTTGCTTTGACGGAGTTAAAACTTCAGAAACATAATATACTTTGGTATTTGAACCTTAAAGGCTTTTCCTTCTTCTTCCCGTCTTTCGTAGTAAATCTTTGTCTTGACAACTTGTCCCGTGGCTGCAATGTAAAGCAGCAAAGGCTATTTGCTGATTGGGGCAGCAAGCACCGCTGGGTGGAGAGCAGGGTTTTAGCTCTGCAAACGCTGCATCGCCTTCAGAGTCCACTCGAACTTGTCTGACTTCTTCATCAGTCGGTAAAGAGGCAATGCCTTTTCACCGAGACGAGAAATGAATCGACTTAAAGCGGCCAAGCAACTAGTAAGCTTCTAGACATCATGCACACGCACAGGACATTTCATTCAGAGTATAGTACCAACTTTCTCTGGGTTGGCGTCGATTCCTCGTTCGGAAACGAGAAAACCGAGTAACTTTCTGCTAGGAACTCCGAATGTACACTTTGATGGATTAAGCTTGATATCATACCTCCTGAGATTGGCAAAAGTTTCAGCAAGGTCAGTCAGCAAGTCGGAACCCTTCCGTGACTTGACCACAATATCATCCATGTACGCTTCCACATTCCGATTGATTTGAGTGAGCAAACACTTCTGAATCATCCTCATGAACGTGGCTCCGGCATTCTTTAGGCCGAATGGCATGGTAACATAACAGAAGCACCCGAATGGAGTGATGAAAGCTGTTTTGATCTCGTCGGGTCCATACAGACGGATCTGATGGTAACCGGAATAGGCGTCTAAAAAAGACAAGCGTTCACATCCCGCAGTTGAGTCGACTATCTGGTCGATGCGGGAAAGAGGAAAATGATCTTTCGGGCAGGCCCGATTGATATGTTTGAAGCCAATGTTGTCATGGCCTGGCATCTTCAGCTTAAGGTATACATAACATGGTCGAGCCATGAAACGTGCATACGCCGGCCTTCCCAGAATAGCGTGATAAGCACTCTGGAAATCCACGACTTCAAACGTCAACTTTTCTTTGCGGAAATTCTTGGAGTCCCGAAAACCACATCAAGAGCAATCGACCGAGTGACTCGGCCTTCTTTCCGTGAATGACTCCATGGAAACTCATGTTGTCGGTCTCTTGAGCCACGGACATCGGAGTGCCCATCCCTTTTAACATCTCTGCATACAGTATATTCAGACCACTGCCACCATCCATCAAAACTTTAGTCAATCGAGTGCCTTCGACAACTGGGTCGACCACCAAAGCTTTCCTCCCGGGGGTGGCTATGTGCGTCGGGTGGTCAGACTGGTCGAATGTGATGGCGATGCTGAGACCATTTCAAATAACTGGGTGTCGCCGGAGCGACCATATTCACCTCTCGGTTGATAACTTTCAATCGACTTTTTCTTTCAATGTCAGCAAAAATCATCAGGGTGGAATTGACCTGGTGGTATCCATCATCGCTATCGTCCTTGTTTTTAACTTTTTCCGACTCCTTTTCCTTATCTTTGGGTTGTTTCCCCTGGAACTGCTGGATCAAGAGCCAACACTGTCGAGTGGTATGCTTTGGGTAAATGAGTTTACCTTCATCTTTCTTTGTGTGAATGTGGCATGGCAAGTCTAATACATCATTTTTGTCTTGATCCTTCACTTTCTTGGGGTTCAAAGGCCCTTTGGGGTTCCCCTTAAGCTTTCCTTCAGTCACGGCCAAGGCTTCTCCAGGAACAGCTGGCTCGGCTTTCCGCTTCTGCTTCCGACTGGAATTTCCTCCTCCGGTTTCATGAGCGACTGACTTGTGCTTGCCACTCTGGAGCCGATCCTCTTCTTCACCATTAGCATACTTGGTGGCAATCTCCATCATTCGACTTAGAGACATGTCTCCGGTTTGACCGAATTTCATATTCAGTTCTCTGTACTTAACGCCTTCCTTGAAGGCACAAACTGCCTGGTGATCCAACATGTTATCCACTGTGTGATGCAACATGATCCATCTCTGGATGTAATCCCTCAAAGGTTCATTTGTCTTCTGCACGCAAGATTGCAATTTCACAACCCAAATTTGGTCGCTATGTGTCCCTTCAAATGTTCGACAAACACTGGAAAGATATTCCCAAGTGTAAATGCTTCTTTGGGTGCTAACTGGTTCAGCCATGCTCTGGTCGAGCCCTCCAATATAAGAGGCAGGTGTTTCATGGCCACTTCATCATTATCGCCGCCAATCTGAACAGCCACTCGGTAGTCCTCAAGCCAAGTATCAGGTTTGGACTTACCAGTGAACTTACTGACTCCAGTCGCCAACCTGAAGTAGGGAGGAATCACTGCGGCCCTGATGGCTCTGCTGAAGCACTCTGGTCCTGAGACGTGCACTCTACTGCTGGTGGGTACATCTCTGTCATGACCTCCTCGGTGAGCACTGTTTCTGTCGACCAAACCCCGAACGAGAATGGATCTCGCATCAAAGCTCGGTTCTCAGGGGTCGACTGGAATCCTTCGCCCAACACTGTGAGGGCGTCTGTCATCCTGCTGTCGAGGCACGTATGACCCACTCCTTGGGGGAGGGGTGGGCACTCGACGTCGATCATCGCAATCGAGTCGGTGATCATCTTGCTCATGGTTCCTATACTGATCTCGCCGGTCTCCACGCCCCTCACGCCTCGGGGGCGATCTTGGGCTGTGAGCCGACTGAACTGTATCTGCAACAACGGATTTGCTGTGGATCCTATTCCGCGACTGTGATACAGCTGAATTCTGGTCTCCTGCTGCCCGGAGTAATGCTCTGATCTGCAAAAAGCCTCTGCCAGCCTCGGACTGGGAAGGCTGAATCGACTCTGCTATACGGGCCGCAGCTGCTAAATTTTGAACCGGAGTTCGATATACCTGAGTCGGTGGCTGAAAGAGCTGACGTCGACTGGATGCTGAGACCCGTTGTCGCGCTCGTTCGTCGAGTACTCGCTGGAGATTCTCCAGTCGAGTGCGCTCAGCCAAGTTGGCCAAGCGCGCGTCTTCCAAGGCACGGGCCTCGGGGGTTTCTCCAACTATAGGAGTGTGAAGTGCATCCATGTTCCGGCAACGAAGTTCTTCCCTCTGCAGCGAAGTGAGGGGCTCGGGGAGGTACTCTTCATGGGCATGCAACAGAGCACCTTCACCGTCGCCACCGTCGGTGCGGGGAAAGCCGGGAGGACTGCGTGGTCCATCGACCATCAGGACTTCCGCCGCTAGATCACTGTTGTCGCACTCGGATGCAGTCTCTGCGGAGCCAGTCGACAGGTCAAACAGGCCGTAGAGAGATTCATAAGGCTCGATCGCCGCGACTTGAGGGGTGGCCGACTGGCGAGCCACCGCGTGCCTCACCCACCGCTGAAGCCTCGACCGACCAAAACTCTTGCGCAGGCGGGCAACAGGGAGGGAGGACGCCACAGGAGCCGACCGATACTGGGTCGACGGCTGCCGCAAGAGGACGCCACGGATGCACGCGCAAAAGTGCGTTGCCCCGCGAACGGGGAGCGTCGGCGTCGAGTGGTGCCTCCCGAAGCCAAGCGGAGTCGTCGGCGATTTAACACGAAGCGCCGAGAGACGGATCTCGTGGCCCTCAGCCAAACCTCCGCCTGAAACCATGATGAAGGGGATCGGAAAAATTGCAACTTCTCCAACAAGTCGCTAAGACACCTGCCCCATGGTGGGTGCCAACTGTCGTGGTTCTAAGTCTGACAGTAATGTAGGGTGGTAGGAATGGAGAGGCAAGATCCTAGCTATGGAGTAGTTTTATACGCACGAGTTTTACGAGTTCAGGCCCTTCTCGGAGGAAGTAATAGCCCTACGTTTCGGAGCCCGGAGGCGGTCGACTGGATTATGCATGTATGAATTACAGGGGTGCGAACCCTTGACACTGAGGAGGGGGTGGCTTGTATAGAGTTCGCCAGACCCCTCCGGCCCTCAGTTATGCAGGGTTTAAGGTACATTAAGGTCGGGCGTTACCAGTAACGCCGCACATAAAGTGCTATGATGACCATAAAAGCTACTTAATGACCGACCGTTAGCGTGCAGAGTGACGTTAGATCTCCTGGCTGTCGAGTGGTTGGCTTCATGGTCGAGTGCCTTCGAGTCTGTCGAGTGGAACACTTCTGAGTCGATTGAAAGGTGATTCTTCTAGAGATGTCCTTGGGGAGGGTATCTTGGACAGGTCCATGACCCTACCCTAGGTACATAGCTTCATCAGCGGGCATTGTTGAAATTTGGGGAGTGCACTCTCGCGATTGCTGGCAGCGACGACTTCACCGACGACTTCTTTCCCGACCTCGGCAACCTCTTCCTCAACGACATGGGCGATAACCTCAACACCAACGGTGCTGCTCCCGTTGCACCGTATGTGTTTCTGTCCTTCCTGTTCGAAATCGTGGTAGAATTCATGTTTCTATTCTGTGTCCTAGATTCGATCTGTTCATCTACTATGCTAGTCCACATGATTAGTTTAATCTCTATTATAGTCGTCATGATTTATTTTGTGCTTATTCAGACTAAATCTCGTAGTAACTTGCTCATATAATCAATTGTCGCACCGTCCCCTACAGCCACTCCCATTCCATGGACGGCCTGGTCGATGCCTACAAGGAGCCCTTCGTCTACTGCTATGAGTGCCCGATGCCATTTTGGGGCTCGCCGGCGGACCTCGTGCATCACCTCACGTAGGCGTCTGTCTATCACTACTGGCCCGCAGCGAAGAACATCAAGTATGAGACGTGCTACCCGTTCACTGTGTCGGTGTCGCTAGAGGATCACTGCTGCCTGCTAGTCTCGGAGGAGGATGGCAGCGTCTTCCTCTTGATCGTGGGCACCGGCAAGGCCCGCACAGGCTGCCGCCCCATCTCTGTAGTGTGCATCAGGGGAGACGCCGTTGACGCTAACACTAACTCGTGGCTGATGTATGGGTGCGTGCTCATTGTTACTACCCCTCCGAGGTACGTGGGCGGCAACACTAGCTACAGGAAGTCGATGCAGTAGCCGGGACCTTCCCGCCAATGTGGACATGGAAGACGCATGGTATGATTCCCCCCCCCCCCCAACGTGGTGCAAGGGGACTCCAAGGAGGTTCACCTGGACATATGCATTACCAAGTTAGATGTTGATGATTAGTCTTCGCTCAATGTAACCGCTGTCTAAGTATGTGGAGACTTCCATGCATGATCTTGCTCTATTGGAGTATCGCGCATGAATAAAAGTGTATCCATTTATGGTTTAGTCTAGAATCTTCCATGTATGAATTTTTACTACAGTACTGGTGAAAGACTTATGATGAACGATTTCTTACATCTCCTCTGCCCCCTTCCAAGTCATCCTGATTTAATCCCTTCGTCTAGGTGTATAAGGGCATGGTTAATACTTAATAGTATAGCCAACTGTTGACTATAAGAAAGTGCCATGTCATCTGTAGCCAACATGTATAACAATGGATACTCAAAAACTAATTCTTAAAGATCATTTCTTGCAAAGCACAATAAGTGTTATTACTTCACAAGTTTTGGATGTAGGTTGAACAGTTGAATGCTTTTGTTTGCAAAAGATACTTTTTTTTATCTATTTCACCCGGATGTTTGTGATCTCTAGAGATGAAATAATATCCGAAGAAACCTATCAACACATGTTACACATGAGATGACCACCACATCCTTTATCAAAATAAACAACTCCCCGATCAATGCCTTTCACTCTTCCGTGCAATGCACGGGCACCTTACTATAGATTAGTACGACCAAAAATTGAACTAACATTATATATAGTACGATAAATGCTGATGCATGTCACCTAAAATTATATCGTTGAAAACTATGTTCAAATACGAATCCGACGATATTGTTTTTGTTGACATGCACTAACATTTTGTCAGTTAAATCTTCAGTCAAATTCAATGGGGGACTAATAAACCATGACTGATTAGTACTAGTGTAGAGGGCGGAGCTGTATGGGAGTCTCACCCCGCTCGTGGCGCAGCAGTAAAGTCGTCATATCACAAAACCCAAGTACTCCCAGTAATAAGTGGCCTGGTAAAATAAACAGACAAGCAACCATCACATCCCTACGTCTTTTTTGCATTTCATCTCCCCGCATTTACTTTCTCTGGTTCATCTCGCGCACTCAATCCCTAGCTACTACTCCTAGTATCCCTAGCTACTACTCCTAGGGCCAGTTCTTTTGGCGGCTTAAAAAAATAAGCCGTCTCTTCCCCAGCTTTCGCCCATAAGACTAGTCATAGTGGAGAGTAACATTAAGGCGCCTCACTCATTTATTTGGGCTTCTAAACTACTACTAGTACCTCCGTCCTAGTTTATTCGTCACCATTGTAATTTGTGCTAAATTTTGACCAAAGATTTAACTGATAAAATGTTAGTGCACGTGACATGCACAAACATTTCATTAGTGAAATTTGTGATCAAAATTTGACACAGATTACAATGGGGACCAATAAACCAGGACAGAGGTAGTAGTTATGGGATTACTAATCTAGAAGCCCAGAAGAACTGGCCCTTAGTACTCCTACCAGTAGTAGTAGTACTCAAGTTGGAATTCCAATTGCACGGCACAACTTGTTAGGCAAAAAAATTTGATACAGGGTGTAGGAAGCGGTTTGGGAATTTGCATGCCTTTCCGACCAGTGAGATACTCCGTACAAAGTACGATAGAGAAATAACCATAGAGAAGGAAGCTAAAATTAAACAATCAAACGAGCATTTTTGCATTTGTTTTGCATTGAATCGTTTCACAAGCTTGACTAGTGATGTTTTTCTACTTTTACAAAAACTGCATCATAATGTTAAAACGTGCATTTGCACGTACATAAGTAATAGTAGTACTCCCTCCGTCTGACTTATTCACCTGGACACAGGGAGTAGCACAGTCTGCAAGCATATATAGAGAGAGACGTGTAGTGCGATAGTATATAGTAAAGTTTGTGTTATATGCACGTACTTACAAAATGCGTATGGATACACAAGGTTTCAAATCTTTTCCTTTTACATACTTAATTAAGGATGCTAATAATTCCTGATTGTTCGGGATTTATCATTTGCGTCCCAAAACTAATGAGATTGCCTTACAAAACTAAGTTATACTCCTACTAAAAGCCACGGTGCTCGCAGAAGCGCTTGCGGGGCACCATGAGTGCCCTAGTGCATGGTCGTTTCCCAACGCGCCGACACAACGCCTCTTCCTCAGCCTTGCAACTCGCGAGGTGCTGATTGGTGGCTTGCCGGCGGGCGAGCGCGATCTCACCGATGTGGTGATCCGGCGCCAATAGGTACTCCTCCTTGCAAGAAGCGTGCACCCGGTCCATGTACCGCCAAGCGTAGATGAGGCGCTTGGGCCCAGCTGCACTCAGGGCTTTGGCACGGGCGTCCTCCGCCACCCTCACAGCCCTCGCATGATCCTTCAGCCAAAGAGCCAATTGCATGACTCTCTCGGACGCGACATAGGCCTGCCAGGAAGCTTGCCCCGCGGTGCGCTTCTCTTCCTCGGCCTTCTTCTCCGCCTCTATTTTGGCGCGCTCTGCCGGAGGCAAAGCCTCCCACAAGGAGACATCCATTTCTTTCCAAAGCTCCTCAAGGCTGGGGAGCTCGGCAGGCGGTGCGGCGTTCTCCTCGTAGCGGGGAGCCGACGCGCGTGCTGGCGAGATTGGGAACGCCGACGTTTCCACCTCGACGCGTCGCGGCAAGGAGCGGAACGCCGATGCGTCCTCCTCGACTAGTGGCGGCGAGGATCGGAACAGTGACGCGTGACCGTCCGTGCGGTGCAGCAAGGGGCGCCAAGGGCTTGGGAGGGGCGATGCCATGGTGGTCGACGTGAGAGTGAGGGGGAGGAGATAGAGATGAACGTGAGCGTTCTTTCGAATGTCATGGGAGGCGCAGTATTTACAGCGAGCAATGGCACACCTACGTAAGATATGGACTGAGCTGCACTAACTTAACTGCAGGTCCAGTTGTATCACTGACATGTGGGCTAGACCCCTGTTGGGCCCATATGTCGCTGACTCCAATGCACCTGCAGCTATAATCAAGCGCCCCATAATATATGTTGTGTGATTAACGTAACAGCTGCGCGGGCATATTTGTTGGAGTAAATTACGGGGGATGGAAGGGGTGGAAATATTGCTGGTCACAACGGATTGGACGAGCGTGGGGGGAGGAGAGTCACGCATGCAGATTTTTCCGCACGGGGTGGAGTGGTGGGACCGCCGGAGGGAGAAGGAGAGTCAAGCAGGCATATTTTTTCACACATGGAGAGGAAAAGATTTGGAGACGAACGGGCTTCCTGTAGGTATGGGGAACGGTGCATAATAAGTCATCTTGCATGTCGGGCTAGGTATAGTCTCAAGTCATTAAAAACATACACACCCCACACATGTTCATATTTCAAGGTGCACTAAGTTATTGCATGCGATGATTAAGGCTGGCCATAATGGTGGTATCTTAGCTGGTGTCATGCACACGGATTAGAAAACATGCTGATGTGGCAAAGAATTAAAGAAGAGAGGGGGGTTAGAGTAACTAGTGTTCATGCATGCATGCAATGCGATAATCCATTGGTAAACACATTTTTTTGTGAAGAACAACAACATTAGTTGAGTACTTTTGCAGACTACAAAAACTATTCCACCACCTCTATCTTGGTAAGAGTAGGTGAAATTTTTGAATCGAGCCCTTTAAACTAGAAGGGAGGTAGTAGTACTCTAATAGCTAACCTTGTTGTGATGAGTAGATAGGACAGGCACGACTTTTGGATGGAGGAACTTGTCTGCATTGTGCATTTAAGTTTTGTCTGAAGTCAATGTACCTCTACTTTGACCAAACTTATAGAAAAATGTATCAACATTCATAATTTCAAATCAATATTTTTATACTCATTATAAAACATAGTTCTTATAATCATTATAATCAGTACTGTAGATATTGATATTTTTAGTATAAATTTGGTCAAACACTTTGCAAACGGTTGACGGAAGTAAAAAAGACCAGAGGGAGTATCATGCATGCGGACTAGCCAAAATAAATTGCTCATTTATAGCCGGTCGAAGTCTAAAAGGGCGCGACCGCACGAGGGAGGCGAAGGTCATGGGAGGCGTGACGGTTGACGGAATTAAGTGAAGTTACATCCATGCGCCGGCATGGCGTGCGAACAGGCAGAAGCTATACCGTCACGCCTACGATATGGGTCTAGTAGACATGACATCTAGTGGGTCCCACATAGTACTCGAGAACTCTTCGGGGGCTTGCAGCTGTTTATCCACCGGGCAAGCCAACAACCCCACGCCATTCGCATGCCCTACGCGTCCCCGTCTTCTACTACTACCTTACAACAGTTCGTTCCTAGTCGTCCCGTCCTTTCACATTACACCAGTTCAACTTCTCCTAACCCTCCTCCAAAATCCATGGCCTCCCAAATATCTATTGTCGCCGATGAGTACCAGGTTAGAGCCATCACCGGTGATGAGTTCATCATCAACTACACACGTGGATCCACGACGGTGAAAGCATGCCTTGCTCGCTTCCTACGCATGTTCAACAGTTCAAAGGATGAGTGGGTTGCTGGGCTAGATGTTGAGTACACCACAGTCCTGGAAAGAGAGAAGATTCTAAAGGAGGCAGAGAAGAAGAAGCCCGCCGTGATCCAGGTTTACGTACATAACATGTGCTTGTTCTACCACATATGCCATGCCAATGTTGAGTGCCAGGATTTTAAGAACTTCCTTAAGGACGAAAGAGTGAAATTACATCATAGACTTTAGGAACGACAGCGATGTCCTGGGTCGGATAGGCCTCGTTGTAGGCCAGCACTTCGATCTCCAGAAGGCAAGCCTGGCGTCCTCCTCTCAGCCTTCAATGTTGTCCCTGGCAGCAGCCATGATTGATCCTTCATACGCTAAACTGAAGAAACCTCACCACGAGTTTCATCATGCATGGGAGTCGAAGACATTAGATGAAGATCACATCCTCAGACGCAGCAATGGATGCCTACCTTTGTTTAAATATCTACAAGGGTTGGATGAAGAAGCAGAGCCCAGTGTCCGGTTCAAGCAAAGAAGCATCGGCGATGAGGAAGAGGAAGAGGGACGAGGACGAAGTCGAGGACGTGGACTCAGACTTCGAGTAAGGTAGCAAAGGTCGCCGCTCATGCCGGGTTCTCTCTGCAGTGTCAAGCGGACTAGTTGCTTAGTTTTATTTCAGGGGTGCGTTGTGTTGAGCCCCCAGCAGAACTATGTTTATGTTCTTTCTCGTTATTTGAACTTTATGTTCTTTCTCATTATTTGAACTCTTTAGTACGCATACTAGTACTAGTACTATGTCTTAATACTATTCTTCTTGCAGTTGGTACTACTGCTCGTATCTTCGTGTTCCTACTATACTTAATACGTTCGTAAGTAGTATAATTTGGGTTAGTCGATTTGTGAAAGAAGTTCGACAAAGAGGGGGAAGAATACGGCAGAGAAGCTACCCCAGTATCTATATTAGGGTGGAAGGGTGCCCACGATCTATCTTATGAGTGTTGGGTGTGGAATGCAGTTCGCCTGAAAAAATGGATCGTGCCCGGGGTTAAACGGATGGCGGGGGTGGGGAGCATGGCGGTGGCGTGTCTGTGGAGGGCGGGCGGCGGCAGGCGGTTAGGCATGTGGCGGGTTGAGAAGATGAACATTGCATCAATTTTGGAGGTTGAAGAAGCCCTTCTAGCCATCCATGTTGCATCCAATGGATCACAAGAGTCGACTGAGCCAAATTGCTCCTTCAGATTGCAGGATCCATGATACGTCCATTTTGCATCATGCTTTTATATCGATATTTATTGCATTATGGGCTGTTATTATACGTTATGTCACAATACTTATGCCTATTCTCTCTTATTTTACAAGGTTTACATAAGGAGGGAGAATGCCGACCTGGAATTCTGGGCTGGAAAAGGAGCAAATATTAGAGACCTATTCTGCACAAAAAGTCCTCAGACTCCACGCAAGTCATTTTGGGAAATAAAAAAAATATCCAGCGGAAGAAGTTCACCAGAGGGGGGCCCACCTATCCACGAGGGTGGGGGGCGCGCCCTACCCCCCTGGGCGCGCCCCCTACCTCGTGGGCCCCCTGTTGGCTCTTCGATGGCCATCTTCTGCTATATGAGGTCTTTCATCGAGGAAAAAATCATAAGCAACCTTTCGGGACGAAACTCCGCCGCCATGAGGCGGAACCTTGGCGGAACCAATCTAGGGCTCCGACAGAGCTGTTCTACTGGGACACTTCCCTCGGGAGGGGAAATCATCGCCATCGTCATCACCAACGCTCCTCTCATCGGGAGAGGGCAATCTCCATCAACATCTTCACCAGCACCATCTCCTCTCAAAACCCTAGTTCATATCTTGTATCCAATTCTTGTCTCCAAGTCCTGGATTGGTAATAGTAGGTTGCTAGTAGTGTTGATTACTCCTTGTAGTTGATGCTAGTTGGTTTATTTGGTGGAAGATCATATGTTCAGATCCTATATGCATATTAATAACCCTCTGATTATGAACATGAATATGCTTTGTGAGTAGTTACCTTTGTTCCTGAGGACATGGGAGAAGTATTGCTATTAGTAGTCATGTGAATTTGGTATTCATTCGATATTTTGATGAGATGTATGTTGTCTAGCCTCTAGTGGTGTTATGTGAATGTCGACTACATAACACTTCACCATTATTTGGGCCTAGAGGAAGGCATTGGGAAGTAATAAGTAGATGATGGGTTGCTAGAGTGATGTGCTTAAACCCTAGTTTATGCGTTGCTTCATAAGGGGCTGATTTGGATCCATATGTTTCATGCTATGGTTAAGTTTACCTTAATACTTTGGTTGTAGTTGCGGATGCTTGCAATAGAGGTTAATCATAAGTGGGATGCTTGTTCAAGTAAGAACAGCACCCAAGCACCGGTCCACCCACATATCAAATTATCAAAGTACCGAACGCGAATCATATGAACGTGATGAAAACTAGCTGACGATATTCCTATGTGTCCTCGGGAGCGCTTTTCCTATTATAAGAATTTTTCCAGGCTTGTCCTTTGCTACAAAAGGATTGGGCCACCTTGCTGCACTTTACTTACTTTTGTTACTTGTTGCTCGTTACAATTTATCTTACCACAAAACTATCTGTTACCACTATTTCCGATTACTTGCAGAGAATACCTTGCTGAAAACCGCTTATCATTTCATACGCTTCCTCGTTGGGTTCGACACTCTTACTTATCGAAAGGACTACGATAGATCCCCTATACTTGTGGGTCATCAAGACTCTTTTCTGGCGCCGTTGCCAGGGAGTGAAGCGCCTTTGGTAGGTGGAATTTGGTAAGGAAAAATTTATATAGTGTGCTGAAATTTACCGTCACTTGTTATTATGGAAAGTAATCCTCTGAGGGGCTTGTTCGGGGTATCTTCACCCCGACCAGTAGAGAAAAGAGTTGCTCCTCAACCTACTGAACCTACTGAAAATGAAAATGTCTACTTTGAAGTACCTTCGGATATGTTAGAAAAACTGCTAGCTAATCCTTTTGCAGGAGATGGAACATTACATCCTACTGAGCACCTAATATATGTGGACGAAGCATGTGGATTATTTAAGCTTGCAGGTATGCCCAATGATGTTATCAAGAAGAAGGTTTTCCCTTTATCTTTGGAGGGATACGCATTGACATGGTAAAGGCTATGTGATGATACTGGATCTTGGGATTATAAGCGATTGAAATTGGAATTTCACCAGAAGTTTTATCCTATGCATCTTGTTCATCGTGATCGCAATTATATATATAATTTTTGGCCTCACGAAGGATAAAGCATCTCTCAAGCTTGGTGGAGGCTTAAATCAATGTTATATTCATGTCCCAATCATGAGCTCTCAAGAGAAATGATTCTTCAAAAAATTTAAGCTCGGCTTTCTCATAATAACCAAACCATGCTCGATACTTCTTGTGCTGGCTCTTTTATGATGAAGACTATTGAATTCAAATGTGTAGGACCTTGAGAAGAGGTGTCTAGAGGGGGGGTGTAGCGACCCGACCCAAAATCGGTCAAGTCTCTGTGTAGCTGTACCATCCCAAGATCATGCTGGCACACACAGTACATTGATGAAATTCAAAGTTCAATCACACCTGAATTTATTACACGATTCTCATATCGAGTCTTTATTACAATAGAATAAATTTGGCCGAAGGCCAACTCATGAGAAATAAACTAAACAAAGTTGCGGAAGCGTAGACGAATAGCGAGTCCATCCGACTCCATAGGGCAATCGCCAAGCGTGGATCGTAGCCTCACTCCTGATCGGAAAACTCCTCTGCAACATAAGACGTTGCAGCCGTGTAGGTCAGCATTTTGAATATGCCGCAAGTCAAAGAGAGAACAACAATAAAAATTACTAACACTATATGCAATTTGGTCAGGGGCTCTAAGTTTCAATGTTTTTGCGAAAAAAGCCAGCTTTTCCCTACAACAAAGACTTGTTTGCAAATACTACAAAATGTTGGTAGTTATTGAGATGGTTCCACCAACCAATGTCTCATTCCCAATTATTAAATAGCCCCCTCAATTAATTTATTAAGTTCGGTGTTGAGATATCCGAAATACTCCAAGTTCCAGAGGCTCAAATTGTCCGTAACCGGGGACACGGCTAACCAATTAGATCTTCACTCTGCAGAGGTTTGCGCACTTTACCCGCAAGAATCGTTCCCTCCTTTAAGTCTTCGCACTTCCTGGTGTTTGAAGACGGGACGAACGAAACAGGGTCTTCCGAAGAGTTCCTCTGGGCCACTGCCGGTGCCCATCCAATCCTACCATTCTTCTACATCTCGTAGCACCGTCCGGCCAGAGTCACGCCTAGGGTCGACCAAGCCAGAGCCCATAATGGCTTGCGGCTGCACAGGTAAGCTTCCGGTCAATGGGGTATCCATCCATCTCTTTGTGGCTGGGTGAAGCTTTCCGCAAGATGTCATGGCGCTTCTCCATGCATCCCGGCCAGCCGCTGGTTTCTCCAGGGTGCCCGTCAACCGTCCTCCACCCAGTAGTGAATTTTTATGTCCATCTTGAGCTTGAAGTCATGGGGTTGTCATCATCTTGACTCTCACATCTCCCTTATGAATCACTCAACCAACCCCGTCTACGAGCATAGCAAAATAAACTCCTTCATCCCAGGCCATGGTAACAAGGGGAATTGGTTTCATCCTACCTCATGATACTACTCAAGAACATAACTTAAAAATTCTCCTACTGCATGCATGGTGGGGAGGTATAATTCTAATGCAATAAAATCATAGGTATTGTAAAAGAAATCATGATCAAATGACTTGACTGGTGACGGTCCTCGAAAGCTAGGGACTCAGAATAGCAGGCTTAGCACTCAGGAAATTCTATCGAATCAAACAATAGTACAAATAAGTATGGCACAATATAACATAACAACAAGTTGGAAGTAAAACACCCAAGCACTCAAACCAAAATCCAAAGAAAACTCGGAGAAAGCAAATCAAGGTTTTCACCACATCAAGCAACAACTAAGAAATAGTTTTACACAACTAAAACTTTTCTTAACAGAACCTAAGCATGGGTTTTGCTAACCAACAGAAGGAAAACATCATACAAACTAGGAGCAAAAGAATCACATCAAAAGCTATTATAGAACTCCTATTATGCCTATAACAATCCTAGCAAGGAAAATAAAATAAAATTTTTATTCTACTGTAAATAAAAGTTCATCCTCTGTAGCTACAGAAACTAATCTAAAATAAACTATAACATAGTAAAAATAAAATTATTTACTAAATAAAACAATAGGAAAACAGTAGCTAGTTAAATAAACAAGAAACACAAGATTTTGACTAAAACTATTTTTTTATTAAAACTAAAATACCCAAATAAATTCCTACTGCTAGGCAAAGTCAAAACAAAGCAGTGACAAAAAGAATCACTAAAATAAAATAATCCTAACTCATTTTATAGCAGAAATACTAATCTGTCTAAAACTAAAATAAAACAATTTCTAATAATTTAAACATGGCTAAACATATTTCCTACAGAAACTACAACAAATTTGCAAACTAACAAAAAAAGAATCAATTAAAAATATTAAGTAACCTAAAAGATATGGATTTTACAAAACTGAAACTATTCTGTTAAAAACAGAAACGAAAATATAAAAAAAAACTAGCGCTAACGGGCCTATCTAACGCTCAGGCGTTATATAACTAAAGCGTGCCCGCGGTTAACAGAAAATAAATCGATCGGGCCGGTCCAACTAAACCGCTAACTAAACCGTAACTAAACCGGTCTTTTTAAAAAAAACCGTACTTAAACCGCTCCAATCTAAATAAACCTAACCCTTCGGGTGATCTAATCTAGCGCGTAGGTTTCAGATCAGACGACAGAGGGGGCTCCGGTGGCTTACCGCGGTGGTCGACGGCGACGGCGGCTCGGGCGGCGACGGCGCGGTGGCTCCGGTGGTCCGGGGCGAAGGCGGAGACGTCAGGCGGGTGCGGATGGGCGAGGGGAGTCCGAGGGTGGAGTCGGTGGAGCTCGGGGGCCGGAGACGAGCGGTGGGGCGGCAATGGCGCGGTGGCGTCGGGTTCAAGCGAGAATCATGGGCGAGTAGAGGGTTTAGGGGTTGGGGAGGCGGAACGGGCGAGGGGTCGGTATTTATAGGGATCGGCTTGGAGGAGGGGGCGAATCGGGGGAGGGAATCCCGAGATCTCCATGGTCTTGTGCGCGGTGGTTCTGGCGTGGGAGGCGTGGGCGAGGGAAAGGGATGAGGGCGGGCCAGGCGTCAGCGAGAGGGGAGGGTGAGCAAGCGGGCGACCGAGGGGGAGGGGGTTCGGGCGCGTCGGCTCGTGGCAGGCCGGCTTGGGCGCTTGCTGGGCTGCGCCTGGGGCTGGCCCGCTGGTGGGCTGTCGGCGCTGGCTGGGCCGGTTGGCCTGGCTGGCGCCTGGGGGGGTTCTTTTTTTTTCCTTTTTTTGAATCAGGGAGAGGAGGGAATATATAAAATATATATATTTTTATATAGGACATATATATATATCAAAATGATCAGGGGAATTTACCCTACAACTTGGACATTTTTTCAGGGGCAAAACTCAAACTTAAAAAAAACATTTTCTAGAAATCCCAAATAAAATCAGATTTGAATTCAAACTTTTTGGCAACATTTTCCATCTGACATTTTTGGAGTGTCATGTTTACTCCTCTCATACTTTTTCTCAAGTATTTGTCAGGCATTGTTTTGAAGTAAATTCAACTGCCAATTTGAATTCAAATTCCAACAAACTCAAAAGCCTCTGAAATACTTCAAATGTCACTCAATTCAAACAATATGCATAGATGCTTAGTTATAATTGTAAAACATTCCAAATGGGAAATTTGGGATGTTACAAACCTACCCACCTTAAGATGAATTTCGCCCTCGAGATTCGGGTTGGCTAGCAAATAGGTGCGGGTGGTCTCGGCGGAGGTCTTCTTCTCGCTCCCAGGTGGCTTCCTCCTCGGAATGATGACTCCATAGCACCTTGCAAAACTTGATGATCTTGCTGCGGGTGACTCTGTTCGCAGTCTCGAGAATTCGGACGGGTTTCTCATAAGTCAGATCACTGTCGAGCTGTATGGCCTCTAGGGGCACTGTGTCTCTCAACGGAATATCGGCCATCTCGGCATGGCATTTCTTCAGCCGAGAAACATGGAAGACATCGTGAACTCCGGACAATCCTTCCGGTAATTCCAACTTGTAAGCAACTTCTCCACGACGTTCGAGGATTTTGTAGGGCCAATGAACCGGGTGCTAAGTTTCCTTTAACACCGAACCTCTTGATTCCACGAAGTGAGACACACGAAGATATGCCCGGTCTCCCGCTTTGTATGTTACTTCCTTGCGTTCTTTGTCGGCATAACTCTTACATCTCGACCGAGCTACCTTGAGCCTATCTCGAATCAGCTTGACTTTCTCTTCGGAATCTCTCGATAAGATCGGGACCGAAAAGTTTTCGATCTCCAACACCATCCCACAAAGCAATGGTGTTGTGCACCTCCTTCCGTGATAGAGCTTCAAAGGGCCATCTTCGACCGTCTGGTAACTGTTATTGTACGAGAACTCTGCGTATGGCAAATTATCATCCCAGCTAGACCCATAGTCTAGCGCACAAGCTCTCAACATGTCCTCCAGGATCTGGTTGACTCTCTCGGTCTGTCCATCTGTCTGCGGATGAAAAGTTGTACTGAACTCCAGCCTCGTACCCAAAGTTTCATGCAACTGATTCCAAAACTTTGAGGTAAATTGTGTTCCTCTATCTGACACGATACTCCTCGGAACTCCATGCAGACATACGATCCTGGTCATGTATATCTTGGCTAACTTAGCGCTGGTATAGGTAGTCTTCACGGGAATGAAATGAGCTACCTTGGTCAATCGATCAACCACTACCCTGATGGAATCATAACCTGAACGGGTCATGGGTAATCCTGTGATAAAATCCATTCCAAGTTTTTCCCATTTCCACTCGGGAATCGGCAAGGTTTGAAGTAACCCTGTTGGCTTCTGATGTTCCGCCTTTACTTGCTGGCAAACATCGCATCTTTACGTACTCAAGAATATCCTTCTTCATACCTGTCCAACATAAACTTTCCTTCAAATCCAGATACATCTTGGTGTTACCGGGGTGAATCGAGTACGGTGAATCATGAGCCTCCTGAAGAATTAGCTTCCTGAGTTCGGGATCATTGGGCACAAAAATACGGTCCTCGTACCATATAGCTCCGTATTCATCCTTACGAAACCCTTTGGCTTTTCCTTCATTCATCCTTTTCTTTATCTCATCAATTTCGTTGTCCGACTTCTGGGCTTCACGAATTCTTTCGGCCAAAGTGGACTGAACTTCCAGAGCTACAACATATCCTCTCGGAACTATCTCCGATTCGGAGATCTCTCGAGGCCATCGACTAACTCCTGGGTAAACCTCCCGCTATGAGAGTATTCACATAACTCTTACGGCTCAAAGCATCTGCTACAACATTAGCCTTTCCTGGGTGGTAATGCAATCTCATGTCATAGTCCTTGATTAACTCTAGCCATCTCCTCTGCCTGAGGTTCAACTCTTTCCGCGTGAAAATGCACTTCAAGCTCTTATGATCTGTGTAAACATCACAACTATTTCCGATAAGGAAATGTCTCCAGGTCTTGAGTGCATGCACTACGGCTGCTAACTCCAAATCATGTGTGGCGTAATTCATCTCGTGAGGTCGTAGCTGTCTGGAGGTATACGCTACAACTTTTCCTTCCTGCATGAGTACTCCTCCGAGTCCCTGGCGGGAAGCGTCACAATATACCTGGTAATCCTTGTGTATGTCCGGCAAAATCAGTACTGGGGCTGTAACCAAACGTTTCTTCAATTCCTGGAAACTGGCTTCACAATCCTTGGTCCAAATGTACTTGGCGTCCTTCTTCAACAGCTCAGTCATGGGCTTGGCAATCTTCGAGAAATTCTCAATAAACCTCCGATAATATCCTGCGAGTCCGAGAAAACTGCGGATCTCCTTGACTGAGGTGGGTGACTGCCAATCGGTGGTGGATACAACCTTGGTGGGGTCAATCGCTATTCCTTCTCCTGAAATAACATGTCCGAGGAATCCGACTTCCTTCAGCCAAAATTCACATTTGCTGAACTTGGCATACAACTGATGTTCTCGGAGTTTCTCCAGAACTAGATGCAAATGTTCCTTATGCTCTTCCTCGCTCTTGGAGAAAATCAGTATATCATCGATGAACACCACGACAAACTTGTCCAAATATTCCATAAATACCTTGTTCATCAAAGTCAAGAAGTATGCAGGAGCATTAGTCAATCCGAATGACATGACGGTATACTCATATAAACCATACCAGTGGTAAATGCTGTTTTGGGTATATCCTTTTCACGGATCTTCAACTGATGATACCCTGATCGAAGATCGATCTTGGAGAATACCTTGGCTCCAACTAGCTGATCAAATAGATCATTAATCATCGGCAGAGGGTACTTGTTCTTGATGGTCACGTCATTCAATGAATGATAATCCACAACCATTCTCAGGGTTCCATCCTTCTTCTCTACCAAAAGAACTGGGGCTCCCCAAGGTGACGAACTTGGCCGAATATATCCCTTCTCCAATAGTTCATTAATTTGCTTTTTGATCTCTTCCAATTCGTTCGGGGGCATCCGATAGGGTCTCTTGGATATTGGGGCTGTGCCCGGCAATAACTCAATCAGAAATTCAATGTCTCTGTCCGGTGGCATTCCTGGTAATTCCTTCGGAAACACATCGGGAAAAACTTGCACTACTGGCACTTCCTCGTGAACAACTCCCGTGAGGGAATTCACCTGATTCTTCATCGGGATACGCCCGATACATACTTGATCCTCTTACGCTTCCGGAGTGGTGAGCGTAATCGCCTTCTTGAGCACAGTCTATGTTTCCTTCAAATTTCGTCAACCAATCCATGCCTAGGATTACATCCAAGGTCTGGGTTTCCAGTACTATGAGGTCTACGGGAAATTTATGGTTTCCGATGTTAAGGGTTGCATGACAGCCTAAGCCTGCTATCATTTCTCCTCCTGCGGAACTGACGTGAAGAGGGCTTCTAAGGGTTCTAGTGGGCAACCCGTACTTTTCCACAACTACCCTTGATATAAATGAATGCGTTGCACCGTAATCAAAGAGTACCAATACTGGATGTGAATTTAATAAAACTTACCAACCACGATTATTCGGCTGATCATAGACGTCCTCCACGTCAATGTGGTTCACCCGAGCACGAGGAAAAGGGTTGGGCTTCTTTCGAAGCTTCCATTGCCGTTTCCATTCCTCTGCTTGGCCTCCGGGCAGTCGGTGGCATAGTGCCCTGTTTTCTGGCACTTGAAACAGGTGATGTGACTTAGATCCTTCTGAGCCGGGGCAGGACGATGCTGGTTGCCATTGCCGTTTCCATTGCCTGACTTGTTGTCGTGGTTGCGGTTGTTCCCATTCCCTCCATGGTTATGTCCTCCATGGGTGTGATGGGTATGCCCTCCAGTATGGGGCATAACGGGCTTCTGCTGAGCTCGAGTTGTACTTCCCTGGCCATACTTCCGCCTTGCGACTATCAATCTGCTGTTGCTTGCCTTGAGTATGGTGGCCTTGTCTACCAGCTCCTGGTAGTTGTTGAAAGTAGCCACCATTAGCTGCATTCCCAGCTCGTCATTGAGTCCCTCAAGAAACTTTTCCTGCTTTGCGGCATCTGTGGCCACATCATCCGGGGCATAGCAAGCTAACTTGCTGAACTCATCCACGACGCCCCATCAGACGGTTCCTTCGGCGTAAGTTGCGTAACTCACGCTTCTTCGCACTCATGGCTCCAGTGAGACATGAGCGGTGCGGAAAGCTTCTTTGGAACTGATCCCATGTGATGGTGGCGATGGGATAAGTGGCGGTGTAGTTCTCCCACCAAGAGGCTGCAGGTCCATCAAGGCGATGTCGGCAAAGCGCACCTTCTCTGCATCTGTGCATCCAGCGGTGGCTAACTCCCTTCCGACCTTGCGGAGCCAATCATCGGCCACAATCGGCTCAAGGTGCTAGAGAACACCGCGGATTCAGCCTTAGAAAGCGGGTCAAGTTGTCAACAGGGGTGGTGGCGGTGGATTGTTGTTGTTGTTGTTGTTGTTCTAGTTCGATGAGCATCTGCATGAGGGCATTCTGCTGCTGGATCAGCCGGTGAGCTCCGCGGAAAGTTTAAACCGGGTCACGTCTCCGAGGCATCCGGTGTTTTGGAGTGGATGAGAAAATTAGAATAGAACAAGGGTCTAATGAGAAAATATCACTACCCATATGAATGCACAATCATAATCACACCAATCATTTATTCAATCATCTCAAACATGGTTCAATCTCGGATTACAAATTCTCACGACTAATCGAAAATAACGGCCTAACTGATCGACGGAAAAATAAAATAACATGGCGGTCGACTAAATGTCCTCGTCAATTATCCTTGCGTCCTCTGGTGCAGCGTCCTCCGGTGCGGCGTCCTCTGGTGTGGCGCCTCCTCTTGCGGCTTTCTTCGGTGGAGCTCTCTTCATAATCCTGGTCATTGCTCACGAGGGGTCCGTCATCTCCACTCGAAAAAAGGTCTTCTCCCAGGTCCATCTTCTCCTCTAATGCGGCAACATCCATCTTCAGCTTGTCGACTCTCTCCATGAAATCCTTGATTTCTTCTTCATGGTCAAGGAAGTCCGCGTGTGCTTTCTCCTCCAGTTCCAGTTCACGGAACAACAGCCTCTTGTGTACCTTCGAGTTACGGCGAGTCTGGATTTCCCATTTCCTGAGGAGACTCTCCAAGTTTTGGACATATGAGAGAATGGAGTCGGCTTCTACGGTACGGATGATATCTCCATTCCTAGCTCTACGAGAAATCATGGCGAGGTCTGATGGGTCGAGCTCGGCCCTGTACTCTTCTCGTAGATGTCCAAGTGCACGATAAATCGCCATGTCTCTTCCGAGAATCCAACTGAAATCGGTAAACTCAAAGTCAATGGGCTCTGTATGTCCTCCGAAGGTCCTCCCTGGAATGTGCACCTTAATCACATGGCGGGTATCCGCCGGAGTGCATTAGTAGGCTTCCCGGTGATTGAGGGCGAGCAATCTTCAGCTTCTTCACGATCTGAACCAGCTTCTTGCCGAGAGGCATCGTCTCATCTGGTGGCAAAACTCCCAGCGTAACTGGGGTGAACTCGGCGGCCATCTAGAATGTTGAAAATCGGAGAGAAGTCGAAATGAGCAGGGAGAATTACGGAATGATAAGGACATAAACTAAATAGTCTCTTCCTATGGCTTTCCGATCCTAGGGGTTACGTTCTACGGTCAGCGTGTGCTCTGATACCATCTCTGTAGCGACCCGACCCAAAATCGGTCAAGTCTCTGTGTAGCTGTACCATCCCAAGATCATGCTGGCACACATAGTACATTGATGAAATTCAAAGTTCAATCACACCTGAATTTATTACACGATTCTCATATCGAGTCTTTATTACAATAGAATAAATTCGGCCGAAGGCCAACTCATGAGAAATAAACTAAACAAAGCTGCGGAAGCATAGACGAATATCGAGTCCATCCGACTCCATAGGGCAATCGCCAAGCGTGGATCGTAGCCTCACTCCTGATCGGAAAACTCCTCTGCAACATAAGACGTTGCAGCCGTGTAGGTCAGCATTTTGAATATGCCGGCAAGTCAAAGAGAGAACAACAATAAAAATTACTAACACTATATGCAATTTGGCTGTGGGGCTCTAAGTTTCAATGTTTTGCGAAAAAAGCCAGTTTTTCCCTACAACAAAGACTTGTTTGCAAATACTACAAAATGTTGGTAGTTATTGAGATGGTTCCACCAACCAATGTCTCATTCCCAATTATTAAATAGCCCCCTCAATTAATTTATTAAGTTCGATGTTGAGATATCCGAAATACTCCAAGTTCCAGAGGCTCAAATTGTCCGTAACCGGGGACACGGCTAACCAATTAGATCTTCACTCTGCAGAGGTTTGCGCACTTTACCCGCAAGAATCGTTCCCTCCTTTAAGTCTTCGCACTTCATGGTGTTTGAAGACGGGACGAACGAAATAGGGTCTTCCGAAGAGTTCCTCTGGGCCACTGCCGGTGCCCATCCAATCCTACCATTCTTCTACATCTCGTAGCACCGTCCGGCCGGAGTCACGCCTAGGGTCGACCAAGCCAGAGCCCATAATGGCTTGCGGCTGCACGTAAGCTTCCGGTCAATGGGGTATCCATCCGCCTCTTTGTGGCTGGGTGAAGCTTTCCGCAAGATGTCATGGCGCTTCTCCATGCATCCTGCCAGCCGCTGGTTTCTCCAGGTGCCCGTCAACCGTCCTCCACCCGATGGTGAATTTTTATGTCCATCTTGAGCTTGAAGTCATGGGGTTGTCATCATCTTGACTCTCACATCTCCCTTATGAATCACTCAACCAACCCGTCTCTGAGCATAGCAAAATAAACTCCTTCATCCCGTGCCATGGTAACAAGGGAATTGGTTTCATCCTACCTCATGATACTACTCAAGAACATAACTTAAAAATTCTCCTACTGCATGCATGGTGGGGAGGTATAATTCTAATGCAATAAAATCATAGGTATTGTAAAAGAAATCATGATCAAATGACTTGCCTGGCTGACGGTCCTCGAAAGCTAGGGACTCGTAATAGCAGGCTTCGCACTCCGGAAATTCTATCGAATCAAACAATAGTACAAATAAGTATGGCACAATATAACATAACAACAAGTTGGAAGTAAAACACCCAAGCACTCAAACCAAAATCCAAAGACAACTCGGAGAAAGCAAATCAAGGTTTTCACCACATCAAGCAACAACTAAGAAATAGTTTTACACAACTAAAACTTTTCTTAACAGAACCTAAGCATGGGTTTTGCTAACCAACAGAAGGAAAACATCATACAAACTAGGAGCAAAAGAATCACATCAAAAGCTATTATAGAACTCCTATTATGCCTATAACAATCCTAGCAAGGAAAATAAAATAAAAATTTTATTCTACTGTAAATAAAAGTTCATCCTCTGTAGCTACAGAAATTAATCTAAAATAAACTATAACATAGTAAAAATAAAATTATTTACTAAATAAAACAATAGGAAAACAGTAGCTAGTTAAATAAACAAGAAATACAAGATTTTGACTAAAACTATTTTCTTATTAAAACTAAAATACCCAAATAAATTCCTACTGCTAGGCAAAGTCAAAACAAAGCAGTGACAAAAAGAATCACTAAAATAAAATAATCCTAACTCATTTTATAGCAGAAATACTAATCTGTCTAAAACTAAAATAAAACAATTTCTAATAATTTAAACATGGCTAAACATATTTCCTACAGAAACTACAACAAATTTGCAAACTAACAAAAAAAGAATCAATTAAAAATATTAAGTAACCTAAAAGATATGGATTTTACAAAACTGAAACTATTCTGTTAAAAACAGAAACGAAAATATAAAAAAAAAACTAGCGCTAACGGGCCTATCTAACGCTCAGGCGTTATATAACTAAAGCGTGCCCGCGGTTAACAGAAAATAAATCGATCGGGCCGGTCCAACTAAACCGCTAACTAAACCGGTCTTTTTAAAAAAACCGTACTTAAACCGGTCCAATCTAAATAAACCTAACCCTTCGGGTGATCTAATCTAGCGCGTAGGTTTCAGATCAGACGACGGAGGGGGCTCCGGTGGCTTACCGCGGTGGTCGACGGCGACGGCGGCTCGGGCGGCGACAACGCGGTGGCTCCGTGGTCCGGGGCGAAGGCGGAGACGTCAAAGGGAAAGTGACGAGCGAGGGAGTCCGAGGTGGAGTCGGTGGAGCCTCGGGGTGGGGGGTTGGAGACGAGCGGTGGGGCGGCAATGGCGCGGTGGTGGCATCGGGTTCAGCGAGGAATCATGCGAGGTAGAGGGTTTAGGGGTCGGGAGGCGGAGCAGGGAGAGGGGGTCGGTATTTATAGGGGATCGGCTTGGAGGAGGCGAATCGGGAGGGAATCCCAGATCTCCAGTGGTCTTGTGTGATGTGGTTCTGGCGTGGGCGAGGATAGGGATGAGGGCGGCCCGGGCGCCGCCGAGAGAGGGGAGGTGAGCGAGCGGGCGACCGAGGGGAGGGGGTTCGCGTCGGCTCGGGCAGGCCGGCTTTGGCGCTTGGCTGGGTCACCTGGGCTGGCTCATTGTGGGCTGTCACTGGTTGGGCAGTTATTCGGCTGGGCGCTGGGGGGTTCTTTTTTTTCCTTTTTTTGAATTAGGGAGAGGAGGGAATATATAAAATATATATATATATTTATATAGGACATATATATATCAAAATGATCAGGGGAATTTACCCTACAACTTGGAAATTTTTTCAGGGGCAAAACTCAAACTTAAAAAAAACATTTTCTAGAAAGCCCAAATAAAATCAGATTTGAATTCAAACTTTTTGGCAACATTTTCCATCTGACATTTTTGGAGTGTCATGTTTACTCCTCTCATACTTTTTCTCAAGTATTTGTCAGGCATTGTTTTGAAGTAAATTCAACTGCCAATTTGAATTCAAATTCCAACAAACTCAAAAGCCTCTGAAATACTTCAAATGTCACTCAATTCAAACAATATGCATAGATGCTTAGTTATAATTGTAAAACATTCCAAATGGGAAATTTGGGATGTTACAGGGGGTGATTATACACTAAGTACCAAAGTTGCAGTTTTTAAGTTTCTTTAAAGTTGGAGTTTAGGCACAAGTTTAACATTCACAACATATAGCAAGCAAGCATGCAAAGAGTATATGAGCAGCGGAAGATAAAGCATGCAACTTGCAAGAATGTAAAGGGAAGGGATTGGAGGATTCAAACGCAATTTGAGACACGGATGTTTTTGGCGTGGTTCCGATAGGTGGTGCTATCGTACATCCACGTTGATGGAGACTTCAACCCACGAAGGGTAACGGTTGCGCGAGTCCACGAAGGGCTCCACCCACGAAGGGTCTCTGAAGAAGCAACCTTGTCTATCCCAAAGCATGGCCGCCGCCCACGAAGGACTTGCCTCACTAGCTGTAGATCTTCACGGCAGTAGGCAATCTCCTTGCCCTTACAAACTCCTTGGTTCAACTCCACAATCTTGTCGGAGGCTCCCAAGTGACACCTAGCCAATCTAGGAGACACCACTCTCCAAGAAGTAACAAATGGTGCATTGATGATGAACTCCTTGTTCTTGTGCTTCAAATGATAGTCTCCCCAACACTCAACTCTCTCTCATAGGTTTTGGATCTGGTGGAAAGAAGATTTGAGTGGAAAGCAACTTGGGGAAGGCTAGAGATCAAGATTCATATGGTAGGAATGGAATATCTTGGCCTCAAAACATGAGTAG
Source organism: Aegilops bicornis (assembly GCA_021605145.1). Lineage (NCBI taxonomy): Eukaryota > Viridiplantae > Streptophyta > Magnoliopsida > Poales > Poaceae > Aegilops > Aegilops bicornis. Next base: position 348,685,237 of record CM038669.1, read on the forward strand.
GTAGTTCTCTCTCAGAAATAGGATGCTGGAAGTGTAGGTTCAGTCTGATGGCTCTCTCCACGAATGAAGAGGAGGTGGAGGGGTATATATAGCCTCCACACAAAATCTACCCGTTACACACAATCTACCAAATTCGGTGGGACCGAATCGTTAAACTCGGTTAGACCGATTTAGCAAATAATGTGACCGTTAGGGTTTTCGGTGGGACCGGAATGCAACTCGGTGGGACCGATTCGGTTAGGGTTAGGGCATAACGTAATCTCGGTAAGACCGATTACACAAACACGGTGGGACCGATTTTGGTAATAAGCTTTCCAGAGAGTTGGTCAAGCAAACTCGGTTTGACCGATTATCAAACTCGGTGGGACCGATTTTGATAATAAGTTAAGCACAGAGTTTGCATTGTAATCTCGGAAGTACCGATTGCTCAAACTTCGGTGAGACCGATTTTGATAATGGACATACACAGAGAGATTACAATCCCATCTCGGTGAGACCGAGATCCCTATCGGTGAGACTGATTTGCATAGGGTTTGTGGCGATGGCTAAGACATCCAAACTTCGGTGGCGCCCGGATAGAAAGAATCGGTGGGGCGAGCTCGACTTTAGGTTTAGGACATATGTGTGGAAGTGGGAAAGTGGTTGAGGGTATTTGGAGCATATCACTAAGCACTTAAAGCAAGAGGCTCATTAAGCAACACCTCATCCCTCCTTGATAGTATTGGCTTTTCCTATAGACTCAATGTGATCTTGGATCACTAAAATGTAAAATGAAGAGTCTTGAGCTTGAAGCTTTAGCCAATCCTTTGTCCTTAGCATCTTGAAGGACTTCCCACATCCTTTAGTCCATGCCACTCCATTGTTGAACTTATCTGAAACATACTAGATAAAAGTGTTAGTCCAACAAGAGATATGTTGTCATTAATTACCAAAACCACCTAGGGAGCACTTGTGCTTTCAAAATGGAATTTATTGGATAGAATTAAACGCAATTCTGAAGATTGGGATCTCGACGAATGTAAGGAGTCAGGTATAACACCCAAGTTTGATTGTGTTAAATCTTTTATGGATACTGATGTTTTCCGTAAGTTTAGCACTAAATATGGACTTGACTCTGAGATAGTAGCTTCTTTCTGTGAATCTTTTGCTACTTATGTTGATCTCCCCAAAGAGAAGTGGTTTAAATATCATCCTCCCATAGAAGTAAAAGTAGCTACACCTTCTAAAGTTGAAGAAAAGATTGTTACTTATAATGATCTTGTTGTTCCTACTTATTATGTTGAGAAACCACCTTTCCCTGTTAGAATTAAGGATCATGCTAAAGCTTCAACTGTGGTTCGTAAAAGTAATATTAGAGCTTATACACCTCCTGAGCAAATTAAACTTGAACCTAATATTGCTATTGTTAAAGATCTCTTGGCTGATAATATTGATGGGCATGTTATTCAATTCTACGGTGAAACTGCTAGAATTGCTAAACCTTGTGCTAAAGATAAACAAAGACATGTGGTAGGCGTGCCTGTTATTTCTGTTAAAATAGGAGATCATTGTTACCATGGCTTATGTGATATGGGTGCTAGTGCTAATGTTATACCTTATGATTTATATAAATAAATTAAGCATGAAATTGCACCTGCTGAGTTAGAAGATATTAAGTCACAATTAAACTTGCCAATAGAGATACTATATCAGCAATGGGAATTGTTAGAGATGTTGAAGTCTTGTGTGGGAAAACTAAATATCCTGCTGATTTTCTTGTTCTTAGTTCCCCACAAGATAGCTTTTGTCCCATTATTTTTGGTAGACCCTTCTTGAACACTGTCAATGCTAAGATAAACTGTGAAAAGAATGTTGTTACTATAGGCTTGGATGACATGACTCATGAGTTTAATTTCCCTAAATTTAGTAGACAACACCGTGAAGAAGAATTGCCTAGTAAGGATGATATTATTGGTCTTGCTTCAATTGTTGTACCTCCTAATGATCCTTTAGACCAATATTTGCTAGACCATGAAAATGATATGTTTATGAATGAAAGAAGGGAAATAGATGAAGTATTCTTTAATCAGGAACCCATTCTGAAACACAATTTTCCTGTTGAAATCCTAGGGGATCCTCCTCCACCCAAGGGTGATCCCGTGTTTGAGCTTAAACCGTTGCTCGATAATCTTAAATATGCTTATCTTGATGAAAAGAAGATATATCCTGTTATTATTAGTGCTAACCTTTCAGAGCATGAAGAAGAGAGATTATTGAAAACTCTGAAGAAGCACCGTGCTTCTATTGGATATACTCTTGATGATCTTAAGGGCATTAGTCCCACTCTATGTCAACATAAAATAAATTTGGAAGAAGATGCCAAACCGGTTCGTGATCATCAACGGACTGAATCCTAAGATGAAAGAAGTGCTAAGAAAAGAAATACTAAAGCTTCGGAGACAGGTATAATTTATCCCGTTCTTTGATAGTCGATTGGGTAAGTCATGTCCATTGTGTCCCTAAGAAGGGAGGTATTACTGTTGTTCCTAATGATAAAGATGAATTGATTCCATAAAGAATTATTACAGGTTATAGGATGGTAATTGATTTCCGTAAATTAAATAAGGCTACTAAAAAGGATCATTACCCCTTACATTTTATCGATCAAATGCTAGAAAGATTATGCAAACATACACATTATTGCTTTCTAGATGGTTATTCTGGTTTCTCTCAAATACTTGTATCGGCTAAGGATCAATCAAAGACTACTTTTACATGCCCTTTTGTTACTTTTGCTTATACACGTATGCCTTTTGGTTTATGTAACGCACCTGATACCTCTCAAAGATGCATGATGGCTATATTCTCTGAATTTTGTGAAAAGATTTGTGAGGTTCTCATGGACGACTTTTCCGTCTATGGATCCTCTTTTGATGATTGCTTGAGAAATCTTGATCGAGTTTTGTAGAGATGTGAAGAAACTAATCTTGTCTTGAATTGGGAAAAGTGCCACTTTATGGTTAATGAAGGTATTGTCTTGGGGCATAAAGTTTCTGAAAGAGGTATTGAAGTTGATAAAGCCAAGGTTGATGCTAATGAAAAGATGCCATGTCCCAAGGACATCAAAGGTATAAGAAGTTTCCTTGGTCACGCCGGATTTTATAGGAGGTTCATTAAGGACTTCTCAAAAATTTCTCAGCCTCTGACTAATTTATTACAAAAAAATATACCATTTGTCTTTGATGATGATTGTGTAGAAGCATTTGAAATACTTAAGAAAGCATTGATCTCTGCACCTATTGTTCAGCCACCTGATTGGAATTCACCCTTTGAAATTATGTGTGATGCTAGTGATTATGCTGTAGGTGTTGTTCTAGGGCAAAGAGTTGATAATAAATTAAATATTATCCATTATGCCAGTAAGACTCTAGACAATGCTCAAAGAAATTATGATACTACTGAAAAAGAATTCTTAGCAGTTGTATTTGCTTGTGATAAGTTCAGACCTTATATTGTTGATTCTAAAGTAACTATTCACACTGATCATGCTGCTATTAAATATCTGATGGAAAAGAAAGATGCTAAACCTAGACTTATTAGATGGGTTCTCTTGCTACAAGAATTTGATTTGCATATTGTTGATAGGAAGGGAGCTAAGAACCCCATTGCAGACAACTTGTCTAGGTTAGAAAATGTTCCACTACCTATTGATGATAGCTTTCCTGATGAACAATTAAATGTTATAAGTACTTCTCGCAGTACTCCTTGGTATGCTAATTATGCTAATTACATTGTTGCTAAATTTATACCACCTAGCTTCACATACCAGCAAAAGAAAAAGTTTTTCTATGATTTGAGACATTACTTTTGGGATGACCCACATCTTTATAAAGAAGGAGTAGATGGTGTTATTAGACGTTGTGTACCTGAGCATGAACAGGAGCAGATCCTACACAAGTGTCACTCCGAAGCTTATGGAGGACACCACGCTGGAGATAGAACTGCACATAAGGTATTGCAATCTGGTTTTTATTGGCCTACTCTCTTCAAGGATGCCCATAAGTTTGTCTTATCTTGTGATGAATGTCAAAGAATTGGTAACATTAGTAGACGTCAAGAAATGCCTATGAATTATTCACTCGTTATCGAACCATTTGATGTTTGGGGCTTTGATTATATGGGACCTTTTCTGCCTCTAATGGATATACACATATTTTAGTTGCTGTTGATTACGTTACTAAGTGGGTAGAAGCTATTCCAACTAGTAGTGCTGATCATAACACTTCTATTAAAATGCTTAAAGAAGTTATTTTTCCGGGGTTTGGAGTCCCTAGATATTTAATGACCGATGGTGGTTCACATTTTATTCATGGTGCTTTCCGAAAAATGCTTGCTAAGTACGATGTTAATCATAGAATTGCATCTCCATATCACTCTCAGTCTAGTGGTCAAGTAGAATTTAGTAATAGATAACTCAAATTAATTTTGCAAAAGACTGTCAATAGGTCTAGAAAGAATTGGTCCAAGAAACTTGATGATGCATTATGGGCTTATAGAACTGCATATAATAATCCTATGGGTATGTCTCCGTATAAAATGGTTTATGGAAAAGCATGTCATTTACCTCTCGAACTAGAACATAAGGCTTATTGGGCTATTAAAGAGCTCAATTATGATTTCAAACTTGCTTGAGAGAAGAGGTTATTTGATATTAGCTCACTTGATGAATGGAGAACCCAAGCTTATGAAAATGCCAAGTTGTTTAAAGAAAAAGTTAAAAGATGGCATGACAAAAGGATACAAAAGCGTGAGTTTAATGTAGGTGATTATGTATTGCTATACAACTCTCGTTTAAGATTTTTTGCAGGAAAACTTCTCTCTAAATGGGAAGGCCCTTACGTTATCGAGGAGGTCTATCGTTCCGGTGCCATAAAAATCAACAATTTCGAAGGCACAAATCCGAAGGTGGTAAATGGTCAAATAATCAAACACTATATCTCAGGTAATCCTATAAATGTTGAAACCAATGTTATTGAAACCGTAACCCCGGAGGAATACATAAGGGACACTTTCCGGAACGTTTCAGACTTTGAAAAGGAATAGGTATGTGGTACGGTAAGTAAACCAACTCCAAAACAATTTTTAAGGCAATATTTCTCCGTTTTGGAATATTTAGAAAAATAAAAAAATAAGTAGCAGTCCGAGAAGGACACGAGGGCTCCACAAGGGTGGAGGGCGCGCCCTACCCCCCTGGGCGCGCCCCCCTATCTCGTGGGCACCTCGTGTGCCTTCCGGACTCCGATTTCCTGCATGATACATATTTTGGTCGGTAAAAATTCATTATATATTCTCCCGAAGGTTTTGACTCTCGTATCATGCGATTATCCTCTGTTTTTGTTTCAAGCTGTTGCTGCTGCAGATTAGAACAAGATGTCCTCTCAAGAGTCAGTCGGGGAGAGCCGGGTGTCTCATCCGGCATCTGAACCAAGGGCAAACAACGACGCTGACCACTTTGGGCCAGCAACGGAGGAAGATATGGAGGCTGACTTGATGAGAGTAGATGCCATGGAGGATCAAGAAGTAACTTCTCACTTCCGAGTTGGATTCACGATGGGGGAACTACAGAGCTCGGCTATTCCAAACTCGGTTATCCCTTCCAATGTTAGATTTCTTTCTTATGAAAATATGAAGAGGAGTGTCACTTGTTTTCCCGCAGCTATGCAACACCCTTGGGTGCAAGGAGCCTTAGCTGTTACAGGAAAGCTTCACAAGGAAATAATGGACCTCAAGCAGCAAGTCAATAAGCTCGAGGAGGAGAACCGTATCCTGAAGGGCATCATCGCCAAGAATATTTCACCAACAACAAAGAAGGAGACATAATCACATGGGTATGGGCACTCCCCTTGGCAACTGCCAAGCTTGGGGGAAGTGCCTCGGTATCGTATCACAGCCACATCTCCTATCTTTACCGTTTTTCTTAGTTCGATCCTATTAGTAGTATCTAGATCTAGTAGAATAAAGTTTATGGCATGATCCAGTTTTGAGTTTTTGCTTTATGATCTCTCTATGTAATCAAGTACGTGAGTTATATAATAAAGATTAGTGTTGAGTCAAGGGCTTGATTATTTTGCCATGATCTTGAGTGAATAAAAGAAAAGAGAAAAGAATAAAAAGAAACAAAGAGTTCATATCGATCTTATTGAGAGTGATGACTTCACATAGGAAGAGTATGATGATTAAAAGTTGTTGGGAGTTGGCAGACATAGCCTTGGTCATTGTTGCAATTAATAGGAAGTAATAAGGAAAGAGAGGTTTCACATATAAATATATTTATTATTGACATCTTTTATGATCGTGAGCACTCATTAAAATATGACATGCTAAAGAGTTGACGTTGGACAAGGAAGACAACGTAATGAGTTATGTTTTCTTATATCTGAGATAAAGTATATTGTCATGGATCATCCAACATGTTGAGCTTGCCTTTCCCCTCATGCTAGCCAAATTCTCAGCACCAATTAGAGATACTACTTGTGCTTCCAAATAACCCTTAAACCAGTTTTGCCATGAGAGTCCACCATACGTACCTATGGATTGAGTAAGACCCTTCAAGTAAGTTGTCATCGGTGTAAAGCAATAAAAATTGGTCTCTAAATATGTATGATTGATTGGTGTGGGGGAAATAAGCTTTATACGATCTTGTGATGTGGAACAAATAAAAGCGACATCGCATAATAAAGGTTCATATCACAAGGCAATATAAAGTGACGTTCTTTCACATTAAGATTTTGTGCATCCAACCATAAAAGCACATGGCAACCTCTGCTTCCCTCTGCGAAGGGCCTATCTTTTATTTTTATCCTCTACCTTATGCAAGAGTCATGGTGATCTTCACCTTTCCTTTTTACATTTTATCCCTTGGCAAGCACGGTATGTTGGAAAGATCCGGATTGATATATCTAATTGGATGTAGGGGGGCATGAGTTATTATTGTTGACATTACCCTTGAGGTAAAAGGTTGGGAGGCGAAACTGTAAGCCCCTATCTTTCTCTGTGTCCGATTAAAACTCCGTAAACACAAGTATCGCGTGAGTGATAGCAATTATGAAAGACTAAATTATAGTTGAGTATGTGGACTTGCTATTAAGCTCTGACATAGACTCTTTCTGATGTTATGATAAATTGCAATTGCTTCAAAGGATCGAGATTATAGTTTGTTGGTTTTCAATAAAGTTTATGATTCATACTCTGCATTGTGAATGGATTATTACTTGAACATAAGAAATCATATGACAATACCTATATATGTTGTTGTTATGAGAATAATCATGATGCCTTCATGTCCGTGTTTTATTTTTTTATCGACTCCTCTACCTCTAAACATGGGGACATATTTATCGTTATCGGCTTTCGCTTGAGGACAAGCGAGGTCTAAGCTTGGGGGAGTTGATACGTCCATTTTGCATCATGCTTTTATATCGATATTTATTGCATTATGGGTTGTTATTATACGTTATGTCACAATACTTATGCCTATTCTCTCTTATTTTACAAGGTTTACATAAGGAGGGAGAATGCCGGCAGCTGGAATTCTGGGCTGGAAAAGGAGCAAATATTAGAGACCTATTCTACACAACTCCAAAAGTCCTGAAACTCCACGAAAGTCATTTTGGGAAATAATAAAAAATATCCAGCTGAAGAAGTTCACCAGAGGGGGCCCCACCTGTTCTCCGATGGCCATCTTCTTCTATATGAGGTCTTTCGTCGAGGAAAAAATCATAAGCAACCTCTCGGGACGAAACTCCGCCGTCACGAGGCGGAACCAATCTAGGGCTCCGGCAGAGCTGTTCTGCTGGGGATACTTCCCTCCGGGAGGGGGAAATCATCGCCATCGTCATCACCAACGCTCCTCTCATCGGGAGAGGGCAATCTCCATCAACATCTTCACCAGCACCATCTCCTCTCAAAACCCTAGTTCATCTCTTGTATCCAATTCTTGTCTCCAAGTCCGAGATTGGTACTAGTAGGTTGCTAGTAGTGTTGATTACTCCTTGTAGTTGATGCTAGTTGGTTTATTTGGTGGAAGATCATATGTTCAGATCCTATATGCCTATTAATACCCCTCTGATTATGAACATGAATATGCTTTGTGAGTAGTTACGTTTGTTCCTGAGGGCATGGGAAAAGTCTTGCTATTAGTAGTCATGTGAATTTGGTATTCGTTCGATATTTTGATAAGATGTATGTTGTCTAGCCTCTAGTGGTGTTATGTGAACGTCGACTACATAACACTTCACCATTATTTGGGCCTAGAGGAAGGCATTGGGAAGTAATAAGTAGATGATGGGTTGCTAGAGTGACAGACCCTAGTTTATGCGTTGCTTCATAAGGGGTTGATTTGGATCCATAAGTTTCATGCTATGGTTAGGTTTACCTTAATACTTTTGTTGTAGTTGCGGATGCTTGAAATAGAGGTTAATCATAAGTGGGATGCTTGTTCAAGTAAGAACAGCACCCAAGCACCGGTCCACCCACATATCAAATTATCAAAGTACCAAACGCGAATCATATGAATGTGATGAAAACTTGCTTGACGATATTCCTATGTGTCCTCTGGAGCGCTTTTCCTATTATAAGAATTTGTCCAGGCTTGTCCTTTGCTACAAAAGGATTGGGCCACCTTGCTGCACTTTACTTACTTTTGTTACTTGTTGCTCGTTACAATTTATCTTACCACAAAACTATCTGTTACCACTATTTCAAGATTTCTGCAGAGAATACCTTGCTGAAAACCGCTTATCATTTCCTTCTGCTCCTCGTTTGGTTCGACACTCTTACTTATCAAAAGGACTACGATAGATCCCCTATACTTGTGGGTCATCAATCCACGTGGCATTCAAGGTCTCAAAGGTAGATTCTGCGTCCGCACCCGGTTTGCGGGCTCGGCGCGGGGGCGACCGGCTTCCACCACGACAGCCACCATGCGTGCCTCCTCCACGCGGGCGGAGACGACAATGACACACTAGTTCCTCCTCGCCGGCATGCTGGAGCATGCGCTCGTCCTCCTCTTCGTACGCTGCGTGCGTAGACGCAACTCCACCAGCTACTCGCGTGCTTAGCAGCGCGGCGGCATCGCGAAGAGGACTGCAGACGACATGAGCGGGCGAGCCTTCGACTTCATGGCACAGGGATGGCGGCGACACGGTGGTGATGGGAGAGAAATTGTTGGCTGAAGCAGGCGGGAGCCGGCATGCACAACAGCGGCGGCATATTGATGAGTGCGCGTATGGGAGCTTAGTTTAGTTTTATATAGGGTTGGTCAAACTTAAAAGAAAACCGTACTAGTACACGTAAACATTAGACTGAGGCAGCACTTATATTACTTACCACAACCACGATACGGAATCCTGTGCAAGCGCGTGAACCGCGGCCGCGCGTTCGATCGAACGGTGCGTCACGATGTCACGCTCGAAGGACATCCACCGAACCTTTTTGTGTGTGTGAAAACAATCACCGGATACTACTCAACTTTTTTTTCCTGGAAAAGTTCTTGACGCTACAATATTTCCATATATTTGAATTTAGCTCCAGTTCATGTTTATCTGGATTTGGACGTTTTAGGTGCGCCCTAGTTTTTTTAACACTGATTTTGTGTGTGTGACTGAGAGAGAACGTGTGTATGTGTCGATATGTGTGTTGTGGCGGAGGGCAATGTGGAGACGGTGTGTGTGTGTGATAGAGACATAGAGAGGTGTGAATGTGCAAATGATCATGCATGAGTGAGACATAGATAGATGCCGATGCACTGTGTATACATGAGAAAACGGTCTTCTATTTTACTTGTGTGTGTGTGAGAGAGAGAGGAGCATCCGTAACACAACAACCATCTCTCTCGATTCGTTCGTCCCTCGCACGATCGCATGTAACACATGCATCAACGCACACATTTTGACACCCTCACCCGGCCCCTGCCCACCTCAAGGCCCACACATCGCTCTCTATCTCGCACACACAATCTCTTCGTGAAAACCCTATTTAGCATGTATCTTTCCGTCACATACACACTCATTTCTCTCCATTATATTGATTATTGAATACCATTAGATTGATTATTGAATGTACTTTCACATCATACATATTTGTTATGGTAAATGTTTATATTTTTCTATAAACTTGGTCAAACTTTAGGAAGTTTGATTTCGGTCAAACCTAATATGCAAAGTTAATAAAAACGGAGGGAGTACTAGTAGTTACTAGTACTACTCGCTAGTTGCTTAGCCCAATCACCCAGCACGCCACACGGGGAGTTCAGTGTCACAAAATTTTGAGGTCGGCGGGAAAATCTCCCGCGACCCTTATTCGAGCAGTGCGAAGTTACCATCATAGCCTTTGGGACAGGCCTACGAATGACGCTTGGTAGGGGGCTGTTTTCGTAACTTTAGGTTCACCCTACCCAGCCAACCCCACCCCGGCATCGAGAGTAGTACAACTGAATACTCCCCATTTTCTATACCCACCGCAAAATAGACTTCTCCATGGCACCGCAGCCTTCGTGCTCCTCCCCTTCTACATCGGCGCACTCGTCCACCGCGGCGCAGCTACCTCATCGATGACCTCGTACGCCGCACTGGAGCCGGTCCACCATCGTCGTACACGGAGCCTCTTCCCCGGCACCGTCTTCCACGGTCTCGGATCTGCTTCCCGGAAGCCGACGCCAAGCGCAGAAGCACCACCGTCGTGGACAATGAACTGACTCCCGTTGCCGACCATGATGCACAGAGGCCGCCGCGACCATCGTTCTCCTCCTCGATTGGTAATGTGTGTATTGAATCACTTAGCAGTACATGTGCAGTTCCAATTTTGTTCATACCTACCCTTCAAATTTCCTGGTTGCTATTGTTCCCGTAAAAGTAATTGGTTATAGCCTCCATTGTCCAACAGAATATCAACTTGTAATTGTGTGTTGCTCCTGTATCGCACTGTGCTTGGGTAGGTTCTTCATCTGCAACCAGTAGTGTGGCAAATGATGGAAAATTTGAACCAGCAAGATGCCCATGTGTTGCATGCATCAAGATCCATTTGTATGAGTAGTTTATCTTGTGGGGGAAATGGATGAACGAGGGAAGGCCTTATTTGCAAATCTGGAGAGGGTGTGGGTATCTTTCTGCAAAATTTCCATAGTTTCCTTCCTATCCTTCGGATATAAATCAGACGGCCTATATTGCAGGAAGGCAGGCACACCATCATCACCAACTCTGTTTTTTAAAAGAAGTAGAGAGTAGAGAAGTAGAGATAAATAATAAATATAAAATAAATATAACAGTAGAGAAGAGAGCAGAGATAGCAGGGACGTCGGGAAAGGATCGTGCCGGGTGTCAGTGTCAAAACCGGCGGATCTCTGGTAGGGGGTCCCGAACTGTGCGTCTAGGATCAATGGTAATAGGAGACGGGGGACACGATGTTTACCCAGGTTCAGGCCCTCTCTATGGAGGTAATACCCTACTTCCTGCTTGATTGATCTTGATGAATATGAGTGTTACAAGAGTTGATCTACCACGAGATCGTAATGGCTAAACCCTAGAAGCCTAGCCTATGCGAATATGGTAATGTATGTCCCCTATTCGGACTATGCTCTCCAGTTTATATAGACACCGGAGAGATCTAGGGTTACATGGAGTCGGTTACATAAGAAGGAATCTTCACAGCTGGTCGCCTAGCTTGCCTTCCACGCCAAGGAAAGTCTAATCCGGACACGGGTATAGTCTTCGGCCTTCGTATCTTCACAGCCCATCAGTCCATCCCAATGAATAATAGGCCGGACGCCCGAGGACCCCTTAGTCCAGGACTCCCTCAGTAGCCCCTGAACCTGGCTTCAATGACGAGGAGTCCGACGCATAGATTGTCTTCGGCATTGCAAGGCGGGTTCCCCTTTCTCCGAACTCCAAGATAGTCTTCGGATGCGATGATTGTATTCGAACCTGTTACACACACCATACACAACTGCAGTGAGAATATAATATTGGCATGAATCTAATCTGTTGACAGCTTCTTTACAACACGACATTGCGTCTGTCCGGTCATAATTTCAAACCATTTTTTATCTGCCATCCCACGTTCTGAGACGCGGTTGCTATTGGCATGTCTTGTCGAAGCAGAGATCGTGTCCCCTTATTGCGGGATTCTCATCAATGCGGGCATGGGTAACTCAACCATGCCGTTTATATAGCCCTTGGGAATAGGCGAGTTTTAGGACGAGTGGGGAGGCGCTTGATATTCGCGGCCTTTATAAGGGGATAAGGACACTCTCCCTTTACCCACACCCTTCTTCATCTTTAGTCCTTCCGTCCTCGAGCCCTAGCGCCCAATCTTTAGCTTTTCCTCGTTCAAGAAGGCACTCCAATCATGTCCGGATCCGGAGCTGGAGGGAAGTGGATGGCCTCCTCCGTTAAGAAGAAGGACATCACGGAGCTCCGGGAGGCCGGCTATTTAGCCAAGGAGATTGCTCACCGACTCCCGGCAAAAGGGCAAATCATTCTACCCCCGAGCCCCATGAGAGGGTTGTGTTTCTTACACACTACGTCCGCGGGTTGGGATGCCCCCTTCATCCATTTGTTCGTGGATTGATGTTTTACTATGGGTTGTACTTCCACGATCTGGCCCCCAACTTTATACTCAATATCTCAGCATTTATCGTTGTGTGCGAAGCCTTTCTCCGCATCCCACCTCACTTCGGCCTATGGCTGAAGACCTTCAACGTGAAACCGAAGGTGGTGAGTGGTCAACAAGCAGAGTGTGGAGGCGCCATGGTGGGCAAAATGCCCAATGTCACCTGGCCCGAAGGCTCCTTCGCGGAGACGGTGTAGGGATGGCAATTGGGGTGGTTTTACATCACCGAGCCGCATGACGCCAATTGGGTAGCAGCCCCCGAATTCCGATCCAGAGTTCCGATGCGGCTCACTTCCTGGCAAGAGAAGGGCCTGGCCTGGGGATCCTTGGACGAGATAACTAGGCTCCAGACATGCGTCCAGAACATGATAACCAAGAAGATCAAGCTTGTGAATGTGATCCAGGTTATGCTCATTCGCCGGATCCTTCCGTGCCAACGCCGGACTTGCTATTTGTGGGAGTACGACCCCGCCGAGCACCAGACACTGCGAGGGCTCTTCAGCACAATGCACGAAGCCATCTGGCAAGCGCTCTTCAAGGCTGGCGAGACGCCCCCGCCCACGACTGAAAATCGCGGGCTTAGCTCAAAGCGCCAGGCCAATCCGGTAAGTCTTTTAATGTTTTCGAGGTACACCCTTCACCGGCATATTTTGAGGATGGATACTGAGTTCCTACTTTACCAGGCCTGGATCGAGGTGGCGGATCAGATTAACTGTCCGGCTTTGCTTCCTGAGGAGGAAGAATTCCCACTTCTGACGAAGATGTTGTTTCCGGCGCCGTATGACGTGCCAGAGAAGACGGCCAAGAAAGCAGCCAAAGGGGCCAAGAAAGGCCCTTGCCAAAAAGGCGCTCCAGGCATGTCTTTCGAGGATGAGACTTCCTCTTCGTCCGATGACGATGACAAAGAGGAATAATAAGAAAACGATTCCCCACCTGAGGTGGGGAGGAAGAAGAGGGTGCGCCCCCCCGGATTCGGAGGCGAAAGCGCCTAAGAGGGTCAAAGGCTCCCAAGCGGGTAACTCCGTGTGGGATATTGATAGCAGTCCAGAGAGACCTCACCGGACCAAGCCTCGGGCCGCTTTGTAAGTACCAGAATCCGCAATCGTATGGCCTTCCTGGTTTGTAGTATTGACATATGGTAAGCCTTGTTACTGCAGTCCGGCACGCGATAGCTCCCCGCAATCCTCAACTGAGGATTCGCTGGACTCGAAGGATATGGCTAGCATATCTCCGCCACCTGCTCATTTCGTCTCACCCAAGGGTGATGACAAGGTGGTGTCCAAAAAGACTTTCCTAGGCCGGGGGGAGATTCCGGAGGTCATCGGGGTGATGCCCCAAGATGACTTTTCGGCCGCCAGACATGTGGGGAAAAAAGTCCCCATGGGGACTGGTGACGGGGCCCGAGTCCCCTTTGGACCTCAGCCGGATACCCTTTCGGAGATCCACACGGCTCCAGGGTCCAGCGAACAGCATTCCCTTCAAGGAGGGAATATGCCTGTTCCACCGGTGACCTCTGTCCAACCAGAGGCACCGGATAATCTGCTGGAGGCGCTACGAGGCGCCTCTATTGTGGATGAACATTGGGTCCTTATGGACACTGTGATAGAGAAGGTTCAGTTCATCAAAAGCAGACTGATAGAAGCTTGCATTAGCCTTCTAACGGGCTTTGAGGTAAGCAATGTGATTGTAGGAAAAATATCACAGTATAGATAGTAGCCCCTGATGCTCTGTTTGGTGTTCGAGAAGAAAAGCCGAACAGAGGATCGAGAATAAATATCGCAGGAGTCTAACATGAGTTGTCTATCTGAATAAGCAGGTATCGCTTAAGGCTACCACTGCTCATGCTGCAGAGGTCTCCTGACTGAAGCAGAAACTGAAGCGGGCCGAGGAGGAGCTCGGCCTCGTGAAGAAGCAGCTGGAGGATAACCAAGGTATGCAGTAACATGTAGGTATATTTTAAAAAAATGAATAGTCCGACTGGACTAAAGTGTCATAAACTTTATTAGGGGCCACGACCGAGGTGGCAACCCTTAAGAAGGCGCTAGCAGAGGCCAAGGACAAAGCGGCCAAGGAACGTGCCTCGTGCGAGAAGCACGAGGCCCGGGTTGGCAAGGCGCAGCAACAGCTCCAGGGTGCGATAGAGAGATTTGAGTCCCTGGAGCGCGATTATAAGGCGCAAGAGTCCAAATTGGTGAAGGTCCGCTAGAGCACACATGATGCACGAGCCGAGGCCCAGAGCACCCTCCAGGAAATTCAGGCGGCCAAGATGATTACAGCGGGTAAGTCTTTCACCATGCATAGCAAGTATATAGAAGGAACGTTCCTTGTACTTATCCTGGATTTGGATTTTCCACGGGCGTTTGAGGATCTGCCACACAGTGTATCGGATGCTGCCGAGTATTACAGAGCCGAGGAAGGGATGTCTACAGAGAAGCTATTCTGGTCCCAACATTTGGGATCCGAACATACGGTACCCTTCAGCGACCAGCTAAAGCAGTTGGTCGAGCTTCACAGGTTGGCAGAGCTAGCCATGAAGGACCTGATAGTCCGGCTGTGGCCTGCCAATCCTATACCTAGTGACGGTGTCCTGGTCTAGGGGGTACTCACCACGTCATCTCCCGATCAGTTAGATTGGGCCGAGGACCCCCATGGCCGTATACTCATGGGCCAGTCCGGACAGTTGCCGCATAAAAAGGAAGATTCCACAAGACTTGGTGGTCAAGACAAGGACTCTTCCCCCACCGGCGTATTCGGCTAGGACTCCTGTTATCCAAGGCCTCTGGTGCATTATATAAACCAGGGGCAGGCTAGTCGATAGATATACAACAATCATAATCATAGGCTAGCTTCTAGGGTTTATCCTCTACGATCTCGTGGTAGATCAACTCTTGTAATACTCATATCATCAAGGTCAATCAAGCAGGAAGTAGGGTATTACCTCCATAGAGAGGGCCCGAACCTGGGTAAACATCATGTCCCTTGCCTCCTGTTACCATCGATCCTTAGACGCACAGTTCGGGACCCCCTACCCGAGATCCGCCGGTTTTGACATCGACATTGGTGCTTTCATTGAGAGTTCCGCTGTGTGATCGTCAAAAGGATCAATGGCTCGTCAGCAGATCAACTGCGACGTCGACTTCTTCGTCACCGGCTCGACCGGTCACCTCAGCTCGACCGAATACTGTGCCCTACCTCCGATCGTCATGTTCGGACAAGGACCTTCATCAACATCAACTCCAATCTCTATCAAGATCATGGAGGAATCATCCATGGCGCTCAGGGGCTCAACGTCAACATTGCCCTCGGGTGACCGTGCTGTTTTTTCTGGATAGCGAACTTGTATCCACCACCACCGCCTCCTCGAGTGTCGCTTTAATGATTGCTTCAGTGGAATTGTGCGGAATTGAGTCTACAACGACCCTAAAAAATTTCGTCGAGTTCCGATGGAGGAATCTCTGGCAATCTCTGATATACCGGAGCCGCATTGAATCTGGAAGAGAATCCGGACGAGTTTGGAAAGTGGTGTCCAGCATCTAGCTCGGACGTCCTTTGGAAGATCCAACCGTTGATCGGCTGTGGAATTCCTATATCTACCACCTGTCAAACATTCAGCCCGATCCGACCGTCCAAACTCCGGGAACCTCCCGATTAGGGCATCACTTTTCAGATCTGTTTCCTACGCGAATACAGATATGACCCGAATTCATGTTTCTTTATGAACGTGATATTTGACAACCTTTTTAAAAGAATTTTCTTATAAGGTATTGTGCGTTGTTTTTAACACGCGCCCATAAAATATTAATCCTCTTCTGAGGTAATCTTCGCCATCACGCTGGTGTCAAACCAGTCAGGCAATATAGCTCCATGGCTGCCGACCTGCGCTAGACATGTCGTCGCTTTTTGAGCCAAGCTCAACTTCTTCGGATACTCACCTGGCGAGCCGAACAAGAGTTCAGAATCGCCAAAGATATAACATCACCGCCCCATGGATTACACGGAGCGGGCACACTGGCATCACCGCACGGCCACTTCAGCAAGCCAGTATTGACCACGTCACAAGTTACGACCTGCATCGGCATGGCCGAACTGTTGCTTCATCGAGCCAATGTCCACCAACGCCGAACTACTTCAACAACCCGGCTGACATGGCAGCTGCAACGTCTCCTCATTGATCTGCTCTGTCTCCTCGTCCGTACCGGGGACTTCGTCATCCCTTCTTCAGCACACTCCGGTAACCTCAGCGACACCAGCCGACCAGTTTCGTCACGTCAGCTGGACCGGGGGCTTTGCCTCGGCGAGTCAACCTTTACCAGCGTCGCCATGCCATCGCTTCATCGCCCATCAGGCAATGGGTATGCGGATCGAGTCCCAATTTTGGGAGTCGCTTTTCTTCGGACTACTACAACAAATAAACCAGGTGCTATTAATCCTAACAATTTTTGCTTGTTGGGTTTATTTTTCTTAAGGAATTATTACTCTGGTTTGTTCCATCATCTGTACACAGGTCTATCAAATGGCGGCCACATTAAAAACGGTCGCGTGGTGGTTCGGTCAGTTTCCGTACATAGTTCGGCGAACACCGCATACGGAGCCCGGACCGCCCTGCAAATTCAGGCTTTGTCATCACACACGCTTAACGCCTCGTGCATCGACATTGGCTTCAGCACCAGGCCACATCTATTTAAATAAATTATTTTTGCGCAAAGCAATTATGCAAGGATTATATATATTATTATTATTTCCTGGACCGCAATATTTTACATGTGCAGGTAATGGACTTTGATTGTGTCGCGTGGTCTCTTCAGCGTCACTCTGCCGGCCTCCATTGGTCGTGCTACGTCGCCACTTCGGATTGCCGAGCTCTTCACTCCGCCACCTCGAGACTGCTTGGGGGTTGGGACCTTGTCCCGCATCAAGCTAGGACTGCGTCATCAACACCGAGCACATTAACCAGCTAAGTCGCTTTCATGCTCAAAAACTTTCAGTTTTAAATTTTGTTCGGTCCGACCAAGCATTATACCTTTTTGACAAAAGGTTGTTTATGTAAACTTCCTTGTCAAAAATTTGTTTGTGACACACAAATTCAAATAACCCATTTACTCGGGGGCTTCCTTTATGAAGCCTTTCCTCTTGCAAATGATTATACTTGTACGGCTTCGTTCCTTGTTCATGTATTACGCCACAATATGCACCATATTGACCTAAGTGATTTGCAAGTTGGGTTGCCTTGCTCCTGTGTTTACCCCTACGTTCCCGATTGTTCGGCTAGGGAGTAAAGGGAGCACCTCTGCGATTGTCACGATCGGTTCATCCGAGCCGGACCTCGATCAAGGGCGAAAGCTAAGCGCTTCATCGCTTTTCAATTATGGTCGGCACACAACGGAACTCATGAGTACAATAAATCTATTGCACAAGTCTCATAGTAACAATGAGCACCGAAGAAAGGTGTCGGTGTTGGTACTATTTTCTTCGAAGATGCTTCTTACACTTCGTCGGTAATATAGCATAAGTTCCCTGAGCGCGCTTTGTCTGTTATAGCCTTATGGCCTGATTGCCTGGTTTTTGGAAACACCGTCGATATTCTCGACAGGTGGAGTACATAACACTTTAAGGTCCTTGACCGAAGAGGGAGAAGTCGACGGTCGGTTAAGACGCGTATAAAGTTCGGGTGAACACAGATATGATATAAGTACTTTGGTACATATAATCATTATACATAAAATTCTTTTACCCAAGTCACTTGGGGGCTCTTAAATTAGTATGAGCTGTTTTTCTTCTTGGTTGTTGCAAAGTCTTTTTTCTATCACTCCTTTCTCGATGCAAGTGTGTGGTCAATAGCCGGATAGCCTTGCTTCTCTCTAAATCCGCTCGAGTGCAGTTTGCTAAACTAGCCTCGGAGAAGCACGCCGCCTTCGGGATAAGGAGGTTGAGGTCATAGGCTGACCCGCTTGGAGCCTTGAGACAGGATGTGTCATGTTAAAGCACGACAGAAGCACCTTTTTTTACAGTCCAATTTCCGGATTGGCACTGAACACTAGATCTAGTTCAGATATTAAACTTTTGAATAAAGTTTTTGGCTTTTCGAGCCTATGGCACTTTCAAACTATTTGTGCGTTTCCAGCATTAGTCTCGCAGTGCAACTCCGGACACCTTTTGGGATTCGGCAAAAATTCTCGGATATTGCTATATATGCATCGGTTTCAATTGTGTCTTGGTCAATAGTTGGGTTGCCCGGCTCCTTTGCCTGCCTCTTATGTTCCGCTTTGTTCAGCTAGGTGTGCAAAAGGAGAACCACTGCGATTGTGCTTCCAGCTCGCATGGTTAAGCACCTCAGTGGAGAAAGCCGAAAATTGACTATCATAGTAAGCGCAAACTGGTCAGCGATCCGATGACCGTGTTAAATGATGAGCCGTTCATAACATTGGCCGAAGTGTTTACGGCTTGACCTCAGATGTCGCCGAACACTAACCGTTAGCTCGTAGCTAGCTTCCCGCTTTAAAGCTCCTATGACTAAGTGAAAGTTATAAAGCCAAGATATCAGATTGCCTCGTTTCCGCTAACACAACCGCCTCCGGGCACCGAGACATCGGCTAAGGGTTGTCTGGTTATTGCAGAAACACCCTGCGTAGTATCTACAAAGGGGTAGAAGCTGACGATGGGCCACTTTCAACTCATAAACGGTCACAATGGGGTCAAAATAAGTATATATCATCACCATTTGTATTCATAACACAAGCGTTGCCTTCCGTAATTATTGTTATATAAAGCCATAAATATGCATCAATTTGACTTAGGATTTTTGGCCAAGCTGGGTTGCCTGGCTCCTGTGCTTACCCCTACTTTCCCGGATGTTCGGCTAGGTGGTAAAGGGAGCACCTCTGTGATTGTTACTACCGGGTCATCCGAGTTAAGTACCTCAGACTGGGTGAAGCCGAAAGATAGCAATCTTAAAGGATCACATTGGTCGGCAACAACGGAAGTAAAATTTTGGGTTCATTAATACCACAAAATTCGGGAACTTTCACCGAACTAAATCCTCAATATTTTCCTCCCACATTGATCGGAGCTGAGGTTTCATGATCATGCTTAGCATGACAACCCAAAGAAAGGAACCGATAGTGGGACATTTTCTTTGGAAGGTGTTTCTTACGTTAAAAAGTAATATAACATATCTCTCCGCGTACCTTTGTTTATAAAACCGTATGGCCGGATTGCCTTGTTTGCCGTAAATCTTTGCCCTCATAAAGGCTTTACAAGGTAGGACAAACACTCCTTGGCTACTGGCTGAGGAGGTTGAAGCCGATGGTCGGTCAACAAAGTTTTGTACAATGCGGATCCGAGCATTAATGATGTAGAGTACTTGGATACATAGAATCATTACACATAATTTGTGATTTTACTCTGGATATCGATCCTTAATTCGGCCACCAATGCCCACATTAAAGCTCGGGGGCTACTAGGCTTTGCACTCATTATATATAAATATTAAAGGGGTACATCGATCCCCTGATCTGGTGTTGCCACCCGACCAGTGTCTCGGGGGCTACTGCATTGCCTATTAAATGCAGAAAATTCAAAATGCTCAGTGTTCGGCTTGACCGAACTATGTGCAAACGCGTCTTCGGACAACAATAGGTACCATCTGGACCTATACAGCGTCGAGCTAATATATTACGGCGACTTCTCGAGACCCTCTATCAAGGGCATGTTCGCCGATCACTATTTTCCCTAATATATTATACCGCGTTTCTATTCCTACGTATGCTGCCGAGCTAGGAGTTGATCCTCAGGCCGATTTCGCGCATCGACCTGAGTCTCAGGGGCTACTAGGATCAGCGGTTTCATGTTTTCCTTTAGGTGCATCTCGGATATTAGGCCAACACGCACCTTGAGGGATACTGGCTATACATCTTGTCAGATATTACATTGCATAATTTGAAATTAAATTCATAAAAATCAGTCCCATGGCGAAGGTGGTGCACCACCTCGGAAGCAGTCTGGCATAAAGCTCGGGCGCCAGTGGCTGGCTCCATAGAGGGCATTTCCGGTATTAAGCTTAGCTAAACTCTTTCAACTTTTTGAACCAAGGTGATCTATGACACCTCGGATATAATCTGGCGTTGGAGCTCGGATATAGTCCGGCGTTGGAGTTTGGACACAGTCCGGCATTGGAGTTTGGACACAGTCCGGCGTTGGAGCTCGGAAGCAGTCCGACATTGGTGCTCGGCTGCAAAGGATACCTCGAATGCAGTCCGGCGTTGGAAGCTCGGACGCAAGAGGACACTGCCTCCCGGGAACAACTTCAAACCCGAGGCGTGGCATAAAAATAACAAGGCATTGATAAAGGCCGGAAACTTAAAAGGGGCTCCTCGGATACCCAACGTGTAAACTCTTTGGATGCACTTCGGCGATCCTCAAGATCGAAGATGAGAAGATTTGTTCAACCAGTTTTCAAGACCGACGACCGAAGATGAAGAACAGTTCGGAAGAATCGAGGAGCGTCCCTAACTTGAAGACTGGTTCAGGGGGCTACTAACGGTGTCCTGGTCTAGGGGGTACTCACCACGTCATCTCCCGATCAGTTAGATTGGGCCGAGGACCCCCATGGCCGTATACTCATGGGCAGTCTGGACAGTTGCCGCATACAAGGAAGATTCCATAAGACTTGGTGGTCAAGACAAGGACTCCTCCCCCACCGGCGTATTCGTCTAGGACTCTTGTTATCCTAGGCCTCTGGTGCATTATATAAACCAGGGGCATGCTAGTCAATAGATATACAACAATCGTAATCATAGGCTAGCTTCTAGGGTTTATCCTCTATGATCTCGTGGTAGATCAACTCTTGTAATACTCATATCATCAAGATCAATCAAGCAGGAAGTAGGGTATTAGCTCCATAGAGAGGGCCCGAACCTGGGTAAACATCGTGTCCCTTGCCTCCTGTTACCATCGATCCTTAGACGCACAGTTCGGGACCCCCTACCCGAGATCCGCCAGTTTTGACACCGACACCTAGAAGCTACTTCGGACTTGTGAAGCGGCTTGTGAGTGCCTGTCCACGGCTCAAGGCCGTGAAGCGGGCGGTCTGCATTAAACGTGCGCGTATGGCCTTTGCCCATGTCAAGACGCATCGGGCGAAGCTGGATGCCAAGAAGCTGATCACCAAGGGACCACCGGAGGGCAAGGAGCATCGTCGGGCCAAGCACTATTTTGACGGTGTTCTGGAGGGGTCACGCCTTGTGGCGGAACAATGTTCGAAGGATCTTATATTCCCATCGGAACATGTTTATTACCTTGTTCTGTAATGTGGAACAATGATGTTATGTAGTATAATGTTTATGATTTAAATTTTACCTCTTGTGCGGCCGTTTATTAAATCTGAGGGTTGACCAGTCATCGGCTTCTACCCCCACGTAGATAGTACGGGGGTGTTCGGCATAAATCTAAACACTCTTTACTCCACATTCTGGTCCTTAAAGGAGGTGTTTAGCACAACGAACACGACAATCAGACTATGCGGCCTTTACCGCCCTCACTTAGCCATAGGAGTTTGACAATTAATAAAGTTGGCGAAGCCCCTAGTGTTCAGAAGGCCGATTTAGGGGCGTTATACACGCCTAATTGGAAGAACCGATTCTTCGCAAGAAGTGGAAAAAATCTCCAACGATTTGGAACCTCTCGAACAGTTGACCGGCTCTCGCCATATCATGACAGTCAGTTTTCGGCTTTCTCTACTGAGGTGCTCGTCCGGAAGAACCGGGACACGACCGCAGTAGTTCTGCCTTTAAATTCGGAACGTAAGGTAGTAAGCACAAGAGCCGGGCAACCCAACTATTGACCAAAGACATGATTCGGAACCGATGCATATAATGCTATTAGTTCGGGGTGCCGAACTGTACTGTAAAATTGTTCGGACTTTTATTGTCGTGATGCAGGGTGTAATGAAGCCCCTGGCATAGTAATACGTACCATGGTCTACGTGTGTAATGAGTAATTAACACCGAGGTGAGGAAACGGGAAAATGAAGTAATAAGCTGACGCTACCGTGTATTCACCATTGTGGTGTAACTAGTACGTCGAGGCGTACTTTGTACAAGTAATGCGATAAGCAAGTAAGTCTATTTAACACGCCGCCACAAAGGCGAGCTACTTGCGAGTATGAAAAGCAATTATGGCCATAGTTTCGTAGAGACCACCAGGGGATTCCCTTGTAAGCCAGAGCTCCCTACCTCCTTGGTGTGTTCTGCTGGCAGGTTGTCCGTGTAGTCCTCAAAAAGAGAAGAAAACCCGTAAAAAAGGAAAAGTAAAAGCATGTGAATCCCGGGGTCGGTCAAGCCATACTATGGATTGCGAACGGGGTATGCCTCCGTCAATACCCATGGGGTTTCGAGTGTGTAATTGTGTACGCGTGGTACGAATGCCACTACCACATTGAGACTGGAACGGAGGCCGAATTTCTAGTCGAGCTCTTGACGAGCCGCGCCGTCCTGTTGCAGCATAGCCCGGAACCTCTTAATGATGTCCGAGGGCTCGACAGCCATACTATGCTGCTGCTTGAGAAGGCCACTCTGTGCTTCTGCTGCTAGGGCGGCGGTGTGCTCCTCTGTTCGGAGGGAGCATTCCGTATTGCCATTGACTGTTATAACACCGCGTGGACCGGGCATCTTGAGCTTGAGATAAGCATAGTGTGGCACTGCGTTGAATCTAGCAAACGCGGTTCGTCTGAGCAGTGCATGATAGCCGCTGCGGAAGGGGACGATTTCGAAGATTAACTCTTTGCTTCGGAAGTTGTCCAGAGATCCGAAGACCACCTCCAACGTGATTGAGCCCGTACAGTGGGCCTCTACGCCTGGTATGACTCCTTTAAAGGTAGTCTTTGTTGGTTTGATTCATGAGGGGCCAATGCCCATCTTCCGCACTGTGTCTTGATAGAGTAGGTTGAGGCTGCTACCACCGTCCATCAGGACTCGTGTTAGGTGAAACCCGTCGATTATTGGGTCGAGGACTAGTGCGGCTGAACCGCCATGGCGGATACTAGTTGAGTGATCTCGACGATCGAAGGTGATCGGGAATGATGACCACGGATTGAATTTTGGGGCGACTGGCTCTAGTGCCGTGAGGGCTGCCATGGACCTTGGCTTTTCTTGGTCGAGGTGGCGGGCGAGCCATTCGTCCCGGATGCTATGCTTAAAGGCTGCTTGGGCTTCGGCATCCGGACAGTCAACGATCTGGTTCTTTTTAGTTAGGAACCTAGTCCTGAATTTTCTGGGTGATTCTACGGGTTGTTGAACTATGTGGCTTAAGTCATCGGCATCTAGTGGCCGGACATATGTTCCCTAGAAGTTTTCCAGGAAGGCTTCCTCCAAGTCCTCCCAGCTGCCGATAGAATTTTCAGGCAGGCTGTTAAGCCAGTGCCGAGCTGGCCCTTTGACCATTAGTGGGAGGTATTTAATGGCGTGGAGGTCATCTCCTCGAGCCATATGGATATGGAGAATGAAATCCTCGATCCATATTGCGGGATCGGTTGTGCCGTCGTATGATTCAATATTGACGGGCTTGAACCCCTCGGGGAATTTGTGATCTAGTACTTCATCTGTGAAGCAGAGAGGGTGTGCGGCACCTCTGTACCGGGCCGCGTCGTGGCGTAGCTCTGATGGGGTCCGTCTGCGGTATTCGGCCCGGGCGTGGCTAGGTTTGTCACGTCCGAATAGGTATCCGTCGTCATGCCTCGAGGCACGACCTCGCGATCCGTAGATCGACCTTGTATGTCCTGCTCTACTGTCCAGTTCCTGTCGGAGATCGTATGGATGGTCCCTAGCTGGTCTATCTTTGTTCTTGCAAGGCGGTGGGGCGGGCTGCTGTTTGGCCTGAGTTGTCGTTTTATCCCGACCGCGGGGTGGCCGGTCAGCCGCTCTATCCCGACCACATGGTGGTCGGTCCGCGTTGTGCGAGGGAGGTATGGGATCTGGTACATCCTCCTCAAACTGAGGTAGCAGTCTGCATTTTGGGTAGCTCTTGGCTGGGCGCTTGAGGCCGTATTCTTCAGCTGTCAGGACGTCAGTCCATCTGTCGACGAGCAGATCTTGTTCGTCTTGAAGCTGCTATTGTTTCTTTTTCAGGCACCTTGCAGTTGCTATGAGCTGAAGCTTAAAGTGCTCC
Organism: Aegilops bicornis; assembly: GCA_021605145.1. Classification (NCBI taxonomy): domain Eukaryota; kingdom Viridiplantae; phylum Streptophyta; class Magnoliopsida; order Poales; family Poaceae; genus Aegilops; species Aegilops bicornis. Next base: position 348,710,041 of record CM038669.1, read on the forward strand.
TGCTCCAGAGGATCCTCAGGCACGATGAAATCGTTGTTGCCGAGGCTTGTCTCCTCCTCGGAGGGTGGACGGTAACTATCGTCCTCCGAGTCATCTTCTACGGCCTGTTCATCGGGGTTATCTTGCCCGTTATCGTTTTCTTCCTGTTCAGATGTAGCTCCGATAGGGTCTTCGTTGTTTTCGGTGTCGCCTGGAGTGCTATTTTCTCCGGTGCCAGTGTTGCCATCTTTTGAGCTTAGAGGCTTAGAGCGGCGTTTGGGGCGCCGGCGTTTGGACTGCGTCGCAGAAAGTTTATTCGCGTCTGGCTCTTCTTTGTCTTCGCCAGATTCTTTAGATGTATCAACCATGTACACGTTGTACGAGGAGGTGGCCGCCCAAATCAAAGAATGGCGGGTCTTGGCCTTGCTCCTTGTTGGCATCGTCGTCCATATCGTCGATGTCTTCGGAGCCATAGTCAAGCATGTCGGTTAAGTCATCGACGGTGGCTATGAAGTGGGTGGCGGGTGGGAAGCGAAATTCCTCGTCATCCGCCTCGAATTCGAACCAAACATAGTTCGACTGTGAGTCCTCCTCCAAGGATAAGTTCTTTAATGAAGTTAGTACTTCACCAAAAGGTGAGTGCTGGAAGAAGTCTGCGGCGCCAAGTTCGAAAATCAATAACCAATCCAGCTCGGTGTCTGCAGGCGCACCTGATCCGGAACGTGTAGCCGGAAACGAGTCCGGAGTTCCATTGACGCAAGTATTGCAGGATGTCGAGTCCGTGTGCGGCTCCAACACCATGGACTTTCTGGCCTCAGAGGGCACGATCTGCTTCGGTTCTGAGGCCGTTGCAGCAATAGGATCCATCTCCTGGATGTGATCCGATGACAGATTTAAGTCATGTTCATCGGAGAGAGGGGTAGCGACTGTCACAGTCTCAAATCCATCGAAGATCAAGTCTCCATGGGTATCCGCGATGCAGTTCAAGCTTCCAAATCTGACCTGATGGCCAGGGGCGTGGCTATCGACCTGCTCCAGATGGCCAAGCGAGTTGGCCCGCAGTACGAAGTCACTGAACACAAAGGTTTGCCCGGGGAGGAAGGTTTCTCCCTGAACGACGCCATTACTGACGATCGAAGGGGCCATCGAGTCCTTTGACGACGGCACAGTGGAACTCTCAATGAAAGCACCAATGTCGGTGTCTAAACCGGCGGATCTCGGGTAGGGGGCCCCGAACTATGCGTCTAGGATCGATGGTAACGGGAGACGGGGGACACAATGTTTACCCAGGTTCGGGCCCTCTCTATGTAGGTAATACCCTACTTCCTTCTTGATTGATCTTGATGAATATGAGTGTTACAAGAGTTGATCTACCACGAGATCGTAATGGCTAAACCCTACAAGCCTAGCCTATGCGAATATGGTAATGAATGTCCCGTATCCGGACTATGCTCTCCGGTTTATATAGACACCGGAGAGATCTAGGGTTACATGGAGTCGGTTACATAAGAAGGAATCTTCACAGCTGGTCGCCTAGCTTGCCTTCCATGCCAAGGAAAGTCCAATCCGGACACAGGTATAGTCTTTGGCCTTCATATCTTCACAGCCCATCAGTCCAGCCCAATGAATAACAGGCCGGACGCCCGAGGACCCCTTAGTCCAGGACTCCCTCACCGGGCGCGCGCTAGTTTTGGTGCGCGGCGTCCGACGCGCTTTATAAAATGCAACGCCCTCCCACCGCTCCATGCCTTGCCGCCGATCTCTCCCCACTTTGTGCCTTGCCACCGCTCTCTCCTCGCTCTGTGGCTTGCTACCGCTCTCTCCCGTTCTTTCTCGCCTCGCCGCCGCCGCGCCACCATGCCGCCGCGTCGCCGGGAAACTTGGGGATACCGCGGCGTCTGCCTTGCCTCCGCGGCTTCTCCGCCGAGATCCGTTCAGCTGGATGCGCCTCGGCCTCGGCAATTTTGACACCGCTAACGAGGCCGCCCAGCGACGCGCGGGCGGCGTGGCGCCCGGTGGCCTCATAAAACATTGAACTTCCCAACATGCCGACGCTGAGCGGGCGCAGGAGCTCGCGCTCGCTGCTGCTTATCACTGACGAGGATCGTCGCGACAACCGGAGGCGGGAGCACCGTCTCGGCATCGCCGAGATGGACGAGGAAGCCATGGCGCTATGGCGCCAACGCTTCCCGTAGGACATCATCAACAAGCATGAGTTCTACGCACAAAGGAGGGCGGATAGGGAGAAGAGGAGGGCGGAGCGAGCCGCCTATCGCGAGGACATGCGTACGCGAAAAGCAGACGCTCAATTCAACATGAGGCTAGGAGGAGCGTCGTCGTGGGAATCTGACGACGATCGGTATCTTCACGCCTACATTGAGACGTCGGAGGAGGAGTCGGACGATGAGGAGTAGTTGAACTATCTATTTTTTTCTATCTATGTTATATCTATGCTAAGAACTATCCTCTACTCTCTAGTCTCTACTCTCTATCTCTACTTCTCGATCTCAGCACTATAAATGCTTTTATAAAGCGCCGCCGTTGCGCTTCTGTTGGAGATGCTCTAACATGGCAGACGAGTGCTTTAATGTTGCCCACAAGATGCGTGAGTATTACTAGTAGTATATTTTTCTTGCCATGTTGAGATTTTAAAACCATGAGTTCGAACATGCAGAGGAGCAATGAAGACCAAACATGGGATATTGGGGACATCTTCAAGGAGCGTGGCAAGTTAAAGTGGAGCTGCACCAAACTTGTAAAACGAGCTTTGGTAAGTAACACTTTCTCAATTACTTTCGTTTAGCCTCGTTTTCTTCGATGTGTATATGTTGTAGTTTCTGTTTCTCTTATCCTCGTGTTCTTTGATGTGTAATAAGAAGAGTCTTAATCGTCCTAATTCTTTCGTTTTTAGCCTGATGTAGGAAGTGGGTGTTCTCACCTTGTAGTATGTTTTTATATTTTTCCTTTTGAATTCACTTCTCTGAGTCCTGTTTATCTGGCTTCTACTAAATGGATCTGGGTTGCTCTGAGTATTAATCTAAAAAAGAAGTAACTTCATGTCAAGATGCGTTCCTCATGTAGTATGGTCAACCTCGAGATCATTTTTCCAAAATGAGGCTGGATTACACACAAGGTGCTAGTTCCCTAATGATGTTGGATTAGACACAAGGTGCAAATTCCCAGATGATGTTGGATTACACACAAGCCAGGTGGAGTCGTCAGTTGTTCGTGTCCTCGTGGCTCTAGTAAAGGCTGAAAGAAAGCATGCAGCAGCCCTTGAGAATGTAGCTGAGTTCCTAAAGAAGCGAAAAGAGCAATCAGATGCTCTCTTTACCCAAGCCAAAGAGGAGATGGAAGAAGCTAGAAATAAGCTAGCAGAGCAGGCTAGGCGTCTCCAGCTATCTAAAACTGTTGTCAATACAAAATTTCCTTCATAATAGCTAAGTTCAAATGTTTATCTAGTCAGCATGCCTGTTGTGATGTCCGTGCATCTACTGATGTGGCACAAAATAAATTTTTTCAGGTCATGTAATAACAGCAACTACTTTCCAAACAATAACAGACGAAGCATTGGACATGGTATAGTTCACGCACAAGCCCGACATTAATTCCAAGTTCAACTTCCACATCAAACTCATGTTCACAGATATCTGTACATTCATAGATAATGTCCACAACCATGATTCACTTCAAACCCCAAAAAAATGTGAGGAGAGTTATAAATAAAGAAAACCTCTAGTTCCTGCTACTAGTGCGAGCAGAACAAGTCAAGACCATGTGTAATATATTTTGGTCATTTTTTGTGTTCTAAAATGCCGGCCAGCTCGCGGAAGGACGTGTTGCCAGCACACGCGCGGATTCAATGGAGGCAGGCGGGGCAGTCTGAAGCTGGTTGCATGCGGCGAGGAGGCGTGTTCAGCCGGGTCTGCAGCGAGTGAGGCCCTCTTGGCCGACGCGCCGATTCAATGCCTGCGCTATGAGAGGTGGCGTCCGTGTCAGAGCAATCACTCCATCCAGTCCTTTTTTGTTTGGGTATAACAAAATTTCGTCCATTCACATTTTACAAGTAAAATTCATGGACAAACTTTGACCCAAACTATGATGGGGACTAGTAAACCAGAATGGAGGTAGTAGTTTTTTTATCAAAGAAGGGTTTCCCTTTCTGATTTTCATTACTAAAAACCAATATCTAAATCATAGTATTTGCCCTAGACCTACCAGGTTCAACATCTCGCAACATAAACCCATACAACCATATGCCAAGGAGGTAGTAGTTATGAATTATATTTTCACTCCATACCAATCGTTCTAAAAACTACTTAGTACTTATAACGCGCCATTGAAAATTGGAACTCTTACCCCGCTAAAAAATGATATTTTAAACGTGGCTACTCGATCTGTGGCAACTGGCGAGTCACCGCCTCCAGGTCATTCACCTGTGGTCCCGACCATCAACTCCTACGGATCAAATTATCATGCGAGCTGACTATTCCTACAAAGGTGCGCTCCACCACGCACCTGCACCTACAAGATGCAGCAATCGTGCACCTAGGGTTTTAGGGTTTATTTGTTAACGGTGCCTTTACGTAACTCTCATGTGTGCGAGACAATGAGAGACCTGATCGTGCATGCGCCTCTTCTCTTCATATATGTACTCCACCGCTTGTCGGTGTCCAAAAATTATACAAGTGGTAATAACTACTAGCAATGTGCCAATGCGCTGCCACACGATCAAAGTAGATTAATACATATTCACCGATTTGATAGAAAATAGAGTCTAGTTTTGAAACACGTAGATCACTAAAAATATGTTATGTTTCACTCAAAATATATTCCTTTGGCGGTTTTGATGAGATAAGGGAGGAATCTTGTTGGTTTCAAGATTCGAGAAGTGGTATATGTCTAATTTCTACTCTTACTAGCAAGATGCCCGTGCGTTGCACAGAACATCAAGATCTTATGGGAGAAAAGGATCAAGGAGGGAAGGCCTTATCTGCAAATGTGGAGAGGAGTGCGGGTAAATTGCCATAGTTTCCTTCCTATCCGTTAGATATAGATCGGACGGCCTATATTGCAGGATGCAGGCACACCATCATCACCAACTATGCTTTTTATAAGAGTAGAGAGAAAAAACAGAGTTGGTGATGATGGTGTGCCTGCCATCCTGCAATATAGTCCGTCCAATTTATATCTGACGGATAGGAAGGAAACTATGGCAATTTTGCAAAAAGATACCCACACCCCTCTCCACATTTGCAAATAAGGCCTTCCCTCGTTCATCCTTTTCTCCCACAAGATAAAATACTCATACAAATGCATCTTGATGTTCCGTGCAACGCATGGGCATCTTGCTAGTTGTTGCAAAAATCCCATGTATGGGAGAGAGAGAGGGAGAGAGGAGGAGGACAGAGTGCATGTGTGACAAAGACACAAAGAGTGTGTGTGCGAGAGGTATCGGCTTAAAATGAGGCGATAGTTTGTTTGTGCACGATCGAGAGGGCGTGTCTCAAGAAGGGAAGAAAACTCTACATAGATACAAGGAGTGCGAGAGAGACATGTATGCGATAGTGGAAGCATGAGTATGCGGGTGTATAAACCTATCTAGAGGCTCGTCGATAAATGTTTGTGAGAGAAATATGAGTCGGGGTGCGAAAGCGAGAGTTTTTTGTGTGTGTGAGAGAGAGACGGTAGTCGGGAAGGGAGTGGAAGCAGGAGTTGTGTGTGTGAGAGAGAGAGAGAGGGGGGGGAGTTTTTCTGATCGGTAAACAAATGAATAATGTCAGTTTTATAACTGGGATGGAGACGGAAAGGAGACCGCAACAAATGTTGTGTCTGCAGGAGAGAGTAATTTTAGTGGTATGAGTCATATCTAGAGACATATAGGGTGTGTGAGAGAACCCCATAGAGAGAAAGACAAAGTGAAAGATGAGTGAGACTGTGTGTGTGGCGGTGAAAAAGAAAGCTTAGGTACCTAGTGATACTAGAGAATGGTAGAGACATGAGAGATAATGAACACCTTGTAATGTATAATGATAGGGAGAGTGTGACACTTCTCAAGGGAACCGTCGAGAGACCATGTTTGCGAAGATAGGAGAAACATGAAGTGAGCGTGCGGGTGAGCTGGACAAAAGAGAGTGATAGCTACATGAAGGAGCATGCATGCGAGAGAGATGGGCGTGAAAGGAGTCAACATAAAAGGGATTCAAATATTTGAATTCGAGATGATGATACATGTAATTCATACTCGAACCAAAATTGATCTATCAAACATGCATACTCATATGAATTCACGCCAAGATTCTATGTTATTTAAAATGTAGATATTACTGATCCATACATTTTAGTAGAACATAATTTGGTTTAATTTTTTTGAATTCAATCTTATGATTTTGAGATCATTGTATTTGTAAATCATATTATACATATAAAGGAGCAGAATTCTTTGTTGTGCTTTTGAAAGTATATATAAAAATGATGTATATAGAATTTTATTCCAATCGAAAATGTATCCTACCCGAACAAAAATATAATACAAATTGGATTCGAATTGAGTTGGCACGGTAAACGTGCACTCTTGCTCTGCAAATATTTGAACGAAGCGGGGAAAGTCACAGTAACTACCCGAAACCAAAATCTGCGAGATGGAAATTACTGCCTATCCCTGACACGCAAAGCCTATCGGCTCGATTTCTATAGGTTTCGATAGGGTAGGTTTGTAATTTCACTCAAACGTGACATAACCGCCTCTCACCCGGATTCATACATGGTGGGCGCCAAAACACAGTGTCTCCTCGTCAAATCGACTCCCTCCCCGATTCATACACGGTGGGCGCCAAAAACGAACTCTCGTCGGCAAATATTCGGTGTATGCGAGATTACCGTCCTATCCCCAACCGACTAATATTGTTGTGATGGAGGAAATTTTAAACGCGGGCTAAGTTTGTAAATTTCCTCGCATTTGAGACAAGCGTGCCCTGAAGACATGGTTCCCCTTCCTCTCTCTCTCCCTCCATTTCCCCATTCGCATTCGTGGGCGCCAAAACACCCTCTCCACCCCAGCCTCCTCCATCCGCCACCCCATCCACCGCCGTCCTCCTCCAACACGCCGGAGCTGATACCCCGACGCCATCGTCCATTACAAGAGATCGACCTCTCTCATCCACGGCTTCGGATCGAGATCCTTGCATCCCGTCCTATCGCTTCATCCCCGCCATCGTCCACCTTGTCGGCGCTGCTCCTATGACCGTCTCATCCGCCGCACCCTGCCGCCACCGTCTGCTTCCACCCTGCCGACAGCCATCGCTACCGTAGCACCATCAAATTCTCAGCAAATGCATACACGGCGACGCACCATAGGCGATACTCTTTCATGTCTGCTCAACTTATTTATCGCAGCTAGAAAATAGATCGCCACTGCTTTACTCTGATTTCTTGTCCATCACTTACTTGTTAGTTGAAAGCAAACATTGGTTGTGAAGTTGCCTTTGTCTTGTTTGCACCTTCAGATCCGCCATGGCACGCTGAACACTATACTCGCAATGCTTATGGTTTTCCCTTTTATATTCCACACTAGTTAAATGACAGTAGTCTAAATTTCAAAATTGGGTCAGTCGATTTTTGAGAGCTCGACGGAGTTCGCCAGTGCGAAGGAAGGGGCTCGGCTGGGGAAGGTGGTTGTGGGGGCGGTTGTGGGGCCTCGCCAAACGAAGAAAACTCGACGCAGGTGGGGGCAGGGGTGGGGGTGGGGGTGGCGGAGGAACACATGAGGTCGGGGCCGGTGGTTCAGCCGGCGGCCCATGCGGAGTCCTGTATGGGAAGAATCAGAGACGAGGAATAAGAAGGGTTAGGAGAAGTAGGATCTTCATCAAACCGCCTAAAATGGTCAACTGACCCAAATGACAAAAGTCACTTGACTTGCATGTAGACATGCCTTTATATTAAGTACCATTATCGCATTCGCTAGCAATCGCCTCCTGAATCCATCAAGCTAAACAACGTGCCACTCATAATTCCAAACTTGTTGCTCAAATATGAATCTGATATGATGCTGATATTACTAAAACAGATAATGTTTAATTGGTCAGGTAATGTTCCTACTTTACTTTCGAAAAGCACGTGCACCACATATAGAAACACAGCAGGGAGTTGCATTCTTAATGCGCTCTGGTTCATCATGTGTGGGCACCGCAAGAATCTAACATTTTATTATCCAAAATCTGCTTGCTCTTCTTTAGCATGTTCCTCTTCCATTCTTCTTTAATAAGTACTCTCCGTTTTAAATACAAGTCTTTGTATACATTCCACCATGGACTACATATGGAGCAAAATGAGTGAATCTACACTCTAAAATGTATCTCAGATACATCTCATATGTGATCCATAGTGGAAATCTCTACAAAGACTTATATTTTGGAATGGAGAGAGTATGATAGTAGTACAGTATGTTCCTTGTAGTGAAGATGATTAGGGACATTTCCAGTGTAGAGGTCTATACGATCGGTTGTGAAAGACACTTTGAACTCTTCGGGACTCTTTGATTCGTAGGATTTTGTAAACATAGGAATAGGAATTGTAGTGGCCTGCCCACTTGAATCCTATAAGATTAGCAAGGAAATGCGAGGAGTTGTGTCGCCTTTGAGAGTTACACGGATATTAACAATACCGCCCCTTCAGTCGAAGAGAGCTGGTATCCGAAGCCTTTCTAGTTGTACCGGCAATACTAGCACATATATTCCAGCAAGTTCCACTTTGCTGATTTTACTTGTGATGCTTACGGTTTTCCCGTATCTACACTATGATCTGCATAGCTGCTTTGTGTCGCACTAGCAGCATTCCACTCTTGAAGCTAAAAAACACAACAGTCATAAGTCCAAAGCTTACTTCTTCAAATACAAATTGTGATATGATACTATATTAGTTAACAGACACACATTTAATTGGTCAGGTAATGCTCCCACTTGATTTTCCAAATGCATGTGGCCACATATAGAGAGACAACATGGAATTGCATTTCTTTGGGCATTGTGATTCATCATGAGTGGGCAACCAACATTGTATGCAATGAAGCGGAACCTCAAGAATATGCTTCCTCTTCTATTCTTTAACATGTTACTCTTTGTTATTCTGTATTTAGTACGTGCAAAGATGTTCCTTGTCGTGAAGGGGAGCAGGGACATCTGCAAATAACAAATGATAGAGCTGGCCTCAGACGTGATCGATAGGCTTTCAATTAGTAGCGGCAATACAACACCGTAATTTCCAGCCAGTTCCACTTTCCCGATTTATATATCATGGTTATGGTGTACCCCTTTTATGTACACTACGATCTTCTAGTTGTTGTGTGCTCTTGTTATCATGGTTTGGCAATAAACTCTTTATACAGTATATTATGAACCTATCATCTGCCAACTATCCTTACTTCTAGAGCCTATTTTTTGTGTACTTGTGCCAGATTATATTAATGCACGCACCATATTATAGCAAACATGGGCTCTCTCATCAGAATCCAGTGATAGCGCACAAGGGTTTACAGGGGCGCCCCTATATTAGAATATTCTCTGCATTACAAAGATAATCTCACTACTATTTATGTTTTGATGGTTCTCAGATATTATACGTAATCACAGTGAATATCAGAATCTGCGCATCAGAAGAATATTGTGGAACACTTCAATGACTTAAATTGGCACCAAGGCATTGAGTGCCATTCTAGATGCAATGAAACTCATACGCTCCCCACCTATATATTCTTGTTTAGAATATGATCCTAGTGACTATTCTGACCTCGAGGAGTCAAAGGAAGATGGCCTGTCCTGTTCACCCATCAAGGTGCCTGTTCTAATTTGGCAAGGTTTTATTGATTGTACGTATCTTGCATAAGTTGTCTTGCATTTCTTCTACTTTGTTGCACCGCCATCTTCTTAGTTTACTCATCATATATGTCAAGATGCCATGCCCATCCATTATCACTACATATTCCATCTGTCATCATACCATGTTTTTCACTCAAATATTGTTCTTGTGCATCGACATCAAAAAGGAAGAGGGTGATTCCCGAACCTCAAGGAGCACCAAGCAAAGTCCTTGAAAAGCGTGGTGCCGTGAGAAATCAGACAACACCCCACTTATATTGGCTCTACAACCAAAGTGACATAAAACATAGGACCGACTCAGCAGATCGTACCCATACTTCATCGGCCACACCACTAGCCCTACCACCACAGGACCTACACTCCAGAAAAGGTATGCCGATTTCAGTTGCCATAGCACCAGCCGTACCACGTAAAAAATCCCACTTCGCAAAAAGTACAGAAATCCACCGTCAAGACCTATCCCAATTGCAGATACGGCCAATTTCTGCAGATTGGAACCCCATTCCAGTTATTCCCAGTTTAAAAGACAACGCTTTCAATGTTGTTAGGGACTACGTGCATATATTCCCATCATGGGAAGATTATAGTGAAGACAAACAGCATTTTCACATCTTCCTGTCCCACTTGCGTGTAAGTGCTATTATTCATGGTGATTATTTTCCTGTTTTCTGCTGATTGAACACATCAATGATTTACATTGCATTGTTGTAAGTAGGCGAGGGTCAATCTGGACAGTCATGACGAGCAAAGCTTGCTTGCGCTTTTCAAGGAAGCATTGCAGCAGTATCGATGTTACCTGAGGAAATCACACTTTGATGGCAAGTCTATAAACGAATTTATGGTGAAGTCTCCTGTGCTAAATTTAGAAGACATTGAATAGAAAAACCTTGTTATGCACTGGTCTCGTTCCCAGGATGAGGTACTGTCTATGATATCACATGACAAATTGAACTTCTACTTTTCCGCATGTGCCTTACTGATCTTTTTTGCAGGAAATCTGCTCGAAGAAGAATTCCGGTTTGAAAAGGACGACAGGATATCGCAAATATGTTGCCCGCTGCTTTGCTCTTGTTAGTACCTATTGTCCTGTATCACTGTACTTGCATACATACCTGGTTCATTATGTGACAGCAGTATGCATGATAGTTTGCTTATCAATTGTTCGCTCCAAATTATCTGATCTGTACGAATGGTTACATTAGTGTAGAATACATCCAATGCCAATGAATTTTTTTAGCTCTGCATTGTTCTTATAAGTACCTAATGTCCTTTACCAAAGGTACTTATATTTATAGGTAGTTGTTCATGTACCATCACTCTGGAGCTTATTTTCCTTTGCCCTCCATTTTCTACACATCCGTCTATATTTACTCTAACTATAAGGTTGGATAACACCGATGGTACTGAAGAAGTTTAGCTCTTCATTGCTCTTGGTTGTATCTTTTGCATGTATCGCTGTCACGCCCAATATGCGATACTATCCTAAAGAGACTCGAAGGTCCCACCAAGGATAGAACCGCATATTGATACGCTTTTGCAAGGTGGATGTCATTACATCAATATTACATAATAAATGGGGATACATACAAGGCATACAAATGCCGCAAGAATACATCAATACATCCTACATAAGATCAACATCCGACTACGGATGAAGCACAACCAGAAGCTCAAACGACATCCACCCTGCTAGCCCAGGCTGCCGACCAGGAACCTATCCCTCGAACCAGAAGAAGCGGAACAAGAACTCCAAAACTATAAACATCGCTCTCGCGTCATGATCATCGTAGAACCTGTACCTACAACTGGTGTTGTAGTAATCTGTGAGCCACGAGGACTCAGCAATCCCATTACCATGGGTATCAAGACTAGCAAAGCTTAATGGGTAGGGAAGGGGTAAAGTGGTGAGGTTGCAACAGCGACTAAGCATGTAGGGTGGCTAACTTACGAATACAAGAGTAAGATGAGAAGCTACGCAAGCGGTCGCCAACTAGTAATGATCAAGAAGTGATCCTGAACTACTTACGTTCAAACATAATCCCAAAACCGTGTTCACTTCCCGGACTCCGCCGAAAAGAGACCATCACGGCTACGCAACGCGGTTGGTGTATTTTAATTGAGTCAACTTCAAGTCTTCTACAACCGGATATTAACAAATTCCCATCTGCCACATAAGCGTGGGCACGGCTCTCGAAAGTTTAAACCCTACAGGGGTGTCCCAACTTAGCCCATTATAAGCTCACGATCCGGGAGACAATCCTTCATCGCGGGACACCCGATCAGACTCGGAATCCCGGTGCACAAGACATTTCGACAATGGTAAAACAAAACCAGCAAGACCTCCCGGCGTGCCGACACCCTGATAGTAGCCGCGCGTATCTCGTCTCAGGCCACGACCGGATGAACACTACGTACGGCAACCGAAGACCCCGGAAGAAGGGGTGGCACCGCAAGTGGCTCTAGGTTGGACCAACACTCCGAAGAGCACTGGCCCGGGGGGCTAAATAAAGATGACCCTCGGGAGGGCGACTCCCTAGGGAAAAAAATAGGTGATAGGAAAATGTAAAACCAATGTTGGGCCTTGCTGGAAGAGTTTTATTCAAAGTGAACTGTCAAGAGGGTCCCATACCCCTCACCGTGTTAGGGACACAAAATCAAGGAACATTACACCGGTATGACGGAAACTAGGGCGGCAAGAGTGGAACAAAACACCAGGCATAAGGCCGAGCCTTCCACCCTTTACCAAGTATATAGATGCATTAATTAAATAAGAGATATTGTGATATCCCAACAAAGTTCATGATATCCATGTTCCCACATGGAATAACTCGCAATCGCTACCGCAACTAGCAACGCTATAAGAGGGGCTGAGCAAAGCGGTAACATAGCCAAACAACGGTTTGCTAGGAAGGGTGAAAAGGTTAGAGGTTTTCATGGCAATTTGGGAGGCTTGATAAACAAGTGGTAGGTAGCGCAACATAGCGATAAACCGCATGGTGGTTTTGTCACAAGAAGGGTCATTGAGGGAGTCCCGGATTAGGGGCTGTCCGCATAGCCGAACTATAACCTTTGGCCGGACTCCTGGACTATGAAGATACAAGATTGAAGACTTCGTCCCGTTTCTAGATGGGAGTTTCCTTGGCGTGGAAGGCAAGCTTGGCGATGCGGATACGTAGATCTCCTTTCATTGTAACCAACTCTATGTAACCCTAACCCTCTCCGGTGTCTATATAAACCGGAGGGTTTTAGTCCATAGGACGAACAACAATCATACCATAGGCTAGCTTCTAGGGTTTAGCCTCTCTGATCTCGTGGTAGATCTACTCTTGTACTACACATATCATCAATATTAATCAAGCAGGAGTAGGGTTTTACCTCCATCGAGAGGGCCCGAACCTGGGTAAAAACATCGTGTCCCTTGTCTACTATTACCATCCGCCTAGACGCACAGTTCGGGACCCCCTACCCGAGATCCGCCCGGTTTAGACACCGACATTGGTGCTTTCATTGAGAGTTTTGCTGTGTTGTCGCCATCAGGAAGGATGCCTCATCCTGTCTTTAAAGACGGCACTGTTGCTAACGGAGCTTTGGCTATCGGCCAAACTCTCCAGCTAGGCGGTTTTCTTATGACCATTGCTCGTCAGCCGCCACCGACGATGACTTCTCGGGTCATCAAAAGCAATCTTCACGTCAACTCGGAACTCGCCGAGCAGTTAGATCCGATGGAGCTCTCTTCTATAAACGAGCTCTTGGATCGCATCGCCGCCCTGGGAGTCGCTACAGACTATGATCAGATTGGGCCTAAACCCGATCTGAGAGAGATTAACTCTCCCCAGGTCACCCATCATGTTGATGTGGTGGAGGAACAATGCGGCGGACCTTCATCTATCTTAAGGACTAACTATGTCCGGATTCCCGATCCCTCCAAGCCGGATACTCGCGGAGGGGAGGATGTCACTCATGACCTGAACTTAGAGTCAGACAACGGGCTTGATTCAGTGGACAACATCCAAGAATCCAAGCTTCCGAGTTTGCAAACTCCTTGGACCTTGAGCCTCAGATTGGGTGAGGTTTCGGATCTAATTCCACCCACCCACCCGAACATAGGCGATCTATCCAATATTAGGCAAGAGCCCGAGGAAACAAAGACATCATTATCGGGCTGATTCCTCCTGGTTATGAACAGGATAAAGGACTGCCGCGAGGAAGACGCAATTTCATTCTTCTGCGATAATTGCACGGACAAGGGATTTCTCAACGCCATAGGTCGCCGTGAAATTACACGCTTTGCTGACTTGGCGTCCATAGTACGAAAGTGCTGTGCGATGGAAAGCGCCTGGAAAAATGAAGTAAGATTTTGGGACAATCCGGCCCCGAATACAAACCCAGTCCGAAATAAAAGGGTGCATTATCGCCAATCACCCGGGTTAAACACCAAAAAACAAAAAACCCCTACGGGGCATGGAACCGTACTGGAGGGATGGCTCAACGGACCCTGTAAAATTCATAGTACAGAGGGCGCTACACCAACTCATAGCCTTAAAGCATGTTGGATACTCTGGCAGGTGGCCAAAAGTGGCGAAGAGCTTCTAACCCCAGCATCCACGGAGCACCAGCCCAGGGATACCAGTACGGTATTAACAGTCTTCGAGACTTTCGCATCAAACAATATGCGAAAACGAACACTCCGCAGCCTTGCCGAAGTCTACCAAGTAGCAACAATAAATCCATGGAGTGACACTGCTATTACCTTTAATGCCAGTGACGAACCTAAACTCCGAACAGCCCAAGCACCAGTAGCATTGGTCCTCAGTCCAATAGTGGACGGCTTTCGCCTTACCAAGGTACTCATGGAAGGTGGCAGCGGATTGAACCTCATTTATGAGGAAACCCTTCGAAAAATGGAAATAGACTGGAGTCGCATTGAGCGGGCAAAGACAACCTTTAGAGGAATAATACCCGGTCGGGAAGCATCTTTGCTGTGAAAAATCACACTGGATGTGGTGTTCGGCACGCCGGATAATTACAGGTCCGAGGAGGTCACGTTCCAAGTGGCCCCGTTCAGCAGCGGATACCACGCTCTATTAGGGCGAGAGGCATTCACAATATTTCAAGCTATACCCCATTACGGGTACATGAAGCTCAAAATGCCCGGGCCCAACGGAATCATCACTCTTGCTAGTGACCCGGACATAGCACTCCAACAAAACAAGATAGCCGCACTAGCCCTTGAGGCACTATCTCAAGCACTAGCGTCGAGGAACTGACCGCGCTGCGCTCCACGGTGAACAGGGACGATGTGATACTCGATAAAAGATCCAAGTCCACCTCCTTTAAACCAGCGGACGAAATAGTCAAATTCCAAGTCCACCCAACGGACCCTACAAAAACGGCCTCCATCGGGGCACAATTAAACCCTGATGTAGACGCCGCACTACGAGAATTCCTACGCGAAAATTGGGACATTTTTGCCTGGCACCCTTCAGACATGCCAGGAATCCCACGCCGGCTGGCCGAGCACAGCCTAAACATCCTAAAAGGATTCAAGCAAGTCAAACAGGCCCTTCGGCGTTTCTCCGAACCTAAGAGACAAGCCATGTGAGAGGAGCTAGACAAACTATTGGAGGCCGGATTCATCAGAGATATAAAACATCCGGACTGGCTAGCAAACCTGGTGATGGTACCAAAGAAGGACAAATCCTGGCGCCTATGCGTCGATTTCAAGGACCTCAACAAGGCTTGCCCAAAGGATCCCTTCCCCCTCCCCCGCATCTATCAAATTATCGACGCTACCGCAGGACACGATTCATTGTGTTTCCTCGACGCATACTCCGGCTACCATCAAATTAAGATGGCAGAGCCTGATCAAGCCGCAACGGCATTTATCACCCCATACGGCCCATTCCGCTTCAACACAATGCAACGCCGGCGCAACATATCAGCGCATGATTCAGACATGTCTGGCAAACCAGATCGGCAAAACAGTGGAGGCATACGTAGATGATGTGGTCGTCAAAACCAAGCATGTCGAAACTCTAGTAGACGACTTGAGGCTCACATTCGATAATCTCCGAACATATGACATCAAGCTTTACCCGGAAAAATGTGTTTTTGGCGTACCAGCCGGAAACCTCTTGGGCTTCATTGTATCCGGTAGAGGAATTGAAGCAAACCAGCACAAGATCCGAAGCTCACACAATTGGATATCCCAAAAGACCTCAAACAAATACAAAAATTGACTGCATGTGTGGTGGCTCTAAGCCGCTTTATCTCCCGTTTGGGAGAAAAGGCATTACCCCTTTATCGCCTCCTCCGGCGCACCGAACACTTCGAGTGGACGGATGCCGCCACGGCCGGACTCGAAGAAATAAAAGCCATATTGGCAACAAACCCGGTCCTGGCCGCGCCCAACATGGGCGAACCAATGCTATTATAAATCGCGGCAACTCATCAAGTTGTAAGCGCGGTGCTCGTTGTCGAACAAGGAATGGACGGACACAAGTTCCCCCTTAAAAAACCAGTTTACTACGTGGCCACTATCCTCACTCCATGCAAGTCACGGTATCCGCATTATCAAAAGATAGCATACGCGGTGTTTATGGCATCCCGGAAGCTGTGACACTACTTTCAAGAGTGTTCAATAACAGTAGCCTCTGAAGTATCTCTTAACGACATTATAAACAATCATGACGCGACAGCCGGATTGCCAAATGGGCCATTGAGCTCCTCCGTTCGACATAACCTATAAGCCACGGCGAGCCATTAAGTCGCAAGTTTTGGCCGACTTTCGCCCGAATGGGATCAAGCCGAACTCCCTAAAGAGTACGGCACATATTACAACTCGATCATGCACTTCGACGGCTCCAAAATGTTGGCTGGTCTGGGGGCTGGCGTCGTTCTGACGTCCCCAACAGGAGATACAGTTCAATATGTACTCCAGATAATGTATACGGACTCCAACAACGCAGCCAAATACGAGGCCCTTCTACATGGTCTCCGGATGGCAGTATCCATGGGCATTCAACACCTAGAGGTGCGGGGGGATTCGAACCTCGTGATATCCCAAATAAATGGAGACTTTGATGCCAAGGATCCGAAAATGGCAGCTTACCGCAACGCCGTCCTAAAAATGTCAGCTTGGTTCGAAGGGCTCGAATTTCACCATATAGCTCGGGAAAACAATCAGGCAGCAGACGTCTTGGCACGCATTGGCGCGAAGCGCGCCCCCCCCAATATCTTCTTAGAGCAGCTATTCAAGCCATCTGTATTATGGGAAGGGGAGTCCGGAAATAACAGCTCGGACCCAACCGCACTGCCTGGCACCGAAAATTCTGACACAATTGGAGGCTCTGCCAACGAAGTAACATCTTCAGCCCACGTAATAATGGCAGTCATTGCCCCGTGGACGGTACCATTCCTAGCCTACCTAACCAGGCAGGAACTTCCCGAGGACCAAAACGAGGCACGCAGCATAGTGCGGCAATCTAAAGCCTATAAAGTCCATGAGGGAGAGCTTTATAAGAAAATCACCACCGGAGTCCTTCAAAGGTAAATATCCGAAGAGGAAGGGCGGAATCTTCTGGCTGAAATTCATGCCGGACTAGGCGGGCACCACGCCGCAGCCCGGGCCCTTGTAAGCAAGGCCTTCCGTACATGATTTTATTGGCCGACGGCACAGGCAGTTGCTCAGATCGAGTCCAACGATGCATCGGTTGCCGACTCTTTGCTAATCAAAGCCACATGCCACCCACCGCCCTCCAAACTATACCCATCACTGGCCCTTCATGGTGCAGGGAGTTGACATGGTTGGACCCCTTAAAGGAGGAACCCACAAGCAAAAATACCTACTGGTCATCGTGGATAAATACACCAAATGGATAGAGGCCAAGCCTGTTAAGACGGCCGAATCCGGACCAGTGATAGACTTCATATCAGGGGTCGTACACCGTTACGGCGTCCCCACATCATCATCATCGATAACGGCACGAACTTCACGGCCGATGAGGTCAAACTCGGTGCAAAAACATGGGCATCAAGCTCGACTATGCTTGATCTATCACCCTCAAACTAACGGTCAAGTCGAGCGAGCAAATGGTCTAATAATGAGCGGCATCAAAGCCAGATTAGTGCGGTCCTCAAGGAATCTAACACGACCTTTGGGTAGAGGAGCTCGACTCCGTGCTACTGGGGCTGCGGACCACGCCGAATCGCACCACCGGATTCACACCATTCTTTATGGTATACGGCGCAGAGGCAGTTCTTCCCTGCGACATAATTCATGACTCACCTCGCGTGCGCATGTACGAAGAAAGAGAAGCCGAGCTCGATCGGCAGGACAGTTGGGACGCCTTTGGAGGAGGAGCGTGGCGTGGCAAAATCCCGCCCGCATTCTATCAACAACAAGCTCGAAGATATCAAAGCGAGAAGCACGGGCCAAAACTTACAATGTCGGCGAAGTTAGTTCTACGCTGCGGACAAGAAAAAGGACAAACTCAAGCCCAAATGGGAAGGTCCCTTTATTATCGTCCAAGTCCTAACCGGTGGAGCGTACCGTCTGCGAGATGCATCGGATAATCGACTCGAGCCGAACCCATGGAACGCAGCCCGTCTCCGAAGATTCTACGCCTAGCGCCGGATTCTGAGTTCGTCTCCTTCCTCTGTCTATTTTTTACACATTAGTTGTCTTATATTTCTCTCCTTCTCCCTCTTTCTCTCTTACAACCTTTAAAGGCTCATCCGGCGCATTGTTCGCACACACTTGACGCGCTATCCGCGCTCATTATACTGGGGCTTCTTTAATGTGCTTATTTGTATGGGCTTCATGCCTAACACATGTGTCACGCTTCTGCATGTACCTTTTATTCACCATTATATGCATCGATATGACTTTTGGCCAAGCTGGGTTGCCTGGCTCCTATGCTTACCCCTACGTTCCCGATTGTTCGGCTAGGTGATCGCGGATTCCGCGTGAAGCGCCAAGCCAGCGTGGTAAGCTTATTTTACCCTTTACGGGATACTTGTTTTTCATAGTTTAACTCTATGCGGGATCTAAGCTCCCGTTCCTTTCACAGGAATAGCAGAAGAAGACCGGACAGATTGACTGTCCAGCTCCTTTGCCCGAAGATCCAGCAGACGCCCACTTGACGGGGCTGCTGGTCCCGGCACCTTACGTGGTGCCGGAGAAGAAGGCCAAGAAGAAGGCCACGGGAACTCGAAAGAGTTCCCGGCGCCCGGTGGTGCCGGATTCATCGTCCGACGACTCCGAGGCGCACTCCTCCTCCGAAGATGAGGAGGAGGAAGAAGAAGCCTCTCCCCCTCCAGCGGGGGGAGGAATGAAAAGGAAGGTCGCCCAAGCTGGGGGGGCGGAGGGTCCAAGAAGGGAAGGACTCTTCCTTCGGACTACTCCACCAACGCCGACGACGATGAAGGGGAGTGGCCATCCAGGGCCCAGCCCCTGGCAAGATCGTAAGTATCCGGATACCAGAATAACTCATGGCGTTCCTTTATTGCACAGTACCTTCTAACGCTGAATATAATCAGGCAGTCCGCCCAAGGCCGGGCTCGACGTTTCGTCGAGCGGTTCCCTGGGTTCGTCGGATGTGAACAACACTTCACTTCCGACCGCCTCCTCTCCTCGCGCTACAGATGACACTGAGG
The DNA here is from genome assembly GCA_021605145.1 of Aegilops bicornis. NCBI lineage: Eukaryota > Viridiplantae > Streptophyta > Magnoliopsida > Poales > Poaceae > Aegilops > Aegilops bicornis. Next base: position 348,729,549 of record CM038669.1, read on the forward strand.
TGGCGTCCCAAAAGGGGGCAAGCCAGGAGGGGGTGGTCCTGGAGGCCCCGCAAGGCGACCTCCCGGACTCCAGGCGCAAAGGGGATAAAACCCCGAAGGGCTCCAAGTCCGGTCCTAGGCCGGGCACCACCCCGGAACCTTCAGTGGTTTCGGAGTCCGGTGGGCGCCCCCTAGTAGGAAGGGCAAAACTACGACGCCGGTGGCCTCCGTCCAACCGGAGGCTCCGGATAATCTGCTGTAGGTGCTTAACGGCGCCTCCATCGACGAGGAGCACCGCACTATTATGAGTGTGGTGATCCAGAAGGTTCAGTCCGCCAAGAGCGGGCTGACCGAAGCCTGTGCCAGCCTTCTAACAGGCTTTGAGGTATGTATTTAAGATATGTAAAAATATTACCGCATATACAGTAGCCCCTGATGGTCAGTTTGGTGTTCGGAAAGAAAAGCCGAACTGAGGATCAAAAAGATATATGAAGGAGTCTAACATAAGTATGTCAATATGGGAATGCAGGTGTCTTTTGACCTCTGCTACACCGACTCGGTCGATGCATTGAAGCAGAGCCTCGAGCGGTCCGAGAACGAGCTCGGCCTTGCCAAGATGCAGCTCGAGGACAAGGAAGGTAAGTAATACCTTATGTAAGTATATAAAAAAGATGTGGTTGCAAAAAATGACAGGACCAATGTGAGTATCGCCAGGGGCCACAACCGAGGTGGCGACCCTGAAGGAAGCGATGTCCAAGGCCGAAAACAATGTGGCCGTGGAGCGCACCGAGCGAGAGAAGCAGGAGGCGCGGGTGGCGGCGGTGCAGCAAGAGCTCCAGGCTCTCGTGGAAAAACACGAGAGTTTGGAGCTTGACTCAAAGACTCGAGAGTCCGAGCTCGCCTCGGCGCTTGAGAGCGCCAAATCTGCCAAGGCCGAAGCCCAAAAAGCCCTCCAGGAAATTGAGACAATGAAGAAGATAGCGGCGGGTAAGGCATTCTTTATGCAAAGCAAGCACGCGAAAGTGAATTACTTGTTACTTACCCGAGTCCGGAGCTCTCTGAGGAGCATTCGCAGATCTTCCCGGAGTGTGTTCGGCGCTGCCGCATTCTACCGAGCCAAGAGGGAGCTCGATGGAGAAGGTGTTCTGGTCTCAAGATGCCGAGGCGGACACCAGTGCCCTTGAGCGACCAGTGAAGCAGCTGGTCGAGCTCCATAAGGTGGCGAACAGGCCATGAAGGGTCTCGTAGTCCGGCTATGGCACAGGGAAGCCATGCACAGGAGCTACTTCGGGTTGGTAAGGCGGCTGGTGGATGCCTGTCCAAGGCTTGAAGTCATCAAGCGCTCCGTATGCATCGAAGGTGCCCGTAGGGCCCTTGCCCGTGCTAAAGTGCACTTGGGCAAGATGGACACTGAGAAGCTTGTGACAAATGGACCACCGCCGGGCAAGGAGCATCGCAAGCCCGAAATGTATTATGAGGGCGTCCTGAAAGGTGCCCGCTGTATAGCGGATGAGTGCTCCAAAGATGTAATTTATGAGTAAACTCGCATTTGTGATCCTGTACGCTGAAAACTTGTTCATATGCGCTAAGCAACATTTTTGAATTTTAATTATTACCTTCTGTGCGGCCGTTTATCAAAATTGAGAGATGGCGAGTCGTCGGCTTCTACCACCATGCTGCGAGTGCTGGGGTGTTCGGGATAAACTTTAGCGCTCTTTTTCCCATTATTGGGTCCTTCGAGGGAGGCGCTCAACACAACGAACAAGGCAATCGGACTATAATGCTTGAACACTCTCACTTAGCCATAGAATTCTATAATTTTAAATTTCGGCGAAGCCCCTAGTATTCGGAAGACCGAGTTCGAGGTACTATCCACGCCTAGGCCGGACAAAGCCGACTCCTCGCTCTAAGCGGCATAAGTCTTTAGGGACTCGAAAACCTCTCGAACAGCGACCAACTCTCGCCCTATCATGAAGGTCAGTTTTAGCTTTCTCCACTGAGGTGCTTAGCCCAGCTCAACCGGGGCAGAATAGCAGTGGTTCTCCTAGTGCTACCTTAGCCCATATAACGTAACGTAAGGTACCAAAACATGGGAGCCGGGCAAACCCAACTATTGACCCAAGACATGATTCGGAGCCGATGCATATAATGCTATAAGTTCGGGGTGCCGCACTCATGAGAGTGTTCGGACTTCTCACACCGTATTCAGAATGCGTAAGCCCACAGTGTATTGGCCGTACCAAAGTGTACGGTTGCATAATGTCATAACTGAACATGTATTTATAAAAAAGGAATGCAATTATAGACAAAAGCTATGTATTGTTTATTCGAAAAGTCTGCGGTAAAAGCAGAACGATACAAATAGTGCAATAAGCAAGAGATGGGACTATTTGACATGTCCCCCTCCAGGGGCGAGCTGCGGGATGATATGTGAAACAAGTATACTGCTCGTTATAGAGACCACCTGGACACTCGACGTAGCTTTCTACCTCCCTGGCTGTTGCATCGTGTGTTCGGCGAATATACTGCCGGACAGGCCTTCCGGAAAGTGGAATCCTGAAAGTAAGGAAAAAAAGTGACAAAATCGGGAGCCCCTTGTGCGGTTGAGCCGCATTTTGGGCGTGTCGTGGTCGTGCCCCTCTCCCTATGCCCATGGTATTTCCAGAGCGTAGTTATGTACGCGTAGTAATGGTTTTCGCTTGATTTCGCGAGGGCTGGGGTTGGGGCCGCGCATTGCTTTCTGGCGTGCTCGGAGCGTGCCAGGCGGTCTCGTTATGGGTTACTCGGCGGCGCTTGATGGTGTCCGATCGTTTAATGGCGGATGGAGAATTGCCTTGAGAGGCTGCTTTGTACTTCCGCCGCGAGGGCCGCCGTATGCTCCTCCGTTCGGAGAGAGCGTTCGTTGTTTCCATTGACCATAATGACTCCTCGAGGGTCTGGCATCTTGAGCTTGAGGTATACATAGTGCGGCACCGCATTGAACTTTGCAAATGCAATTCGTCCGAGCAGTGCATGATAGCCACTGCGGAACGGGACTATGTCGAAGATTAACTCCTCGCTTCAGAAATTATCTGGGGATCCGAAGACCACTTCAAGTGTAACTGAGCCTGTACAGTTGGCCTCTACACCTGGTATGACGCCTTTAAAGGTCGTCTTTGTGGGTTTAATCCTTGAGGGATCTATGCCCATTTTTCGCCTTTGTATCCCGATAAAGCAAGTTCGAAATTCTTTGCCGCCGTCCATAAGGACTCTAGTGAGGTGAAATCCGTCAATGATTGGGTCTAGAACCAATGCGGCGAATCCACCATGGCGGATGCTAGTGGGGGTGGTCCCTTCGATCGAAAGTGAACGGGCAGGAGGACCATGGGTTGAACTTTGGGGCGACTGGCTCCAACGCATATACGTCCCTGAGTGCACGCTTCTGTTCCCTTTTGGGGATGTGGGTTGCGTATATCATATTCACCGTCCGCACTTGTGGGGGGAAACCCTTCTTTCCCCTATTGTTCGGCGGCCGGGGCTCCTCCTCGTCATCGCTATGCAGCCCCTTGTCATTGTTTTCAGCATTTAACTTCCTCCCTGCTTGAACACCCAACAATCCATGTTGGTGTGGTTGGCTGATTTCGAAGTGCCGTGTATCCGCACGGCGGTCGAGTATTCGGTCCAAATTGGGCGGGCCCGGAGTATTTCTTTTGAATGGCTTTTTCACGACCGGTTTAGACCCTCTGAATCCGGCATTAACTGCCGTATCCTCGGCATTATGCGCCGTTAATGCGGCGCTTTTGCTTCTTCTTGACGCGACACGCCAATGCTGTCCTTGGTATCCGAATTACCAGGGATCTTGGTCATGTTATTACTACGAGCTAGCCAGCTGTCTTCTCCCGCGCAAAAGCGGGTCATGAGTGTCGTGGGGGCTGCCATGGATTTCGGCTTTTCCTGTCCTAGGTGCCGGGCAAGCCACTCGTCACGGATGTTATGCTTGAAGGCTGCAAGGGCCTCTGCGTCCGGACAGTTGTCTATTTGATTTTTCTTCGTTAGGAACCGTGTCCGTAATTGTCCGCCGATTCCTCTGGCTGCTGAATTATGTGGCTTAGGTCATCGGCGTCGGTGGTCGCACATAAGTGCCCTGGAAATTGTCGAGGAATGCGGCTTCCAGGTCCTCCCAACAGCCAATTGACTCTGCTGGCAAGCTGTTAAGCCAATGCCGAGCTGGTCCTTTAAGCTTTAGTGGGAGGTATTTGATGGCGTGTAGATCATCACCGCGGGCCATGTGGATATGAAGGAGATAGTCCTCAATCCATACCGCAGGGTCTGTTGTGCCATCGTATGATTCGATGTTTACGGGTTTGAAACCCTCGGGGATTTGATGATCCATTATTTCATCTGTGAAGCATAGTGGGAGGTATTGAATCATACGATGTTTACGGATCTTGTTTGCCTTGCCATGTCCTCCTATATATCTCGCAGTGTCGGCGCATTTCCAGGCCTTGGTATTCTTTGAGCGACGCCGGGTGTGGCTTGAGTGGAGGGCCGAGAGGCCTCTGCAGCCATGACCACGAGGTGGCGGTCTGCCCCATCATCTTATTTGGTGATATAGGTCTAGGTGGTTCCTCCTCTAATCGGGGTAGCAGCCTGCATTTTGGCTAGCTCTTGGAGGGGCATTCGAGTTCGTACTCTTCGGCCGCAAGGACATCAGTCCATCTGTCGGCTAGCAAGTCTTGGTCAGCTCTAAGTTGTTGCTGTTTTTTCTTGAGGATGCTCGCCGTGGCCATAATCCTGCGTTTGAAACCCTCTTGTTCGACGGGATCCTCAGGCACGAAAAATTCATCGTCGTCGAGGCTTGCCTCGTCTTTGGAGGGAGGCATGTAATTATCGTCCTCTACCTCTCTGTCTGCCGCTCTCTCATGAGGGTTGGCTTCTCCATCCTCCTGTGTTGAATCCTGCTAGAGGGGGTTGTATTCGGCACTGTCCGGGGTGTTATTGTCTCTGGTGCCGGAATCGCCGTTTTTGCTGTGGCGGGATTTAGAGCGGCGCCGCTGACGCCGGCGCTTAGGCTGTTTCTTGGAGGGGTCATCCTCCGTTGTTCCATCATCGTTCCCTTCTTTTGGGGTGTCCACCATGTATATGTCATATGACGAGGTGGCCTTCCAAAGGCTCCTGTGAAGCGCTGGTTCTTGGTCGTCTCCTGCATTGTCGTCCATACCGTCGATGTCTTCGGAGTTGAAGTTGAGCATGTCGGTTAAATCATCGACAGTGGCTACGAAGTGGGTGGTGGGTGGGGTTTGAATTTCTTCGTCGTCCGCATCCCAACCTTGCTGACCATAGTCCGACCAGGGCTCTCCTGATAAAGAGAGAGACTTTAGTGAATTTAGAATGTCGCCGAAAGGCGAGCGCTGAAAGATGTCCGCGGTGGTGAACTCCATGATCGGCGCCCAATCGGATCCGATTGGCAGGGGCGCGGAAGGTTCGGAGTCCGTAGAGTCCGGCACCTTGAGTCACGAAGCCAAAAGGACAGGTATGGTGTTCGGCTCGATCGTCGTGGAGATTGCAGCCCCCGAGGCGGTGTACAGCCACCCGTCCTCGATTGGCGCAGTCGCCTCCGAGCTAAGGGCCGGAGCGGACACTGGTGCAGCCTCCAGGGCACTGTTCGGCGGCAGAGCTAGATCATGCCCATCGTGACAGTGCGGCGCGCTTGGCTGTGGCTCGAACCCGTCGAATATCAAGTCTCCGCGAACGTCGGCCGTGTAGTTCAAACTTCCAAACCTGATCTGATGGCCAGGGGCGTAGCTTTCGATCTCCTCCAGATGGCCAAGCGAATTGGCCCACAGTGCAAAGCCGCCGAATACGAAGATCTGTCCGGGGAGAAAAGTCTCACCCTGGACCGCATCATTGTTGATGATCGGAGGAGCCATCAGGCCTAAAGGTGACGACACAGAGGAACTCTCAATGAAAGCACCAATGTCGGTGTCAAAACCGGCGGATGTCGGGTAGGGGGTCCCGAACTGTGCGTCTAGGCGGATGGTAACAGGAGACAAGGGACACGATGTTTTTACCCAGGTTGGGCCCTCTCGATGGAGGTAAAACCCTACTCACCTTGATTAATATTGATGATATGGGTAGTACAAGAGTAGATCTACCACGAGATCAGAGAGGCTAAACCCTAGAAGCTAGCCTATGGTATGATTGTTGTTCTTCCTACGGACTAAAACCCTCCGGTTTATATAGACACCAGAGAGGGTTAGGGTTACACAGAGTCGGTTACAATGGAAGGAGATCTACATATCCCTATCGCCAAGCTTTCCTTCCATGCAAAGGAAAGTCCCATCCGGACACGGGACGAAGTCTTCAATATTGTATCTTCATAGTCCAGGAGTCCGGCCAAAGGTCATAGTCCGGCCATCCGGACACCCCCTAATCCAGGACTCCCTCACCCCCGTTCCGAGAACACCGACAGTAGCCCCCGGGCCCAAGACGCGCCTGGACTTGGCTGAGCAGAGAAGCGAAGGGGCAAGTGCGAAGTGCCGCGGGCCCTAACAGCCTGCGGCCTTGGGCGCCGCGTGGCGGTTGATTGGACGTGGGCGTCTTCACTTCACCACGACGCCTCGGCGACTGCACGAATTGACAAGTCCTTGCATTCAAAGCGGGTCTTGATTACTTATGATCATGGATGTCCACGGTTGGCCTTCCCCGGCTTTAAGTACGGAACGGCGTGTGCCCTTCCAGTCTATCTCTTCTTGCTTCTCCTTCTTCTCCATGGCTCCGCAGAAGAGTTTCTCGGCCGCGGAGAAGGGAAAGGCCCGCCAGGTGGAGCCTGACTCTCCCCCAGCCAAGCGCGGTCGAGGCCGTCCTCGCAAGCACCCTGTGGCTCCCGTAGCGGCTTCTCGCGGTCGTGGAGGCGATCTCCCGTGCGGTGACGAGCGTCAGGCCATTGGTGGGGGGCGCGCTACGGCCGCGTGACCCCCTAGGCCGCGCTTCCATTCCGCAGAGGTGCTGCCGGAGTTTGTCGTGTGGTCGGCGGAGCCGACCGACTAACTCCAGCTTCCCGCTTCCTTTTAGGTGAACTTCCGGCGGCGCCAGGCGGCCTCTGGCTCCAGGCGGACGGTTGGTGCAGTCGGGCCTCCTGGGCTTCGCTGGAGGTCTCTGCCACCGGGAGTGTGGCCCTGACCCGCGGCTGGCAAACGTTTTCCCGCGCGCGAGATCTGAGCCGGCGGTGCACCCTGCACTTCAAGTTCGACGGCGACGCCACCCTCTACGTGAGGGTGTTTGGGGAAGACGGTCGCCCATGGGTGCTGCCCGAGGGCGATGACCGCGGCCGTGGGCCTAGCCTCGGCGGCGATCGGGGCGAAGATGATGGCGGCAGCGTGGTTGGCGGCGCTCGGGGTTAAATCAAGCAGCGACTCTTCTTCGGACAGCGGCTCCTCCAGCGGTGGCCGTGACCAGCCTCTGCGCCACCGCGCCCGCCTCGAGGGAGGTAGCGGGTCCACCCGCCGTCGCGCCTCGGTGAAGCGCGAGAGGGAGTCCGCTTGAGCTCCGGAGGCAGTTCGGGCCTCTACAGCGAGCTGGTGTCAAGCGAGCCGCGCCTGTCTTGTTATTTTCCTTTTCCTGTGCAAAGAGACAGTAGTGTAGGGCCCCACGGGGGCGTGCTTGGTCTGTTGCTGTTTAATTATCGTATTGTTTCCGCTATTTTTGTATTAGGCTTCTGTTCCACACGCCTGCGCGTAGAAATTACTTAGCTTGGGGGCGACCTGTTGCGGTCTTCGCCTCTCGAGGCCGAGGCCTCGTCGAACGCTTCATGCCCTGCAAAGATTAGCCAGGAGAGGTAATTTCCAGCCTCAGTCGTGGAGGCGATCGACCCAGGTCCTGTGTTCGCGTCGCGGTGCCCGTGGGGCACGGACTTGAGGGGTGCTCCCGTAGCGAACCCGGTTAGGGAAGCCTCAAACAGTAGGGGCATAAAACACTCGCGAGGGTGCCCGAGTTGCTCCCTCGCGAGACTCGCGCGAGAGAAATCGAGGTAGGAGAGCGAAGAAGGCAAAGAGTCGCAAGCCAAAGATGGAAACACCTTCAATAAAACTTCAAATGGGAATGAACAAGCCAACTGCAGAAAGCAAATGAAAAGAAGCCGCGCCCGGCACCTAATCTAGTCTTCGACGTCTTCTCACCAGCGTGGAGCTAAGTGCTACCACTGGGCGTGGGAGGGAGCCCCAGGGCCTGAGGCCGGCGCTCCTGAGACTCCGGGGCGTGTACAGCCCCAACTCATTATTACGTGAGAGTGTCACGGGCGGCAAGCTTCACAGGCGTTGGCCTTCTTCACAGGCACCGGGCCTTTTCCAAAACGCAACCACTTCACAGGCATTGGCCTTCTTCACAGGAACCGGCCTTTCTCAGAAAGATAAGCTTCACAGGTGTTTGCCTTCTTCACAGGCACCGGGCCTTTTCCAAAACGCAACAACTTCACAGGCATTCGCCTTCTTCACAGGCACCGGGCCTTTCTCAGAAAGATAAGCTTCACAGGTGTTTGCCTTCTTCACAGGCACCGGGCCTTTTTAGGGGTAAAACCTCCGGAGGTGCTGGATGTTCCACGCGTTCTGGACGGGCACCCCTCCACAGGCCTCAAGCGCGGAGCCGGGCACTGAAACATGAACAACCTTGAATAGGCCCTCCCACATGGGAGAAAGCTTATGCAGTCCCTCCCTGGAGAGAACCCGTCTGAGCACGAGGTCCCCTTCCTCAAGAGTTCTGGGGCGAATGTTGCGGCAGTGGTATCGCTGCAGTGCTTGTTGGTACCTCGCCACTTGTAGCGCGGCTTCTCGACAATGCTCCTCCCCCAGCACGAGGTCCGTCCCCCGCATGGCGTCCTGCTGCGTCTCGTCGAACGCCAGGACCCGTGCGGAACGACGTCTGACCTCGTGAGGGAGGACTGCTTCAGCTCCATAGACCCGGGAAGAAGCAGGGTCTCGCCGGTCGGCTTGGTCATGTCGTGCGGATGGACCACAACACGGACTGAAGCTTGTTGTACCAGCCTGCGCAGCGAGCCTCCGGCTTCTTCTTGAATGTCACGGTTTTGAGGCCCTCAGACCTCTGCGTTGGCCCGCTCGGCCTGACCGTTGCTCCGTGGGTGTGCTACCGAAGCGTAGCATACCTGCGTCCCAAGGTTAGCACAATATGTTTTGAAGAGGTTACTGGTGAACTGCGAACCGTTGTCGGTGATGATGCGGTTCGGCACCCCGAACCGGCTCACGATGCCCTTGATGAACTTGACTGCAGAACCTGCGGGGATGGTGCGGACGGCTTCCACTTCTGCCCACTTGGTGAACTTGTCCACGACGACGTAGAGGTAAAGTTAGCCTCCTGGCGCCTGAGGAAACGGGCCCGGGATATCCAGCCCCCAGACTGCGAATGGCCACGAGAGGGGTATAGTTTGCAGACCTCCCGCCGGCTGATGGATCTGCTCGGCATGGAATTGGTAGGCCTCGCAAGCCTTCACCAGTTCCACGGCATCATTGGCCTTGATGGGCCAATAGAACCCGCTGCGGAACGCCTGCCAACGAGGTCCGTGATGGCGAATGATGCCCACAGTCTCCACCGTGTATGTCTACCGGCAGCTCCTTCCCTTGCTCACTTTGGAGATGCAACGCGAGGACACATCATTTGGTCGCTTCGGTAGAGAGCTCTCCATCCACGATGCGATGCGTCGTGGCTTGCCGCGCCACACGCTCGCTTCCTCCTCCTTTTCCGCAAGGTCCCTTGCGTCGGGTAGCTCCGGAGCTCTGTGATCCAGCACCCCTCACGAGGCTCCAGCGTTGGGCGAGCGCAGCGCTCCGATGCCGGGCCCGACCGGGCTCCCGAGGCGGGGTGGTGGGGAGCTCTTCCTGAGACTGCATCGTGCTTGACAGCGATGGCGTTGACGAGGGCTTGAAGAGCCACTCCTCGAAGACGCCGGGCTCCTGAGGTAGCCGCATGGATGCCCGTTTGGCGATGTCGTCAGCCTCTTGATTGGTGCCACGAGGCACATGCTGCAACTCAAGTCCCCAGAACTACTTCTCCATCCTGCGGACCTCCGCGAGGTAGGCTTCCATGTGCTCATCCCTCGGCTCGTATACTTTGTTGGAGAAGTTGACGAGGAGTTGTGAATCACTCTTGATGGTAAGGCGCTTCACTCCCAGGGCAACCGCGGCCTTCAGGCCTGCTATCAGGCCCTCATATTCAGCTATGTTGTTGGAGACCTTTTCTCCGTGATGGAAATAGAGCTGCACGGCGTAGTAGAGCTTGTCTTGAGTAGGAGATACAAGCACTGCGCCAGCTCCCTCGCCGTGTATGGAGAACGCCCCGTCGAAGTACATGATCCAACCATCCGGTGCCTCGCTTCCCGGGGAGAGGGATCGATCCTCATCAGCCTTGAGGCCCGGCGCCTCCATCCATTCCACCACGAAGTCCGCTAGCGCGGCTCCCTTGATGACTCTGGTGGTGCTGAATTCTAGCTGAAAGCAGCTTGCAACTCGATGTTCCACTCAGCAACTCTTCCGGCCGAGTTGGGGCTCCTGAGCACCCTTTCCAAAGAATGCCGAGACAACCTTGATGGGATGGCCACGAAAATAGTGCCGACTTGCGAGGCCAACAAGAGCGCGAGGAGGAGTTTCTGAGGCATGGGGTACCGCGCCCCCTCGCGTCCCGCAACACTGTGCTGACGAAGTACACAGGTTGTTCGACGAGGTTGGGAGTGTTGGTGTTGTTGGCGTCCTCCGGAGGCCGTGGCGCCTCCTGAGACAGTGGAGCCCCCAGTGGCTGGTGCGTCGAGGAGGTGTCTTCTGTTCCTAGTGCGCTTCCCTGCGGGCGGCCGATCCTTCTCGGTACTGTGGTAGTGGTCTCTGAGGCCACCTTGATCCTGCCGCCTTGACCCGGGCAGCTACATGGCTTTGGTCCAACGCTCCTCCTAACCGCCACCAGGGCTGCTTGTTGTGGCAGAGTAGGGGTGGCTGCAAGGTAGAGCACCAGGGCTCTTGGGGCACGGAGCCACCATTACGGAGGGCTGGTTAAGTACCTTTTGAGATCTTGGAATGCCTTGTCGGCCTCTCCGGTCCATTCAAAGGGGCCCTTTTCTTCATTAGCTTGAAGAAGAGGTGGCGCTTCGTTCCCCGACTTGGAGATGAAGCGTCCTAGTGCGGTCCACGCGCCCGAGCTTCTACATTTCTCTGAGGGTCTTCGGCGGGCTCATGTCCTCGACTGCCTTGACCTTTTCTGGGTTAGCCTCGATGCCCCGATGGGACACGAAGAAGCCCAAGAGCTTGCCCGAGGGGACCCCAAACACACACTTCTCCGGGTTGAGCCGCAAGTTCACTGCGTTGAGGCTCGCAAAGGTTTCCTCCAGGTCTTGTATCAGGGTTCTGGCCTCCCGAGACTTCACCACAATGTCATCGATGTAAGCCTCAACATTCCTCCCGAGCTGCGGACCCAAGGTGATGTGCATCAGCCGCTGAAAGGTCGCTCCTGAGTTGTGCAGCCCGAACGGCATGCATGTGTAGCAGTACACTCCAAACGGGGTCAGGAAAGCCGTTTTTTCCATGTCTTCTACCGCCATCTTGATCTGGTGATAGCCAGAGAAGGCATCCAGGAAACATAACAGGTTGCACTCGGCAGTGGAATCGACGATCTGATCGATACGAGGGAGCGGGAATGGATCGTGTGGGCAGGCTTTGTTGAGGTTGGTGAAGTCGACACACATGCGTTCCTTCCCCCTTTCTTTGGCACGACAACCGGGTTAGCCAACCAATCTGAGTTTCAGACCTCGCGAATGACCCCTTCTGCTTCTAGCTTGCGGGTCTCTTGGACGATGAAAGCCTGCTTTTCAGTGGACTGTCGTCTCGCTTTCTGCTTCACGGGGCGTACGTTGGGGCACACGTTGAGGTGGTGCTCGATTACGCCTCTCGGGATCCCTGCCAACTGATCAGGTTCCCATGTGAATACCTTCTTACTCGCGCGTAGGAACTTGATCAGGGCCTCCTCCTGCTCGGGCTGGAGGTTGGCGCCTATGGTGAAGGTGGCGTTAGTGGATGCGTCCTCGTCGACCAGTATCTGATTGGTTTCTGCCTTGTCTTGGGTGAACAACTGCTTCTTCTTGGCCGGCGCAGCCCCCTTGGGCTCAGGGGAATCTAAGTTGGCGGGCTGTGCCGCCGCCGCAGTCTTGAAGACGAGCTTGAGAACTTGCAACGCATCCTCGGCGTCTCCGGACACGGTGAGGACGCCGTTGCTCCCGGGCATCTTCATGAGGTTGTACGCTGGGTGAGTCGCGGCCATAAATCGGGCTAGTGCTGGGTAGCCGAGGATGGCGTTAATGGGGAGGCCGATGGGGGCGATGTCGAAGTCGATTAGCTCCGTCGGAAGTTGTCGTAGGTGCCGAAGGTCACCGGAAGACGGATCTGCCCTGAGGAGCGGTGAACCGCCTCCGACGCCTAAGAAGGGGCTCTTTGGGCTGAAGCCGCTCCGACGGTATATGGAGGAGGCCGAAGGCTTCAACCGAGAGCACGCTGAGGCCCGCGCCACTGTCGATGAGGGTCCTGGTGATGGCCACCTGGCAGATGGTGGGGGTGCACAGCGTTGGGAGCACGCCCGAGCAGGCTGAGTTGGAGGGGTGGCCCTCCGAGCTGAAGGATAGATCGGCCTTGGGCGCCGACCGACCCGGAGGAGCCCCCATCTTTGCGCGGAGGCAGCGCCGATCTGGCGGACGAATGGCTTGACGTGGCGGCCTGAAGGTGGCGCCTGCCAGCCACCCAGGAGAGCTGCGACGACCGGGGGCGCCGACGCAGCGTGCTGGGCGAGGAAGAGGTCGCACAGCTCCTCCCAAGAGGCCACGGAAGCCGCTAGCAGGTGGAGCAGCCACATGCGCGGGGCGCCGGTGAGGGCCATGGGAAGCCAGTTAGCCATGACCCTGTCGTCGCCTCCTGCTTTGAGGACGGCATCCTCGTACGCCAGCAGGAAGGCCAGTGGATCAGTCATGCCGTTGTAGCGCGGTGGTGTCTCCGGCTTGAACTTGTTCGACCACTGCACTGTCGCGGGAGGCGGGGCCAAGGCTCGAGCCCCTGGCCCTAAGGCCGGTCTTGGCGACCGGGTGGGCGGCGCGCTACTCACCATAGGGCGAATTGCGATGTTGGCGGAGAGTGGGTCGACGGAAGAAGCTTCTGGCGCACTCTACTGGCGCGCCAAATGTCGGTTCGGGTTCCGGCAGGCCCTCTAGGTTCGAACTCTGAGGTGCATGCGGAGATCTCACCCCCTACCAACCTGCACCTCGTCGCCTCGCAAGGATCTAAACTACACAAAGAGCAACACAAGGGACAAAATGTTTATACTGGTTCGGGCCACCATTGTGGTGTAATACCCTACTCTAGTGTGTGGTGTGGTGGATTGACTCAGGGGCTGATGATGAACAATACAAGGAAGAACAGCCTCGCGAGGGTCTGTTCTTGGCCGGTGCGACGAACTGCTAGGGGGAGTTTGGTCGCGCTCTCTCTCTCTAGATTCAATGTGTCTCTAACCTGTGGGTGGCTAGCCCTATTTATAGGCAAAGGCCTTGGGCCTCTTACCAAATATTGAGCGGGAAGGGCGCCAACAATTGGCCATTTTGAAGGGGAACATCTAGTACACTTATCCTGACTAAAGTTGGTCCTCGCCTGTCAAAGGCTCTGACGATGACGCCGGCTTGGGCTCCACGATGACCTCCTTCCTGCCGTTGTGTTGGTCTTGGTCTTGTTGCACCGAAATGGTTGCCTTTGCTTGATGCTCTCGCCTGCGCTTGCCTCCTTTGCACCAAAGAGGAAATGAGGACACTACGCGGGCTGGCACCTTCCTAGCGCCCTCGGTCGTCATGGCTTGCGTCATGGGCACCTCGTGAGGTACCCCGGCTTGATCTCTCCGCCTCCTCGCGATCCAGCCTGACGAGGCCGTGCCTGAGGAAGCTTCCTGTCGTCCGCCATGCGAGGCTTGGCCCCTCGCGAGGGTCTTGAGCTTGTGCTGATGAAGATGGGCCGTACTGGGCCACCCCTTGAGCCACGCCGCAGGCAGGCAAGTCTGGGTACCCCCGTTCCCAGAACGCCGACATGCCCGACTGAAAAAAGACTGGCGCGAGCTGTATTTGCCTTCATTGCCTTACTTCGTCTTGTTCCAGATCCCCTTTCTTGCCCTTCGCTTCCAGAGACTCCAGATCCACCCAGATCCCTTCGAGCTTGCCGTTGATGGCACCCAAGAAAACTCGGGCTACTCCTCCGCCATCCTGGTACGAGCCCACGCTCGACGCGCCGAGCGTGTCGGAGAAGAACCTTGCCACCGTGCGTCAGATGACGGCGGAGGGCGACGAGAAGAGGAAGACCATGCTCCGGGTTGGTTCCACTAAGTCGGAGGCCCCCGGCAGCACCTTCTGCCCCTTCTTCACGAGCAGCATCATCGCCGGGTTGGTTCCCCCCTTCTCTGACTTCTTCTACTCCGTCCTCAGCCACTACAAGATCCATGCTCTCCATCTTCAACCCAACTCCATCCTCCTCCTGTCGATCCTCGCCTTCTACTGCGAGGCGTATGTTGGAGTTATGCTGTCTGTGGCGCTGTTGCACCACTTCTTCTTCCTCCGGATCAAGGAGGGCTACCGCTCCGGTTGTGTTGGCTTCATTGCAGCCAACAAGACCAATGCCATCTCAAAGGCCGGGAAGAAATCCGAGGGCTTCAGAAGCAAGTGGGTCCTGATGGACGCCAAGTGCTCCCACCCCCGGTTGGTGCTCCTGATAGAGATGCCTGTGTCCCAAGAGGGATGGCTTCGCGCGAAGCTCACCGACCCGCGGGCGATGCAGGTGCTGGAGAGGATGACTGCCGACCTAAAGCCCGGCGATTCGAGGACGGCGAAGCTGACGGGAACCATGATCGCCAAAGCATTCATGGCGCAGCGCGTGGCTCCCCTCCAAGCGCGCCCGCGCCCACTTTGGAAGCTTGGAGACGAAGGGGACGACCTCCGCCTACGCCCAGAGCCCCTTTCTGACAAGGAATTGCGCTCGACTCTTCGCTCCTTGGTTGGGGACGACCAAGGGTACCCGCCTGATTGCTTTGTTCCCTTGTTCTGCCAACCAGACGGGGCAAAGGTTGCTGCCGCCATGCCCGTCTTTGACGGGCGCGGGCTTGTACCGCATGTGCCCTCGAGCGCTCCGACGACGATGGCCCCGGTGGACGTGTGCGCCTCTGCAACCGCGTGAGTTGATAACAGAGCGGCATCTTCCTTGCCTCCTTTACTTTCTCCAGTTGCTGCTCAGATCCCCTTTCTTGCGCCTCTCCTCTCTGCTTCCAAGATCTGAGTTCTTCTTCTCCGTCCTCCGTCACTACAACATTCAAGCCCTGCACATCTATCCCAACTCCGTCCTTCTTCTGGCAATCTTCGCCTACTATTGTGAGGCCCATGTTGGGGTGAAGCCCTCGGTGGCCTTGCTGCGCCACTATTTCTCCCTCCGAACCTC
The DNA here is from genome assembly GCA_021605145.1 of Aegilops bicornis. Lineage (NCBI taxonomy): Eukaryota > Viridiplantae > Streptophyta > Magnoliopsida > Poales > Poaceae > Aegilops > Aegilops bicornis. The sequence continues at coordinate 348,745,007 of CM038669.1, forward strand.
CCATTAGTTCCGCCTCAGGCGTCTTGTGAGCTTCGTCGCCTCTGGCCGGAGCCATCGCCTTCAAACCACAGGAAGCGGATCGAGGGCTTCAGAGCAAGTGGGTCTTGGTGGATGCTGGGCGCATCCACCCTCGGCTGATCCTGCCCACGGAGCACCCCATGAGCTCCGGCGATCAGTCCCGAGTGGAGCTTCGGATCCCCGCGAAGCTGGTCTTTGGAGAAGATGGGCGTAGATCTCGAAGCCGCCAGCGTGGCGGCGGTGAAGATGACGGTCGTCGGCTGGCGAGGAGTTCCTGGAGCATCAACTGGCTCCGCTTCGCCAGTACTTGCTTCCGATGTGGAGGCCTCACTCAAGCCCCGTGGTCCTGGTCGACGAGGATCTGGCGGCGGTCCTCCAGTCCTTGGTTGGGGGCGATGTGGCGAGACCTAAGGGCGCCCCCACGCCCTTGTTCCTTCGCGAGGATTGGGAGCAGGTAGTGGGGTCCATGCCTGTCTTCAATGGGGATGGGCCCGTGCCCGTGGAGGCTCCAGAGGACCTGGTGGACGTGTCCTCTGCCGACTCCAGCGAAGAGGTGGAGGAAAGAGAGCCGGGAGAGGGGGTTGATTCGGGGGAGGAGTCAAGGGCTCCTCCCCTTCGGCGCAGGTCCCGCGCTCTCCGCCTCCCCCAGAGTGACGACGACGAGGATGAGGATGAGCAGGGAGGCGGAAGTCTGCCCCCGATCCCGAAGAAGGACCGGACTGGGCTGGTCCCCCGCGGGTCCGCCCCGGCCACGGGGCGATCCACAGACGCGCCTCTTGCTCCCGGGCCCCTTGAAGCCGACCCTTGCAGCCGGCTTGCGGGCTTTAAATTCGGCCGGAGGCTGCTCGAGTCCACCAGCGACGACCTGTAAGTGCACCTTCCCGTCTTGATTATTGCTCGTCGGCGAGATCTGATGTCCATGTCCTTCGCCAGGCCGGCGCCAGCGAAGAAGCTGAAGGGGCTCCTGAGGCCCCATCCGTGGCGGTGCCTCTGCCCGAAAAAAAGGTGATCGTGATGCAGGCCTCTCCTGCCGGGCGCCCTCGCGAGCTATTTGAGCCAGCGCTCAGCCCCCTTGACCCAGGCGACTCCCGAGGTGCCCTTGCTTGGCGCTGCCTCCACTGTCGCTGTGGCGCCGCTGGTTCCGCCTCAGGGCACAGTGGTCACACAGCCGTCTTCTCCTCCTACTCCATCGACCGCTGCTCCTCCGAATACTGTTCTGGATCACGCCGTTGACGAACTGGACCGCCTGCGGCAGGATCTTCTGGGTGCCGACTCCCGTCTGATGGCCGGGCGTTTGGAGCTGGCTTCTGGCTGGATTCGCTCCGACGCTTCGATTCGGGCGGCGCTGGTCCGAACCTCGGCGGCTTCTGACGAGGAGAAGCGGAGATGTCCGTGAGGCGAAGATTGCCCGTGATGCTGCCACGGGGAGGCAGCTAGCATCCAAGGTCGCTGTGAGACGCTAGAGAGCGAGCTAAAGGGCCTGCAGAACCAGCTTGCCAAGGAGGCCCGCCTCCGCCAGGAGCAGGAGGAAAGCATGAAGGCTCGCGAGGCGGCCATCAAGGACCGGGAGGCCCGGGCTCAAGAAGCGCCCGCGACCGCCTAAGCCTTGGCTGGAGCGGAGGCCGGAGGCGAGGAAGGTCGAGCCGACGACAAGGCGCGGGTTACAGCGAGGAAGATCGCGTGGCCTTCACGGATATGGAGGTGAAGGCTCGCTCTTTCTTGAAAAGACGCTTCTGACAGCCGCCTGGAGAGTCCGCTGGCGGCGCCGAGAATGGTCCCGCCAAGCTGCTTCCCTTCCTAGTTCGCTCTTGAAGATGTCACCTTGGCCTTGGCCCCACGGCCGAGGCCGAGGCGCTGTGGTCTTGTCTTCTGCGGCAGCAGCGCGGGTCCTCACCCACATCTACCTTCGCGATCCTAAGCGTCGACCAGGACAGCCTCTTTGGAGCCAAGAAGCGGCAAGCATGCAGCTGCCACGCCGAGGTCTGTGAAGGGTCGCGCGGAGGCTCATGGGGAAGTTCGGGCCTTGACCAAGCCGGGCGGCGCTGCCGGCCCTGCTACTCCACGAGGCGAACCCACTCCGCGCTGCTCCACCGCCGACAAGTGACTCCGTTGTGGCTCCTGCCCTGCTTTTAATTCCTGCACATGTATCATTCCTCGGGGAGGCGTTTAAACTTGCATTTGGTATTGCGATAACAGTGTGGACTGTAATATTTGCTTTTGAATTCCTTGAAATTTGCGCTTCCTACTTGCTTATGTTCTACGCCGGCAGAGCCGGCCTTGCTACCTCAGCGGCCATTGTGCCCGACCGGAAACCGGGGACGGGACCAAGGAGTGAGGGGCTACGTGACAAGTTAGGCTCTGAGTCGCGATTCTCGTGAGTCCCCCTTGGCGCATGAAACGGCAAGTAGGGAGGTGAGACGCAGGCGGATCTACCGTTCTCGTCTGCAGAGCCCGGCCCGCGCATACCTCAACCGCCGTTAGACTTTCGGAACTAAGGGTGAGGGCTACGTGACCATTAGGCTCCTGAGTCGCGATGCTCAGGAGTCCCCTTGACGCTCAAGCGGCATTACGTACCTTGGCTCACTTCGAGGGAGTGGCGTCACGACGAACCAGGCCCGGGGGGCCTGGCTGGGTGGCGTGCATCTGGGCGTGACCCAGGCGCAGCTCCCGTGCCCAGCCCCCTCGCGCGGCGCTCCCGAGGGGAGGCGTTGCGATGAGGCCTACACTGAGCTCTCGGCTCCCTGAGGTTGATGCGACCCGGAGGCCACCCTCAGTTGTTTATCACCAGCGTGGAGCATAGCGCTTCCGCATGCGTACGGGCATAGCCGCTCCTCGGCAAAGGTCGTCGGCCAGACGGAGCATGGTGCTTCCAGCAGTGCGTGGGAGGGCTCCCCTCGGGAGGAGCCCCAGGCGTATCTGACCCTACCGACACGTGGGCGGCACGGTAGAAATTTGGACAAGGTGTATCTGGGCACCCGTGAGCCAGCTAGCGGGACTCATGGGGCCCTACCTCAAAGGCGGGTTGCGCTGGCTCAGGCCTTATCTTCGAGTGTGTTCACTGCAAATTTGGCCGGATGCGGTGCTCTACGTCTTGGTCCCGGCTCTCGGGCTGGTCTCAAATTGGGTCGCTGGCAAGCCAGGTCGTGATGCCATGGACAAGACCAGAGGGTGAGGGCCGGAGAGCCGGTAGGAGCCCTGAGTCGCGATGCTCAGGCACCCCCCCTTTAACGCGCAAGCTGGGTTAGATGACGAAACTCTACGTCCTCAGGTCCCGGCTCTCGGGCTGGTCTCAGCCGTCGGTAAGCCAGTCGCGATGCTATGGACAAGACCAGAGGGTGAGGGCTGGAGAGCCGGTAGGAGCCTGAGTCGCGATGCTCGAGCACCCCCCCTTTAACGTGCAAGCTGGGTTAGATGGCCGAAACTCTCGTCCTCGGGTCCGGCTCTCGGGCTGGTCTCGGCCGTCGGCCAGCAAGCTGTCGCGATGCCATGGACAGGACCAGGGTGAGGGCGGTAGGAGCCGTGAGTCGCGATGCTCGAGCACCCCCCTTTAACGTGCAAGATTCTGTCACCCAGGAAAAGGCACCAAATAACAAGCATGGTGGAGCGAGAGCATAATCCTAAGGAAAATGTACGAAGGATACATGCCGCTAGGACAGGCCCGAGCGGCTTGGGGATGATGCAGCCCGAGGGGCGCCCCCAACAGGATAGGCTAATGACATGAAATAGAAGGGGTACATGCCGCAGGGACGGACCAACGCGGCCTGGGAGTAATGCGGCCCTGAAGGCGCTCCCAGCCGGAAACAAAACTTAAAGATGTCACCTGGTGATGTTGAGGATGAAGGGGTGTTGGTGTAGTAGACTCGATGGGCTGCAGGAGCCGATCCTCACGAGCCCCCAGGCCCGGGGGCCTCGGGAGGATCCGGAGGCGCTGGCGGCTCCTCGGGGGCCATCTCCATCTCCGCTGTGGCTGCGGCGTGCGACCTCTCGAGCCTCCGGGATGGCCCTCATGAGATCTTGGTCAGCGACAATCGTGTTTGGCAGGCCGTGAGGCATACGACGTAGGCTGTGGGCGGGCCCTCATAGCGTCCCATTCGCGAGGGCCAGAGGCTCTTGAGACGCGGCTCGGTTGAGCCCTCGTGTCGTCGATGCAGACGCAGCCCACCATCCTCGCTGGATGGGGGCCCACAGTGGCGGCGGCTGCCCCTCATGACCCTTGACTCATGTGTAGCTCTGAATGGCCTTCTGGCAGCCGAACTCCCGAGGGTTCGGCTCTCCCTTGCCTTGCTCCTGCTTGCGGGAAGCGTGGCTTGGCACGCCTCCACGTGGTGCCCAAGCGCCTCCCTCGTGACCTTGGCGAGGTCGGCGGCCCTCGGGAGAGCCCAGAGCCCGGCCTAAGGAGGGCGCCAGGCGCGCTTCCTATGCGATGGAAGGAGGCTCCCCGGCCTGGTCACGAGCCACGAGGGGCCTGCCTCTTGAGGAGCCGGGCGGTCGATGTCTTCTTCTTCTTGGGCGGCCTCGGGAGGCCTCTTCTGCTGCGTGGTGCAGGTCTTCTAGCGATGCGGCTGAAAGGCTCGCTCCGGGGAGCACTGCTGCGTCTCTCTTTTCACGGGGCACCGTGATGACCCCGCCGCTCTGGCATCTTGAGGACGTTGTAGCCAAGGTGGGTTCTGGCCATGAATTTGGCCAGCGCCGGTACTGAGGATGGCGTTGTACGGCCGGCGAATGTGGGCGACGTCGAAGTCGATGAGCTCGGTGTGGTAGTTGTCGCGAGCCCCGAAGGTGACAGGAAGGCGGACCTGCCCGATCGGGACCGTGGAGCCGTCGGTGACTCCGGAGAAAGGCTTGGTTGGCTGAAGTTGACTGTAAGGCACTTGAAGATCGTTGAATGTTTCCACGGACAGGATGTTGAGTCCTGCCCCGCCGTCGATGAGGGTCTTGGTGACCAGCACGTTGCTGATGATTGGGGAACAAAGCATCGGGAGAACTCCGGCTATGGCCGCGCGCCTTGAGCTGATCCACCGAAATTTGAGCGTGATGGCGCACGCCCACCACCGAGAGGGCGCGAGGCCTCGAGCTTGGGAGGACTGCATTCACTTCAAGGGCGAATCTGCTTGAAGATGCGCCGAGAGGGCTGGGGCTTGAGCTCCGCCCAGATGCAAAGCGATCGCCGCCGGTTCCCGAAGCCCCAGCCCCTCGTCGATGGCGGTCCTCAATTCTCCTCGGCTGCAGCGGCAGCGGAGGGAGGCCTGCGTTCCCTCAAGGCGATCCTCGCGAGGTCGATCCTCCAGCCTCCCTCACGAGGCGGGTCTTGCCAACGGTCCTCGCGAGGTTGGTCGCGCCACCCTTGGCGCGGGCCGCGGTCTTCCCAGCGTCTTGCATTCCTTCCTCCTCCTCGGCCGTAGCCCCGGTCGCTGTGCTCGAGGCGTCTGGCGACCCTTCCTTTGCGTACGGCCCGGAGCTCTTGGCATTCATTGGTGTTGTGGGTGTGGAGGTCGGGGTACACGCGATCTGAGCCCCTTGGAGGACTCGGGCTGATCTTCGCCTCGCTTGGTGTATGCAGTTCGGCCCATGATGCGGTAGCCCCTCGCACTTCACGTCCTTGGCCTTGGACTTCTTTTCTTCGTGATCCGCGGCAGGCAGCTCGAGGAGGAGAGGCGCCCTCCTCAGCCTGGCGCGCAGTCGCCAAGTTGAACAACTCAAGGAGGTGCATAGATCTTCATGCATCGCCAGCCTCCTCCTTCATCTTGACGTCGCGCCGCGCCGTCGGAGAAGGCAGAGATGATGGCCTCCTCCGTTACCCTGGGGATCTTGAGGCGCGCGTTGTTGAAGCGCTGGATGTACTTTTGCAGGATTTCCCCTGGCTGCTGCTTGATTCGGCGCATGTCGCTCATGGCGGGTGGTCGGTCGCGAGTACCCTGGAAGTTGGCGATGAAGCGGGTGCGCATCTCGGCCCAGGAAGAGATCGTGCACAGGGCGGTCGGGAGCAGTGCGGGCTCCGTCCTTGAGTGCCATGGGAAACCAGTTCGTCATGACCTTTTCATCCCCATTGGCAGCCTCGATGCCTGGCTCGTGAAAGTGGAGGAACTCCGTGGGTCATTTGTGCCGTTATGGCGAGGAGGCAGGTCTGGCTTGAACTTGGCGGGCCACGCGACGCCGAGCAGCTTTCCGGAGGTGAAGGCGCGGCAGCCCGCCGTGGCATGAGGGCCTCGGACGACAGAGAGCTTGGTCTTGCGGGCCTCCTTGCGCCATGGCTGGGGGCAGCGCAGGTCTGACGTCTTTGGAAGCGGGAGCGCTCGGGCAGCTTCGTGGGCGAGAACTTCTTGACAGCTCTGCTCTTGCAGCGCGGCGCGGAGCGGGTTCCGCCAGAAACGCTGCGCCTTGGGGCAGCGCCTTCTTGAGGAGGAGGCGGCCGAGGCGCCCAGGAGCTTTCGTCGCCACGCTGGGCGGGAAGTCGCAGCTGTGCCAGACGGGACGGTGCGGCGCCTCACGCGGGCGAGCTTCGCCAACTCGGTCGAGCCATTCTTCATAGACGTCGTCGACGGGGCGGTAGTGCAGGAGCTCGTTTGCCGCGATGAGTGCAGCCCGGGCCTCCATGGCAGCAGCGAAGCGCGCGTGGCGAAAACCAGCGGGGTGAGCGAAAGGCGTGGCGGTGCGGCCGTCCGCCTCATGGGACGAGTCTTTGGGGCGATGCTTGCTTTCGTTCCGCCGGGCCGATGGCGGCGTTAATGGCGAGTGACGGGAATGACGAGCGCCCGCCGATGGGAGCTATGCAGGCGACATATGGGAGGCGAAAGCGGCTTCGGCGCTTCAGCCTTGACGGGCGTCGAACATGGTTGCGGTGGTCGGGGAAGAACGAAGCGACGAAAAGGCAGATTCCGGCGCACCCCTACGGGCGCGCCAAATGTCGATTTCGGGTTCCGGCGAGACCCTTGAGTTTTGAACACTTTGGGGTGCGCGCGGAGATCCAACCTGCACCGTCTCGCACCTCGCCCGAATCGCTGGGACCTAAACTACTAAGCGAAACAGCACAAGAGACCACGAGATTTATCTTTGGTTCGAGGCCACCATTGTGGTGTAATACCCTACTCCGATTGTGTGGTGTGGTAGATGGCCTCTTGGGCTGATGAGGAACAATACAAGGAAGAACAGCCTCGCGAGGGTCTGTTCTTGGCGGGTGCGATGAACTGCTAGGTGGGGTTCAGTCGCTCTAGCTACTGGTTTCTTAATGAGGATTCGGATCCCTCTGCCCTGGGGGTGGCTACTCCTATTTATAGGCGAAGGCCCTGGGCCTCTTCCCAAATATTGAGCGGGAAGGGCGCCAACAATTGGCCATTTTGAAGGGGAACAGCGGGTACACTTATCCTGACTAAAGTTGGTCCTCGCCTGCCAAAGGCTCGTGATGGCCTTTGCTTGGGCTCCATAATGACTCCCTTCCTGCCGTTGGGCTGGTCTTGGTCTTGTTGCACAGAAACGGATGACTTTGCTTGATGCTCTCGCCTGCGCTTGCTCCCTTTGCACCAAAGAGGAAAGGAGGACACTGCGTGGGCTGGCGCCCTTGATGCGTCATGGCTTGCGTCATGGGCACCTCGCGAGGTACCCTGCCTTGAACTCTCCGCCTCCTCATGAGCCAGCCTGGCGAGGCCATGCCCGAGGAAGCTCCTTGTCGTCCGCCCATGAGGCCCGCCTCCTCGCGAGGGTCTTGAGCTTGCGTTGATGAAGATGGGCCGTGCTGGGCCTCCTTCGAGCCACGCCGCAGGCCGCAGGCAGGCAAGTCTGGGGACCCCCATTCCCAGAACGCCGACAACCTCCCCCTTTCGCAAGGCCGACATCCTCCACACCCTGCCTAATGATGATGACGAGGCCGATGTCCACCTGGAAAGGAGGGAGCTGCATACTACAGGGGGCTCCTCGAGGTCCAAGGTCAGTCCCCGGAGGAGGTCATCAGTCGAGATTCCAGCGAGAGGAAGGTCGGCGCTGGTCTCCCGAGACAACACCCCTATTCTGACGCTGCCTGAAGCTGCTTCCAACTTGCCTGCTGCCCCCTCTTCTGCGCCTAGAGCCCTTGCACCCGTGCCTCAGGCTGCGAGGCTCTCAGGCTTCAAGCTCAGGATGCAGAGGGACTACACCGCGGTGGACTAGTAAGTATTCTTGTCTTTCCTTGTTCCTGCTTCTGCTGCTGAGTCTTGACGCTTTCCGTTGCTTGACTAGGCCGACGCCCGCGGCGAAGAGGAGGAAGGAGGATACGGCGGTACAGCTCGGGACCAAATCGCCTGCAGCGACCGCACCCTCCTCCGTAGGGAAGGCAGTGACGGTGCTCGTTCTTCCCCGGCCCGATCGTCCTCACGAAACTTGGGGGAGCGTCCTCTGGAGGAGGCAGCCCCCATGGCCCCGCATGCACCAAAGGCATCGGCGTCTGGCTTGGCTGCTGAGGTCCCCAAAGCTCAACAGCCCTCAGCCTCCCAGGCCATCGTGACGATGTTGCCTCTTCCTTCCTCCGCCGCTCTGTTGACCCCTGATCCTCCCGCCTCCCCCGACATCCTGGAGCACGCTCTTTCTGCACTGACCTTGCTGCGGGAGGATCTTCAAGGCACCGACCGTCGCCTGGTGGCCGGGCGCCTGGAGCTGATCTCTGGCTGGCTCCACTCCGACGTGGCCGTACGGGCGGCGCTGAGCCAGGCTGCGGCGGACTCCGAGAAGGACAAGCAAGCCGTCGCCCGAGCTATGGCTGCCCGCGAGGCGGCGCTGAAGGATGCCGGAGCTGCGTAAGATCGCTCCTAGTTGCTGGAGGCCGAACTGGAGACCGTGCGCAGTGAGCGTGCAGACGAAGCTCGGGGCCGCAGGGCGGAGGAGGAGAAGATGAAGGCCCAGGAGGACGCCGTCAGGGGTCGCAATGTCGAGCTAGAGCAGTTGGCGGAGGCGCAGGCTACGGAGCGCAGTCGGATGGAGAAGCTGGAGCAGAAGGTGGAGGCAGAGAAGGCCGAGGTGGAAGCCAAGGCGCGGGTCCTGGCCGAAGACCGCGTGGCCTTCAAGTCCCTCGAGGAGAGGTCTCGTATGCACTGCGGTCGCTCTACAAGAAGGACTTGGAGGAGCCGCTGGCTACTGACGACGAGGACCCAGCTGCTTCCTTATCTGGTCACGACGCTTGAGGAAGTCGTGAGCGGTATCGGCCCCTTGGCAGAGGGAGAAGCCCGCATTCTTTCCTCAGCCGCATTGACGCGTGTCTTCAGCTACCTCCATCTTCGCGATCCTGCCGCCCACCTTGACGAGCTGCTGGAGCCTGTGGACACCGAGCACTACGCAGCTACTGCCGAAGCCGTGAAGGGTCAGGTGGAGGCCCTGCTGAAGAGGTTTCGCGCCTTCAATCCCGCGCCCTCAACTAGCGGTGCTGCTGATCCTGCAACTCCGGCGGGTGGTGTAGGTGAGGGCAGCGCCGTTATGGGAGAAGCATCCCTTGCGGGCGACGGTGGCGTCCGGGGATGATGAGATGACTTGCTGGCGGCTCCTTTCCTGTTTAGCTCCTGCAATGTGCACCATGCCTCGTGGAGGCGTTTAAACTTGCGTTTGGTATGTGGAGAACAATATGCCTTGTAATATTAGCTTGAGATTTTGTGATTTCCTTCCCATTTGCTTTACGTTCTACGTCGGCAGGGCCCGACCCCGCGCATACCTCAGCCGCCGTTGGGTCGTCCGGATCACCAGGACGAGACCAAGGGGTGAGGGGCTACGTGGCCAGTTAGGCTCCTGAGTCGCGATGCTCAGGAGTCCCCCTTGACGCGCAAACAGCTTACAGAAAGGAGACGCAGGAATAGGTCTAGTGTTCTACGTCGGCAGGGCCTGACCCCGCACATACCTCAGCCGCCGTTGGGTCGTCCGGATCACCAGGACGAGACCAAGGGGTGAGGGGCTACGTGGCTAGTTAGGCTCCTGAGTCGGGATGCTCAGGAGTCCCCATTGATGCTCAAATGACCTTCATACCTTTTCCCTCGTCGAGGCTCCGCTCGGGAGGGCGCGCGACGACCAGGCCCGAGGCACCTGGTTCCGATTTCCTTCCCATTTGCTTTACGTTCTATGTCGGCAGGGCCCGACCCCGCGCATACCTCAGCCGCCGTTGGGTCGTCCGGATCACTAGGACGAGACCAAGGGATGAGGGGCTATCTGGCCACTTGGGCTCCTGAGTCGCGATGCTCAGGAGTTCCCTTTGACGCGTAAACAACTTACAGAAAGGAGATGCAGGAATAGGTCTAGTGTTCTACGTCGGCAGGGCCCGACCCCGTGCATACCTCAGCCACCGTTGGGTCGTCCGGATCACCAGGAAGAGACCAAGGGGTGAGGGGCTACTTGGCCAGTTAGGCTCCTGAGTCGCGATGCTCAGGAGTCCCCCTTGACGCTCAAACGACCTTCATACCTTTTCCCTCGCCGAGGCTCTGCTCGGGAGGGCGCGCGACGACCAGGCCCAAGGGACCTGGCGGGTGGCATACGCTTGGGCGTGACCCGAGCGTAGCCCCCGTGCCTAGCCCCATCGCGCAACTCTCCCGAGGGGAGGTGCTGCGATGAGGCCAGACACTGAGCTCAAGGGCTCCCTGAGGTTGATACGGCCATGGGGCCGTACTCAGTTGTTTATCACCAGCACGGAGCATAGCGCTTCTACACTTGCACAGGCATAACCGCTTTTCGACTGTGTCGACAGCCAGCACAGAGCATGGTGCTTCCGCTAGTGCGTGGGTGAGGGGTCCCTCTGAGTGGAGCCCCCGGGGCGTGTATAGCCCCGCCTTGACACGTGGCTTGCACGGCAGGGCTAGACGAGGTGTGTCTGGGCACTCGTGAGCTAGGGCGCGACTCATGAGGCCCTACCTCAAGGCAGGTTGCGCCTTGTCTTGGTTCTTGTTGACTGCGGTGGTCCTGCGAGATGGTTAGGCAACCTGTGCCGAATGAATCTCCTGAGGTTATCGCATGAGAAGTCCAAGCACCAACAACCCCAGGAGCTGACGTGAACGGGGCCGGCCCGCCAGACATAGCTCAGCCGTTGGATTTATCAACATTGCATGGACGGACCCGAGCACAGACGCCGTGCCTAGCCTTCTTATGTGAAGGATCCTGAAGAAAGACGATCGGCGCGCGGCTCCCGCGGTGGGTGATAATCAAGTAGGTAATAACCATATATAGCTTATGGATGGAAAGTGAACTAGCTTAGGTAAATGCAAGAACGATACATGCCACTGGGTCGGACCCGAGAAGCCTGGGGATGATGCAGCCTGAGGGGCGCCCCTAGCAGAGTAAGCTAAAGACGTAAAAGGATACATGCCGCAGGGACAGCCCCACGCGGCCTGGGAATGATGCAGCCAAGGGGCGCTCCCAGCTGAATAAACTTGGAAATTTTCACCTAGTTCCGTTGTCGAAGGGATGTTGGGGTAGCCGAAGATGCGTGGCGAAGGGGTTGCTCCTCATGAGCCACCCGGGCCCTGAGCCTCGGGAGGCTCTGGGAGTCCAGGCGGTTCCTTAAGGACCGTCTCCATCTCCGCCAGGACCGCGTGATGCCTGGCCTCGTGGGTCGCCAGGACGCTGAGCGGGTTGCGCTGGAAGGTGGCCGCCATGCTCGGCAAGCCGAATGGCATGCAAACATAGCTCTGAGGTGGGCCCTCGCAACGTCCCACGCGTGAAGGCCAAAAGCGCTCTTGAGATGCGGCCCTGTTGAGCCCTGGGATGTCGATGCAGACGCGCAGCCCGCCATCCTCGCCTGGATGGGGAGCTGCGCCAGGTGGGCAGCGGTTGCCGCGCATGGCTCTGGCATCCAGCAATTCCTGAGTGGTCTTGGCGATGAACTCCTGAGCTCCGGGCACTCCTCGCCCGGTGTCCTCCCGAGGGAAACGTGCCGCAAAGCACACCTCCACGTGGTGCCCGAGCGCCTCCCTCGTGATGTTGGTCAGGTCTGAGGCCCTCCAGAAGAGAGCCCCCGAGCCTTGCCCGAGGAGGGCGTCAGGCAATCCTTCCTATGCGAGGGAGGGAGGCGCCCCAGGCGCGGGCGCCGATCCTGCTGTGGCACCGCTAGAGGCGTCGCTCCCCTGAGGCCCTGTACGGAGTAGTTGCTTCTTCTTCTTGGGGGTGGCCTCAGGGGGCACGCGCCCTTGCTGTCAGGGTCTTCGATTGCTGCGGCTTGGAAGGCACGCTCGAGGGAGCACACAAGATCTCTTTCTTCGCAGGGGACTGTGATGATCCCGCCGCTTCCTGGCATCTTGAGGACGTTGTAGCCGTGGTGAGTTACTAATACGTCCATTTTGCATCATGCTTTTATATCGATATTTATTGCATTATGGGCTGTTATTACGCATCATGTCACAATACTTATGCCTATGCTCTCTTATTTTACTAGGTTTACATAAAGAGGGAGAATGCCAGCAGCTGGAATTCTGGGCTGGAAAAGGAGCAAATATTAGAGACCTATTATGCACAACTCCAAAAGTCCTGAAACTCCATGGAAGTTATTTTTGGAAATAATAAAAAATACGGAGTGAAGAAAATACCAGAGGGGGGCCCACACCCTGGCCACGAGGGTGGGGGCGCTCCCTAGCCCCTTGGGCGCGCCCCCCTGCCTCGTGGGCCCCCTGGTGGCCCTCTGGTGCCCATCTTCTGCTATATGAAGTCTTTCGTCCGAGAAAAAATCATAAGCAAGCTTTCAGGACGAGACTCCGCCACCACGAGGTGGAACCTTGGCGGAACCAATCTAGGGCTCTGGCGGAGCTGTTCTGCCAGGGACACTTCCCTCCGGAAGGGGGAAATCATCGCCATCGTCATCACCAACGCTCCTCTCATTGGGAGGGGGCCAATCTCCATCAACATCTTCGCCAGCACCATCTCCTCTCAAACCCTAGTTCATCTCTTGTATCCAATTCTTGTCTCTAAGTTTGAGATTGGTACTTCTAGGTTGCTAGTAGTGTTGATTACTCCTTGTAGTTGATTCTAGTTGGTTTATTTGGTGGAAGATCATATGTTCAGATCCATTATGCATATTAATACCCCTCTGATTATGAACATGAATATGCTTTGTGAGTAGTTACGTTTGTTCCTGAGGACATGGGAGAAGTCTTGCTATTAGTAGTCATGTGAATTTGGTATGCGTTCGATATTTTGATGAGATATATGTTGTCTCTCCTCTAGTGGTGTTATGTGAACGTCGACTACATGACACTTCACCATTGTTTGGGCCTAGAGGAAGGCATTGGGAAGTAATAAGTAGATGATGGGTTGCTAGAGTGATGTAAGCTTAAACCCTAGTTTATGCGTTGCTTCGTAAGGGGCTGATTTGGTCCATATGTTTCATGCTATGGTTAGGTTTACCTTAATACTTCTTTTGTAGTTGCGGATGCTTGCAATAGGAGTTAATCATAAGTGGGATGCTTGTCCAAGTAAGGAAAACACCCAAGCACCGGTCCACCCACATATCAAATTACCAAAGTACCGAACGTGAATCATATGAACGTGATGAAAACTAGCTTGACGATAATTGCCATGTGTCCTCGGGAGCGCTTTTCTCTATATAAGAGTTTGTCCAGGCTTGTCCTTTGCTACAAAAAGGATTGGGCCATCTTTCTGCACTTTATTTACACTTGTTACTTGTTGCTCGTTACAAATTACCTTATCACAAAACTATCTGTTACCGATAATTTCAGTGCTTGCAGAGAATACCTTGCTGAAAACCGGTTAACATTTCCTTCTGCTCCTCATTGGGTTCGACACTCTTACTTATCGAAAGGACTACGATAGATCCCCTATACTTGTGGGTCATCAGGAACCTTTTCTGGCGCCGTTGCCGGGGAGTGAAGTGCCTTTGGTAGGTGGAATTTGGTAAGAAAAAATTTATATAGTTTGCTGAAATTTACTGTCACTTGTTACTATGGAAAGTAATCCTATGAGGGGATTGTTCGGGGTATCTTCCCCTCGACCAGTAGAGCAAAGAGTTGCTCCTCAACCTACTGAACCTACTGAAAATGTCTACTTTGAAATTCCTTCTGGTATGATAGAAAAACTGCTAGCTAATCCTTTTGCAGCAAACGGAACATTACATCCTGATGAGCACCTAATCTATGTGGATGAAGTTTGTGGATTATTTAAGCTTGCAGGTATGCCCGATGATGTTATCAAGAAGAAGGTCTTCCCTTTATATTTTAAGGGAGATGCATTGGCATGGTATAAGCTATGTGATGATATGGGATCATGGAACTACAAACGATTGAAATTGGAATTTCATCAGAAGTTTTATCCTATGCATCTTGTTCATCGTGATCGTAATTATATATGTAATTTTTGGCCTCGCGAAGGAGAAAGCATCGCTCAAGCTTGGGGGAGGCTTAAGTCAATGTTATATTCATGCCCCAATCATGATCTCTCGAGAGAAATGATTATTCAAAATTTTATGCTCAGCTTTCTGACAACAATCGCACCATGCTCGATACTTCATGTACTGGTTCTTTTATAATGAAGGCTATTGAATTCAAATGGAATTTATTGGAAAGAATTAAACGCAACTCTGAAGATTGGGATCTCGACGAGGGTAAGGAGTCAGGTATAACACCTAAGTTTGATTGTGTTAAATCTTTTATGAATACCGATGTTTTCCGTGAATTTAGCACTAAATATGGACTTGACTTCGAAATAGTAGCTTATTTCCGTGAATCATTTGCTACTCATGTTGATCTCCCTAAGGAGAAGTGGTTCAAATATAGTCCTCCCGTTGAAGTAAAAGTAGTTGCACCTATTAAAGTTGAAGAAAAGGCTATCACTTATAATGATCCTATTGTTCCTACTGCTTATGTTGAGAAACCCCCTTTCCCTGTTAGAATAAAGGATCATGCTAAAGCTTCAACTGTTGTCAACAAAAGTAATATTAGGACACATGAACCCCCTGAGCAAGTTAAAGTTGAACCTAATATTGATATGGTTAAATATTTCTTGGTTGATAATATTGATGGGCATGTTATTTATTTCTGTAATGAGACTGCTAGAATTGCTAAACCTAGTGCTAAAGATAAACATAGACCTATGGTAGGCATGCCTGTTATTTCTGTTAAAATAGGAGATCATTCTTATCATGGCTTGTGTGATATGGGTGCCAGTGCTAGTGCAATACCTATTGACTTATACAAAGAAATTATGCATGATATTACACCCGCTGAGTTAGAAGAAATCAATGTTACCATTAAGCTTGCCAATAGAGATACTATATCACCAATTGGGATTGTTAGAGATGTTGAGGTCTTGTGTGGGAAAACTAAATATCCTGCTGATTTTCTTGTTCTTGGTTCCCCACAAGATAGCTTTTGTCCCATTATTTTTGGTAGACCCTTCTTGAATATTGTTAATGCTAAGATAGATTGCAAGAAGGATGTTGTTACTATTGGTTTGGATGATATGTCTCATGAGTTTAATTTCTCTAAATTTCGTAGACAACACCATGAAGAGGAATTTCCTACTAAGGATGAAATTATTGGTCTTGCTTCTATTGACGTGCCTCCTAGTGGTCCTTTAGAACAATATCTTCTAGACCATGAAAATGATATGTTTATGAATGAAAGAAGGGAAATATATGAATTGTTCTTTAAACAGGGACCCATTCTAAAACACAACTTGCCTGTCGAAATCCTAGGGGATCCTCCTCCACCCAAGGGTGATCCCGTGTTTGAGCTAAAATCATTGCCTGATACTCTTAAATATGCTTATCTTGATGAAAAGAAGATATATCCTGTTATTATTAGTGCTAGCCTTTCAGAGTATGAAGAAGCGAAATTATTGAAAACTCTGAAGAAGCACCGTGCTGCTATTGGATATACTCTTGATGATCTTAAGGGCATTAGCCCCACTCTATGTCAACACAAAATAAATTTGGAGAAAGATGCCAAACCAGTTATTGATCACCAACGACGGCTAAATCCGAAGATGAAGGAAGTGGTAAGAAAGGAAATACTAAAGCTCCTTGAGGCAGGTATAATCTATCCCATTGCTGATAGTCAGTGGGTAAGTCATGTCCATTGTATCCCTAAGAAGGGAGGTATTACAGTCGTTCCTAATGATAAAGATGTGACACTCCAAAAATTTTGTTTTGGTTTTCAGCAAAAACTTTGTTGGTTTTGAAGGAGGTCATTTAAACCCTTCCAAAAATGCCCTTATCTCAAGAATTTTCCCTTTGACAAAAGATTTTATTTTGGCATCTTTTTCAACTCTGGTGTTGGTTATTAAAAACCTTTCTTCTGATTTTTCCCCTTCTCAAGATTTGTTTTTGGGATTTATTTTTCTTTTAGAAGAAAACCCTAGGAATTTTTGGGTCTTCTCTTATTTTGAAACCATCCATGGTTTTACCATACCTCATGTGGAAAATCTTCCCAAAACCCCTCCTTCCCCTTTGGGACAATTCAAATATTCTGTCCCAACAAGTCCAACTCATTTTTCGATTTTATTTCATTAAATTCTTTTCCCAAAACAATTTTGTCCATTATTTTGAGCCTAGGTGATTTGCAAAGCAAGTACCTAAATGCCTTTGAGTTTTGTTCTCAAACCAACTATTCTGGATAGTCCCTGGCACCCACAACCTAGAACCATCAAGATCCACTCTTCTTCTTTTCAAAATTTTCAAGTTTCAGCCACGCAAGTTTCGACCAGATTTGTCAAATTTGGTGAAATTCATATCTCCTCTTCTCCAAAAATTCCACCAAAATTCAGGCAACCTCCAGTTGCAATGAGAAGCCACTCCACCAAAAATCAGCTCAAGGAAAAGTCCCCACATACGAAAATCATTCTGTCGAACACCTAGCATGCACTGTCACCTTGCACTTTCAGAAATTTCAGACTTTCAGAAATCCAGTTTCGTCAGAGGCTGGTCACTTGTCAACTGTGCACATTGGCGCGTTGCGCGTGGCTCCTCCTCCCTGTCCAAAGGCCCGCACGGGCACTTGGCTGGTTCCTGGCGTCGGTGGCGCCATGGCCCGTCCGCGTCGGCGTCTTCCGCGGCGTCGGGACCTCCCGTGGCGGCCAACAGGGGGCACCCTGCGGCACAACGCCATTAGGCACCGCCCACGCCACTGGGAGCTCCAGCGTGGCCGTCCCCCTTGCCAAGCCGCATACGCATGCACGTCGCCGTGGCACGGCACGCACGGGCGCCCTCTGCCGCCGACGTGCCGCACGGCCGCGTTCCATTGGGGACAGCCGTAACCGCCTTCTACCTCTGAGTTAGGCACCGGATGGACTCGGTGCTCCGTCTAGTCGATGCTCAAGCTCCTAAACCTACCGTCCGCCACAAGCACTGCCGTAATCACTCGCCGGACTTATCCCGTTCTCGGCAACCGCCTCGGGCCGGCTATATATAGCGCCTCCAAGCTCACTCTCGACCCCGCGCACCTCCACCACCTCACTAGACCCCGCCCAGCCACTGGAAGAGCCTCGAGGGGCCCTTCTTCCTCAACTCCGGCCACCTCCGTCGGCTTCGGGCTCCGGCAGCGTTCTCGCAGGTGAGAGCTCCTCCACCGCCCTAGGCTGGACCGTAGCCTCATGGCACCTCTAGGAGACTAAACTCCACTCCAATTTGACCCCAGCAGCTCTCTCCGACGAGACCCACGACTTCCCGAACCGCCCGTCCGGAGCAAGGGCCGCCGTCGACGTGGTACTCGTCGGCGACCACCACCACCACCCACCGACGCGGAATGGCGCCCTGAGCATGGAGGTACCAACCGATCCTCCTGCATCGCCGTGGATTGCCGCCGGCGACCCCATGACTCTCGGGCGCCAAGCGAGCCCCGCCTCGTTTAAATTTTAAACCTGACGGGTGGGACCCGCCCGTCAGCCTCTCTGTCTTTATTTTGAAACGTTTTCTGAAAGCGTATTCTGATAAATACGCTTTCCAAACCGAATCGTTTTCTGAACTTTTCTGTTCTGCCCCCTGAGTATTTTCTGTTTCATTACAGAAAGGTCCTTGGACCAAAACTCTTATAACTTTTAAACAGAAAAGGATTTTTGAGTGATTCTTTTTCTGACCTCTTTATAATTTTGTCTAGTCTTTTATCAGATTTGTTTGAAAAATATTTGGAATATCTTTTGAGCACCCCTTGGTATTTACGTTAGTGCGTATATTTTTTTGTATACCGTAGATACCGAAGGAGGTGACGGGACCGCGAACTTCACCGAGCTAGGCCCCGACTACTCCGAACCAGGCAAGCATGTTTGAACTTTTGATATGATGAGTGTTTGGGCATGTTTGCATTAATTTAGTATCATGGCATGTTCATGAGCATCTCGATGAAAGTTTATCTCATAAGAGTTGAGGCAAGTGAGTTTCGGCAAATCCATGAGTTGTTGGAAACATGTTGCATGGCCATGAGTTGGGATGAGAATGGGTAAGATGGCAGTGTTGTAGCATGCCAGTCTTATGCCAGATCGTTGACCCAGTGTCAACATAAATCAGTCAAATTCCCGTCCGTCTCCCCTTTCGTACTACCACATGTTTTCCGCAAGGGATACGGCTTAGTAAGTTGCAAACCACTTCCTGGTACACACCAAATCGAGAGGCCGGGATGAGGGTTCCATGGCCCTGGATTAAAGCCTTTCATCCGTCGGGGCATGGGTGTTTCCGGTTGGGACCGAGAGGGGCACCCCTTAGAGCGGCGTATATAAATTTTATCCCATGCTATTCGAGATAGTGATCTCCCGTCTCAAAGTTTTTCTTGAACGCTGTCTAGGGTGATTCCTGGCAACGTGAGGTAGGATGGGTGTGTACTGGTTAGCTGTGTTTTCTCCGAAATACCGTAAACGGAACTAGTCCTTCGTGACTACGGAAATCCGTTGTCTGTGGATAATTTTTAGTACAAACTCTGCAGAGTCACAATTCTTGAAATTCATCTTATCCATGTCCAAGTAATGTGTTCATCTTATCTTGTCAAGTGTCAGTCTTGGTGACAGAAACTCCTGAGAACCATATGAGTGTTAAATGTTTATTTCCTCTGAATGGACTAACCCGCTTATTGACTTGTGATGAATATTTTCCGTGAGCACCATTTCTTGTAAGTTATGAATAATGAATTATAAGCCCTTTCTGCGATGTTGCTCAGACGTCCGACTGTGGCATTGTTATCTACTTATTATTGATATAAGCCCTTTCTGCGATGTCGCTCAGACGTCCGATCATGCATTGTTATTATTTACTTTAATTATAAGCCCTTTCTGCGATGTCGCTCAGACGTCCGACTGCGGCATTGTTATTGTTTACTTTAATTATAAGCCCTTTCTGTGATGTCGCTCAGACGTCCGACTGCGGCATTGTTATTACTTAATTTTGTTATAAGCCCTTTCTGTGATGTCGCTCCAATGTCCGACTGCGGCACACATGTCTTTTCTTTCAATATAAGCCCTTTATGAGGTGTCGCTTAGACGCCCGACTGTGGCATGCCTTATTTATTTGTTCACCCTTCGAGGCATCGCTTCAGACACCCGATCGGTTTTGAGTTTATCTTCTTTGGGTTTTCGAGCGGACTACCGCGGATTCCCTTTTTACTTACCTTGCTATACTAAATTGATTGCGCATTGTTAAATTATTCATGACGCATTCATGCATACATTTGTTATATCTTTTGTCCGAATCGTCTTGCGAGTACTTTCAAAGTACTCACACGGCTTGTTGATTTGGCCGAGATCTTGTGGCGATCTCATGGATGAAGAGTTCGATAGCGAGTCCGACGCCTAGAGGAATCCCAGTCAGCCTCGTGCGACCCCTGGATTAGTCACTGTGATATATTTGCTTCCGCTACCCAAATAAATTCACCGAGCCTCACCTCGACGCTCGATGAGCCGCCAGTGTAGGAGTCATATCTCCCACTCCACTGTGTTATTCCACCACTTTACCACGAGTCAGTAGTATGCCACCACTCCACTGTGTCACATCCGCCACTATGTATAATTATTGGTGTGCTTGTAATAATTTGTTGAGCAACTTCAGCTCGACCCTATAATATATCATATGCTACTGGCTTATTGTATCAAGATTTTGTCTACCGGTATGGAGGATTTTCCTCACACTGGATTTTATAGGTCGGTTTCTCAATAAATATTTTTATTGAAAAACCGGTCGGGACAAGCTTGGTACCAGAGCCAGGCTGACTGTATGAAGCCCCTAGGTGCGATCGCTAATCAGTTATTATCATATAGAGCTATTAAATTATTATTTTACAAATGTAGTCAATTTCTGACAGTCAGCATAAATTTATGATTTGACTACTCTGGATTTTTGCCTACTTTTGTAGATGGCTGGCAACGACTGCGAGTCACAGATGTTCGGCAACATGCCCGATGGGTTCGTCAAGCTTCTCTCCTTCATTGTCCAAGTCGCGATGGGGCCATCTGTGCGCCCAGTCTTCTCACTCTCTCAAAGACAAGGTCAATGACCGTCTAACCATGCACCAAGTCAGCGGTGCAATTCAAAGGGAGGGCGAGTTGAGCGTTTCCGGTTCTTGGGAGAGCCATGCCCACGGAGAAGCATTCACTGCAGATGGCAGCCCGTGAGGCGATAGCTCGTCTCAGGGATATCCTTCCTTCGATGAAGACTCGTCGTTACCGCTACCTGCCATGTCACGTGCCATACACCTGCCACTACGCATTCTCTTGCCCCAAAGGAGAACGAGACGAAGCTTTTGAGATGCTTATCGAGTATCTCCGGGCTTTGGAGGCAGCCTTAGACAACCTGGTGGACGACTTTGTAGCTGCCCGCATGGACTCAGTCCATGGCTGTGCCGCCAACAGGAGGGAGCTCCTGCGCGCCGCACCGCCACTGACTTTCGTCTCGTCATCAGCATCCTTTGCTCCTATTGCTCTCACCACTACTCGTCGCCTGCCTACCACGGAGGAGTTCAACCATGTCATTGCGCCTACTCCGGTTCGTTCTACACCACCCCTCGTGCCCGCTCATGTTCGAGTTGTCCCGCATAGGGCACCTGCTCCACCAACTCAGCTCAACACTTCACGTCTGGAGCCTATCACCGAAGAGGAGGTTGAGTCCCCAGCCTCACTGCACCTCACCCTTGGCAGGCCAAGGGAAATCCTTACCATCTCCGACTGAGTACGCTTAACCGCCATGCGATGTACCGACTTGTACGATATGTTTATATGTACTTAGGCTGTGAGAAGTAGCTTGTTCGCGCATCATGTAGGAACTGGAGGAGTGCACTAGCCTAAATAACATGCCAGGAATATGTACGCTATCCTGAGTGATGTATTGTATAATTACTGCTTGCGAGTAAGATATGTAATGAGCAGTCCTTCTCCGTGCGCATATGTTTATTCTCTTGAAAAATCTTGGAGCATTTGCGACTTTTTCCGTCTTCATGAATTTATTGACTTTTGCGACTCAATTTCTTTTCTTATGAGTGTTGCAAAATATATCCCCAGAGTGAACAATGTCTCGTCCTTGGACGCGCTCCATGCCAACTTCACGAGGAAAATTTTGGCACACCCCAAGCAACAATTTCACACAGGGAAGTCAAGTCAACAGACGGTGAAACGACACTTTCCCAAATGTGTCGTCTTTATGAGCAAAGTCAGCAACAACATCAGGAAATGATGAACCAAGTCATCAATATGGGAAATCACCGTGGGCGATATCAGCAACAATCAAAGTTATCTCGAGCTACAGAAGACATGTCCCCAAACTTTTTCTCACACTGACAAACCTCTTGAAGCCGAGGACTGGCTTCGAGACATGGAAAGAAAATTAATTATTGCCCAGTGTTCAGACCTTGAGAAGGTGCTTTATGCTCCGCACTACCTCACTGGAGCAGCCGCATCGTGGTGGGAAAATTTCTTACACATGCACCCCAACGAAAATAATATAACATGGGAGGAATTTAAAGAAGGTTTTCGTGGGGCACATATTCCTAAGAGTCTTATGAAGATCAAAAAGAGAATTTGATGACCTCAAGCAAAGGACAATGACGGTGTCGAATACAATAGTTAGTTTACTACGCTATCTCGCTTCACGCCAACGAGGAGGCGTATGTCCGAAAGCAAGAAAATGGAAAAATTTCTAGACGGACTGACGCCCGCGCTTAAATGCCAACTGGTCGTGCACACCTTTCCAGATTTTAAGACGCTAGTGGATAAGGCCATTACCTTGGAAAATGAGAGACGCAGCTTAGAAGATTTCCGCAAGCGGAAGAGAGACTAGACTAATCATGCCCGCAACCATCGCAGCAAGACAGATGTTCAGAAAAACTGGACACCCAAACCCACGACAAGCGTCTCACGCCCAATCAAGAATTTTCATGCAAGGGACAAGGAGTTCACATACCGCCCAGGCGTTACCTATTACGCTTGTGGAGAAGAAGGACACCATGCCAAGCAGTGCCCCAAGCCAAGGAACTCGACCGCAAAGCCGAACAACGGAGGCAATAATTCGGCGCCAAAGCGCAACAATTTCAACCCAAATAACAACCATAGGAAGGGTCATCTGAACCACGTGACCAAAGAGGAAGCACAAAATGCCCCAGATATCGTACTAGGTACGTTTCCTGTAAACACAATACCTGCCATGGTTTTGTTTGATTCTGGAGCTTCTCACTCATTCGTTTCGAAAATTTTTGCCTTGCAAAATAATTTTTCGATGCTTCCCTTGGAAAAATCTATGATCGTCAAGTCCCACAGGATTAAGCAAGTTACCCGAGTTATTGCCGGGGTGTGGTTATCGAGTTTGAAGGGTTGAAGTTTCACGCATAAATCTTATCGTGTTGGAAAATAAAGGACTGGATGTCATCCTAGGGATGGATTGGTTAACCACCAACAAAGGTTTTATTGATTGTTTCAACCGGACCGTAATTCTCACCCATCACCACGGGAAGACCATAAAAGTTTCAGCCAAGGAAAGAAAAATATCCCGCAACCGAGATTGAACAAGGTGGATATTTCTGAATTGAGCAAGGTTCGATGGTGTGTGAATTTCGGGCGTATTTCTGAAGAACTACCAAGCATGCCACTGCAGACCGAGAGATAGAGTTCAGCATTGAGCTAGCACCGGAACCGCCCCATATACAAGAAACCATACAGAATGGCACCATCCGAATCGGTAGAACTGAAGAAGCCAATAAAAGAATTACTGGACAAGGGTTATATATGAGCCAGCTCCTCACCCTGGGGTTCACCAATTTTATTTGCCAAAAAGAAGGATGGAACACTGAGATTGTGCATAGACTATCGAGCGCTAAACATGGTCACAATCAAGAACAAATATCCGATGCCACGAATAAATGATTTATTCGATCAACTCGCTTCGAGCCAAGGTATTCTCAAAGATTGACTTGAGGTCGGGATACCATCAACTGAAAGTGCGAACCGAAGATATTCCCAAGACAGCTTTCACCTCCAGATACGGATTGTATGAGTTCACCGTAATGCCATTCGGACTAACGAACGCCCCCGCATATTTTGTTCACCTCATGAACAAAGTATTCATGAAGTTTATGGACAAGTTTGTTGTGGTATTTATCGTTGATATTCTGGTATACTCCAAGACACCAGAAGAACACGCTGAACATCTCCGAATTGTACTAGGGGAGCTCAGAAACATCGGTTGTACGCTAAATTCAGCAAGTGTGAATTTTGGCTAAGGCAAGTAGGTTTTACGGGCCACGCATCTTGACCCAAGAAGGTATCGCCAGAGACCCGAAAAAGTCAAGGCCATACTTGGCTGGAAGCCACCAGCCAGTGTGACGGATGTCTGAAGTTTCTTGGGAATGGCGGGATACTACCGAAGATTTATTGAAGGGTTCTCCACCATAGCAAAGCCAAAGTGACGCAGCTACTCAAGAAAGATAGGAAGTTTGAATGGACGGAAGCTTGCGAGAAAAGTTTCCAAGAATTAAAGAGGAAATTAACGTCAGCACCGGTATTAATTGTGCCGGACATACACAAGAATTTTGAGGTATATTGCGATGCATCTCGGAAAGGCCTCGGATGCGTGTTGATGCAAGAAGGCAAGGTAGTCGCATATGTCTCCAGACAACTTCGCAAACATGAAGAAAGTTATCCTACTCATGACCTGGAGTTAGAAGCGATTATACATGCACTCAAAGAATGGAGACACTTTTACTTGGAAATCGTTGTGAGATATATACGGACCATAAGAGCCTCAAGTATATTTTCACACAACCGGAACTGAATTTGAGGCAACGACGCTGGTTGGAACTAATGAAGGATTATGATGTTGGAATCCACTACCACCCAGGAAAAGCAAATGTAGTGGCAGACGCTCTAAGTCAGAACCCTAGCCCAAACAACGACCGCCTGCCAAACCTGAGGCCTGAATTCCGGCAGGAGTTTGCTAAACTCAACCCATCGGTAGTCACCAAGGCAGCATATCAAATTTAGAAATACAGCCCACTCTAATGGAGACAATTAAAGAGGCTCAACATGGACACCCCAGCATTGAAGGCATTAAGCGGAAAGTGAGTTTGGGCAAGGCCCGTAATTCATTATCGATAAGGTGGAATATTGTGGTATGGGGATAGACTTTATGCACCAAATATCAAGGATCTTAAGCGGCAGATCTTAGCTGAAGGCCACACCGCCCCGTATTCGATACATCCTGGAGGGACAAAAATGTACAAGGATATTCAGGAAAAATATTGGTGGCACGGTCTAAAAAGGGACATAGCCACGTTCATCGCATGTTGTGACTCTTGTCAACGCATCAAAGCCGAGCATCAGAAACCGGCCGGACTTTTACAGCCAAATAAAATACCCGAGTGGAAATGGGACGAGATTGGGATGGATTTTATTGTTGGGCTACCTCGGTCATGGCACGGAAATAACGCCATTTGGGTCATCACTGATAGATTGACTAAAGTAGCACACTTCATCCCCGTGAAGACAACCCACACCACTCGTAAGCTTGCTAGGCTCTACCTTTCCCGTATCGCCCGCTTACATGGAGTCCCAAAGAAAATAATCTCTACGGAGGCACTCAATTCGTCTCCCGATTTTGGGATCACTTACAACAAGCTCTGGGAACTCAGGTGGCATTCAAGTACCACATACCACCCCAGACGGATGGGCAAACCGAGCGAGTAAACCAGATTCTAGAAGATATCTTTGAGGGCATGTGTCCTCACCTATGGGACCAGTTGGGAAGAGAGCTTACCATACGCAGAATTCACATATAACAACAGTTATCGAGCCACCGCAAATGGCACCATTTGAGGCTCAGACGGGCGAAGATGTCGACCCGCTAAATTGGTCGGAAAGCGAGACAGCCATATCTTGGCCCAGACATGCTCAAAGAGGCTGAAGATAAGGTCAAGGTGATTAAGGACCGACTCAAGACAGCCCAAAGTCGACAGAAGAGTTATTACGATAAAAAACATCGGGGAATCAGCTTTGAACCCGGTGAATTTGTGTACCTACGAGTATCCCCTATGAGAGGCCTGCATCGATTCAAGATTGAAGGGAAGCTAGCACCAAGATTCATCGGACCATTCTGCATAGTGGCATGGAAAGGCACGGTAGCCTACCAGCTAGACTTACCCGAAGATTTATCCGACGTCCACGACGTGTTCCATGTCTCGCAATTGAGGAAGTGCGTGAGCAACCCAGAGAAACAAGTACCCCATGAAAACATTGACGTGCAGCCGGACCTCACATATCGAGAGCATCCAATAAAAATCTTGGAAGAGTCGAAAGGAGAACCCGACGTAAAACCATCAAGTTCTTCAAAGTTCGATTGGAGCAACCACACGAAAGTGAATCCACTTGGGAAAGAGAGGATTTTCTTCGGACAGAGCACCCACATTTATTTGAGGATCAGCTGGAATCTCGGGGACAAAATTTTTCCTAAGGGGGTAGGTGTTATGACACTCCAAAAATTTTGTTTTGGTTTTCAGCAAAAACTTTGTTGATTTTGAAGGAGGTCATTTAAACCTTCCAAAAATCTCCTTCTCTCAAGAATTTTCCCTTTGACAAAAGATATTATTTTGGCATCTTCTTCAACTCTGGTGTTGGTTATTAAAAACCTTTCTTCTGATTTTTTCCCCCTTCTCAAGATTTGTTTTTAGGATTTATTTTTCTTTTAGAAGAAAAACCTAGGGATTTTTGGGTCTTCTCTTATTTTGAAACCATCCATGGTTTTACCATGCCTCATGTGGAAAATCTTACCAAAACCCCTCCTTCCCCTTTGGGACAATTCAAATATTCTGTCCCAACAAGTCCAACTCATTTTTGGATTTTATTTCATTAAATTCTTTTCCCAAAACAATTTTGTCCATTATTTTGAGCCTAGGTGATTTGCAAAGAAAGTACCTAAATGCCTTTGAGTTTTGTTCTCAAACCAACTATTCTGGATAGTCCACAGCACCCACAACCTAGAACCATCAAGATCCACTCTTCTTCTTTTCAAAATTTTCAAGTTTCAACACGCAAGTTTCGACCAGATTTGTCAAATTTGGTGAAATTCATATCCCCTCTTCTCCAAAAATTCCACCAAAATTCAGGCAACCTCCAGTTGCAATGAGAAGCCACTCCACCAAAAATAAGCTCAAGGAAAAATCCCCACATACCAAAATCATTCTGTCGAACACCTAGCATGCACTGTCACCTTGCACTTTCAGAAATTTCAGACTTTCAGAAATTCAGTTTCGTCAGAGGCTGGTCACTTGTGAACTGTGCACATTGGCGCATTGCGCGTGGCTCCTCCTCCCTGTCCAAAGCGCTGCACGGGCACTTGGCTGGTTCCTGGCGTCGGTGGCGCCATGGCCCGTCCGCGCCGGCGTCTTCCGCGGCGTCGGGACCTCCCGTGGCGGCCAACAGGGGGCACCCTGCGGCACAACGCCGTTCGGCACCGCCCACGCCAACTGGGAGCTCCGCGTGGCCGTCCCCCTTGCCAGCGCACGCATGCAGCACGTCGCCGTGGCCTGGCACGCACGGGGCGCGCTTTCACGCCCAATATGCGACCCTATCCAAAAGGAACTCGAAGGTCCCACCAAGGATAGACCCGCATATTGAAACGCTTTTGCAAGGTGGATATCATTACATCAACATTACATAATACATAGGGATACAACTAAGACAAACAATGTCACATGAATACAACAATACAACATACAAGATCAACATCCGACTACGGATGAATCATAAACAGAAACTCAAACAACATCCACCCTGCTAGCCCAGGCTGCCGACCTGGAACCTATCCCCTGATCGAAGAAGAAGCAGAAGAAGAATTCCAATACAAGCAAACATCGCTCTCACGTCATGACCATCGCAAACCTATACCTGCAACTGGTGGTGTAGTAATCTGTGAGCCACGAGGACTCGGCAATCCCATTACCATGGGTATCAAGACTAGCAAAGCTTAAAGGGAAAGGAAGGGGTAAAGTGGTGAGGTTGTAGCAGAGACTAAGCATGATATGGTGGATAACATATGCAAATGAGAGCGAGAAGAGAAACAAAGGAACGGTCGACAACTAGTAATGATCAAGAAGTGATCCTGAACTCCTACTTACGTCAGACATAACCCAGAAACCGTGTTCTCCTCTCGATCAACCCCGAAAAGAGACACTCAAGGTTATGCACACGGTTGGTGTATTTTAGAAGAGTTTACTTCGAGTTTACTACAACCGGATATTAACAAATTCCCATCTGCCACATAACCGCGGGCATGGCTTTCGAAAGTTCAAACCCTGCAGGGGTGTCCCAACTTAGCCCATGATAAGCTCTCGCGATCAACGAGGGATATTCCTTCTCCCCAGGAAGACCCGACCAGTCTCAGAATCCCGGCTACAAGACATTTTGACAGCAATAAAACAAGACCAGCAAAGCCCCCCGGATGTGCCAACAAATCCTGATAGGAGCTGCACATATCTCGGTCTCAGGGCACACCGGATTGTCCAAACTTCCGACAGGCGAACCCAGAGTTGCCCCGGTACACCGTGGTCGACGGTTTGGACCAGCACTCACGACGAAACCGACCGGGGGTAAAATAAAGATGACCCTTGAGAGCGCGACTCCCAAGGGAAAAAGGGCTAGGTGAGGCAAATGTAAAACCAAGGTTGGGCCTTCTTTGGAGGAGTCTTATTCAAAGCGAACTGTCAAGGGGTCCCATAAATCACCCAACCGTGTTAGGGACGCAAAATCCGAACATAATACCGATATGACGGAAACTAGGCGGCAAGAGTGGAACAAAACACTGTGCATAAGGCCGAGCCTTCCACCCTTTACCAAGTATATAGATGCATTAATAATATAAGAGATATTGTGATATCCCAACATAAAGATAATCCAACATGGAGCAATCTTCATCTTCACCTGCAACTAGCAACGCTATAAGAGGGGCTGAGCAAAAGCGGTAACATAGCCAAACAATGGTTTGCATAGGAAAGGTGTCAAAGGTTAGAGGTTCATGGCAATTTGGGATGGCTTGATAAACAGGTAATAGGTAGCGCAGCATAGCGATAGAACGAAGCAACTAGCATAGCAATGATAGTAGTGAGATCCAGGGTAGCGGTCATCTTGCCTGAAATCCCGCTAGGAAGAAGAATGAGTCCATGAAGAAGATGAAGCCATGAAGACGAACCAAGCGTAGACAAACGAATCCTCACGATCGCAACGAAACGGGAACTATCGAGAAGAAGCACACAACATAGTAAACACACCACACATGAACAAGACATGATGCACAACTAGCATGATGCAAGACAAGACTACATAAAGCTACTCATGGCAAAATATGATGCAAACAAGAACAACACCTCAAGGCAAGTTTAAATGATGCCGGGAACAACATATAACAAATCCGGTAAGTCCTCGTATGAAAATTTCGAAATTGTTCCAGATCTGAATAACTTTATGTTCAATTTGTTAAACAGCAATTTAGGATGCACCACGATGATCTACACGAAATTCTAGTCAAGTTACATATAAAGTTCATTAAATTCGGAGCTACGGCCTAGAAGATATGAGCAAAACAAGATAAACATGGCATTGATGAAAAATGCATACAAACATCACGCAAACACCTCAAAACAAGGATGCAACATGATAATATAAAACTACATGCAAATCTAAGCAAGTTTCATATAGAGCACACTCAAAACGGAGCAACGGTGCAACACATACTCATATACACGTTATAGCAACAATCTGTCCAAAACAGCAACTAGGCATATTGCAAGCATCAAAACATTATGCTACAGCAACTCAACGTGAAAATAAAAGGCATGGGCATGATTTACAGGTAAAGCATAACAAAATATGAACACTGAGCTATCTCCAGAAATCACTAGAACATGCTCAAAATGACATGGCAAGATTGCAAATAATATCAGTTCAGACTTATCAGGAAATAATATCAGGTTGCAATGTTTAGAGCTATCAAACAACATGTTACAGGAACTTATCATGGCAAACAAAGACATGGCATGACTCTACTAATTGCATAGAACAAAAGTCCCTTACTGACCATGAGCCAAAAAGGATCAGAAGATATGATGGCACCCATGTAAACATGGCAAGTTATATGACAGATTCATACATGGCAGGAACAACAATAAGTAGGCATGTTGGTGAGCTTGAACCACTCACCACAGAGCAATACATGGCATGGCAAGGCAACTCACAGTAAGAAGACATGTTTATGAAGCTAAGCATGGCAAGAGCAAGTTTATAGAGTGCATGTATCACTAACAACAATCATGGAAACATTGAACTTAATGTTAACAGGCTGACAGCAACATTCTTTAGCAATTTGAGAGCAAGATTACAACAAGTTACAGCAGACTATAATTGCAACAAAGGGCATGGATGGATAGAGCATGACATTTATAACAAAACATCTTTAGTGAACATCTCCAGATTAAGCATAGAATGACTTGTAGAAGCAGGTTAACATAGCATCATGATATAGCAGATTCAGACATACAAAACAGCAACAGCAAGTACCCTACTTAACAAGCTTGATGCACTCACTACAGGAATCACAAAAATACAAGGATGACACCAATGTACAGATGGCATGGCATAGTTCAAAACTTATGTAGGACTCATACTCATAGGATGAACACATCAAATGCAACAAAAATGACAAATCACCATATTATAACAGTTTCAGCAGGTTAACAGCAAAATGCACTTTTGCAATGATGATTCGGGCATCAAGATGAACTCAAATGTACGTGATGCAATGTAATGAAATGACGTACTCGACGAGACGAACAATTCGACATATTACACGCACGAAACGGAGCTACATGCATAGAGATACAATAGGTCAAACATGGCACCAGAATGTAGAAATTTAAGGGACTTGAGAGATATTTCGGGGTCAAACTCCAGATTTGCACGGACTTCGAGGCGAGGCGGATCTGGCCGGAGTTCGCCGGAGGTGGCCGGAGAAGACGAAGGGGAGGCCGGGTCGACGGCGCACCGTTCCGGCGGCCGAGGAGGGCGGCGCGCCGGAGGAGGCCGCAAGGCGTGGAGGCGAGGGCGGCGCGCAACCGGCCGGGCGGCGGGCGCGGCCGCGGCCGGGCGACGGGAGGCGCGGGCCGAGGCGCGCGTGCTTAGGCGCCTGGGCGGCGCGACGGGAGGCGGCGAGCTGGCGCGGACGCCACGACGGCGGCGAGGTTTCGGCGCCGGCGACCTGCTTGGCGGCCGGAGATGAAGGCGACGGCCGGGCGGCGGAACGGGATCGGGCGGCTCGGGCCCGGCGGCGAGGCGCTGGCGGCGGCGGGTTGCTGGCCTCCCCTGGCCCCACGGGTCAGCGACGGAGGGCGGCGGAGCGACACGTGGCGGCGCTGGAGTGGCTGCGGGCGGCGGCGCGGGTGTGTCCGTCAGAAAACGGACATGTCTGGCGGCGGAGGTAGGTGGAGGCTAGGGTTAGGGGTGGATTTCATCCGTGAATTTCGGGGGAGGTGGCCTTTTTATAGCTAGAGGGAGCTAGGAGAGTCCAAATGAGGTGCGGTTTTCGGCCACGCGATCGTGATCGAACGACCGAGAGCATGGAGGGGAGTTTGCTGGGTTTTGGGCCACTTTGGAAGGGGTGTTGGGCTGCAAAGAGAAGGAGGCTTTACGGTTACCCGGTTAACCGTTGGAGTATCAAACGACCTCCAAATGGCACGAAACTTGACAGGCGGTCTACCGGTGCTATACCAAGGCCGCTTGACAAACCTCGGTCCATTCCGAGAATGTTTAACACCCGCACACGAAAAGAGGTAAAAGGGGGCGCCGGGAGACATAGGAGTGCCGGATTGCAAAACGGACAACGGGGAAAATGCTCGGATGCATGAAACGAACACGTATGCAAAATGAGATGCACATGATGACATGATAAAATGCGACACGCAAGCAAATGACATGGCAACGACGGCGAAAAACTGGCAGACACGTGGCGCATTGAATCCGGGGCGTTACACGCGCCCTCTGCCGCCGATGTGCCGCACGGCCGTTCCGTTGGTGACATGCCGTAACCGCCCCTACCTCGCTGAGTTAGGCACCGGGATGGACTTAGTGCTCCGTCTAGTCGATGCTCAAGCTCCTAAACCTACCGTCCCGCCACAGCACGGCCGTAATCACTCGCCGGACTTATCCCGTTCTCGGCAACCGCCTCAGGCCGGCTATATATAGCGCCTCCAAGCTCACTCTCGACCCCGCGCACCTCCACCACCGCACTAGACCCCGCCCAGCCACTGGAAGAGCCTCGAGGGGCCCTTCTTCCTCAACTCCGGCCACCTCCGTCCGCTTCGGTCTCCGGCAGCGTTCTCGCTGGTGAGAGCTTCTCCACCGCCCTAGGCTGGACCGTAGCCTCATGGCACCTCTAGGAGACTAAACCCCACTCCAATTTGACCCCAGCAGCTCTCTCCGACGAGAACCACGACTTCCCGAACCGCCGTCCGCGGAGCAAGGGCCGTCGTCGACGTGGTACTCAGGCGACCACCACCACCACCCAACGACGGAATGGCGCCACGAGCACGGAGGTACCAACCGATCCTCCCGCCTCGCCGTGGATCGCCGCCCGGCGACCCCATGACTCTCGGGCGCCGACGAGCTCTGTCGCCTCGTTTAAAATTTTAAACCTGACGGGTGGGACCCGCCCGTCAGCCTCTCTATCTTTATTTTGAAACATTTTCTGAAAGCGTATTCTGATAAATACGCTTTCCAAACCGAAATGTTTTCTGAACTTTTCTGTTCTGCCCCCTGAGTATTTTCTGTTTCATTACAGAAAGGTCCTTGGACCAAAACTCTTATAAATTTTAAACCGAAAAGGATTTTGGAGTGATTCTTTTTCTGTCCTCTTCAAAATTTTGTCTAGTTTTTTACCAGATTTATTTGAAAAATATTTGGAATATCTTTTGAGCACCCGTTTGTATTTACGTTAGTGCGATATTTTTTTGTATACCTTAGATACCGAAGGAGGTGACGGGACCGCGAACTTCACCGAGCTAGGCCCCGACTACTCCGAACCAGGAAAGCATGTTTGAACTTTTGATATGATGAGTGTTTGGGCATGTTCGCATTAATTTAGTATCATGGCATGTTCATGAGCATCTCGATGAAAGTTTATCTCGTAAGAGTTGAGGCAAGTGAGTTTCGGAAATCCATGAGTTGTTGGAAACATGTTGCATGGCCATGAGTTGGGATGAGAATGGGTAAGATGGCAGTGTTGTAGCATGCCGGTGTTATGCTGCATCGTTGACCCAGTGTCAACATAAATCAGTCAAATTCCGTCCGTCTCCCCTTTCGTACTACCACATGTTTTCCGCATAGGGATACGGCTTAGTAAGTTGCAAACCGCTTCTGGTACACACCAAATCGAGAGGCCGGGATGAGGGTTCCATGGCCTGGATTAAAGCCTTTCATCCGGTCAGGGCATGGGTGTTTCCGGTTGGGACCGAGAGGGGGCACCCTTAGAGCGCTGCCAGATATAAGTTTGATCCCATGCTATTCGAGATAGTGATCTCCCCGTCTCAAAGTTTTTCTTGAACGCTGTCTAGGGTGATTCCTGGCAACGTGAGGTAGGATGGGTGTGTATTGGTTAGCTGTGTTTTCTCCAAAATACCGTAAACGGAACTAGTCCTTCGTGACTACGGAAATCCGTTGGATGTGGATAATTTTTAGTACAAACTCTGCAGAGTCACAATTCTTGAAATTCATCTTATCCATG
Source organism: Aegilops bicornis (assembly GCA_021605145.1). NCBI lineage: Eukaryota > Viridiplantae > Streptophyta > Magnoliopsida > Poales > Poaceae > Aegilops > Aegilops bicornis. The sequence continues at coordinate 348,778,188 of CM038669.1, forward strand.
TCCAAGTACCGTGTTCATCTTATCTTGTCAAGTGTCAGTCTCGGTGACAGAAACTCCTGAGAACCATATGAGTGTTAAATGTTTATTTCCTGTGAATGGACTAACCCGCTTATTGACTTGTGATGAATATTTTCCGTGAGCACCATTTCTTGTAAGTTATGAATAATGAATTATAAGCCCTTTCTGCGATGTCGCTCAGACGTCCGACTGCGGCATTGTTATTATTTAATTTTGTTATAAGCCCTTTCTGTGATGTCGCTCCGACATCCGACTGCGGCACGCATGTTTTTCTTTCAATATAAGCCCTTTATGAGGTGTCGCTTAGACGCCTCGATCGTGGCATGCCTTATTTATTTGTTCACCCTTCGAGGCGCCGCTTGCATAATTCGATCGGTTTTGAGTTTATCTTCTTTGGGTTTTCGAGCGGACTACCGCCGATTCCCTTTTACTTACCTTGCTATACTAAATTGATTGCGCATTGTTAAATTATTCATGACGCATTCATGCATACATTTGTTATATCTTTTGTCCGAATCGTCTTGCGAGTACTTTCAAAGTACTCACCGGCTAGTTGATTTGGCTGAATCTTGTGAACGCGATCTCATGGATGAAGAGTTCGATAGCGAGTCCAACGCCTAGAGGAATCCCGATCAGCCTCGTGCGACCCTGGATTAGTCATCGTGATATATTCGCTTCCGCTACATAAATAAATTCACCGAGCCTCACCTCGGCCGATGAGCCGCCAAAGGTAGGAGTCATATCTCCCACTCCTTTGTGTTATTCCACCACTTTACCACGAGTCAGTAGTATGCCACCACTCCACTGTGTCACATCTGCCACTATGTATAATTATTGGCGTGCTTGTAATAATTTGTTGAGCAACTTCAGCTCGACCCTGTAATATATCATATGCTACTGGCTTATTGTATCAAGATTTTGTCTACCGGTATGGAGGATTTTCCTCACACTGGATTTTATAGGTCGGTTTCTCAATAAATATTTTTATTGAAAAACCGGTCGTGACAAAAGATGAATTAATTCCGCAAAGAATTATTACAGGTTATAGGATGGTAATTGATTTCCACAAATTAAATAAGGCTACTAAAAAAGATCATTACCCCTTGCCATTCATTTATCAAATGCTAGAAAGATTATCCAGACATACACATTTTTGCTTTCTAGATGGTTACTCTGGTTTCTCTCAAATACATGTGTCAGCTGATGATCAAGCAAAGACCACATTTACTTGCCCTTTCGATACTTTTGCTTATAGACGTATGCCTTTTGGTTTATGTAATGCACCTACTACCTTTCAAAGATGCATGATGGCTATATTCTCTGATTTTTCTAAAAGATTTGTGAGGTTTTCATGGACGATTTCTCCGTCTATGGATCCTCTTTTGATGATTGCTTGAGCAACCTTGATCGAGTTTTGCAGAGATGTGAAGAAACTAACCTTGTCTTGAATTGGGAGAAGTGCCACTTTATGGTTAATGAAGGTATTATCTTGGGGCATAAAATTTCTGAAAGAGGTATTGAAGTTGTTAAAGCTAAAGTTGATGCTATTGAAAAGATGTCGTGTCCCAAGGACATCAAAGGTATAAGAAGTTTCCTTGGTCATGCTGTTTTTTATAGGACGTTCATTAAGGACTTCTCAAAAATTTCTCGGCCTCTGCCTAATCTCTTACAAAAAGATATACCTTTCATTTTTTATGATGATTGTGTAGAAGCATTCGAAATACTTAAGAAAGCATTGATCTCTACACCTATTGTTCAGCCACCTGATTGGAATTTACCTTTTGAAATTATGTGTGATGCTAGCGATTATGCCGTAGGTGCTGTTCTCTGACAAAGAGTTGATAAGAAATTAAATGTTATTCAATATGCTAGTAAAACTCTAGACAATGCCCAGAGAAATTATGCCACTACTGAAAAAGAATTTTTAGCAGTTGTATTTGCTTGTGATAAGTTCAGACCTTATATTTTTTATTCTAAAGTAACTATTCACACTGATCATGCTGCTATTAAATATCTTATGGAAAAGAAAGATGCTAAACCTAGACTTATTAGATGGGTTCTCTTGCTACAAGAATTTGATTTACATATTATTGATAGAAAGGGAGCTGAGAACCCCGTTGCAGGCAACTTGTCTAGGTTAGAAAATGTTCTTGATGACTCACTACCTATTGATGATAGCTTTCCTGATGAACAACTGAATGTCATAAATGCTTCTCGTACTGCTCCATGGTATGCTGATTATGCTAATTACATTATTGCTAAATTTATACCACCTAGTTTCACACACCAACAAAAGAAAAAACATTCTATGATTTAGGACATTACTTCTGGGATGACCCACATCTTTATAAAGAAGGAGTAGATGGTGTTATTAGACGTTGTGTACCTGAGCATGAATAGGAACAGATCCTACGCAAGTGTCACTCCGAGGCTTATGGAGGACACCACCTTTGGAGATAGAACTGCACTAAGGTATTGCAATCCGGTTTTTATTGGCCTACTCTCGTCAAGGATGCCCGTAAGTTTGTCTTGTCTTGTGATGAATGTCAAAGAATTGGTAATATTAGTAGACGGCAAGAAATGTCTATGAATTATTCACTTGTTATTGAACCATTTGATGTTTGGGGCTTTGATTATATGGGACCGTTTCCTGCCTCTACTGGATATACACATATTTTAGTTGATGTTGATTATGTTACTAAGTGGGTAGAAGCTATTCCAACTAGTACTGTTGATCATAACACTTCTATTAAGATGCTTAAAGAAGTTATTTTTCCGAGGTTTGCAGTCCCTAGATATTTAATGACTGATGGTGGTACACATTTTATTCATGGTGCTTTTCGGAAAATGCTTGCTAAGTATGATGTTAATCATAGAATCACATCTCCTTATCACCCACAGTCTAGCGGTCAAGTAGAATTGAGTAATAGAGAGATCAAATTAATTTTGCAAAAGATTGTTAATAGATCTAGAAAGAATTGGTCCAAGAAACTTGATGATGCATTATGGTCCTATAGAACTACATATAAAAATCCTAAGGGTATGTCTCCGTATAAAATGGTTTATGGAAAAGCATGTCACTTACCTCTCGAATTAGAACATAAGGCATATTGGGCTATTAAAGAACTCAATTATGATTTCAAACTTGCCGGTGAGAAGAGGTTATTTGACATTAGCTCACTTGATGAATGGAGAACCCAAGCCTACGAGAATGCCAAGTTGTTTAAAGAAAAAGTTAAAAGATAGCATGACAAAAGGATACAAAAGCGTGAGTTTAATGTAGGTGATTATGTATTGCTATACAACTCTCATTTAAGATTTTTTGCAGGAAAACTTCTCTCTAAATGGGAAGGTCCTTACGTTAACGAGGAGGTCTATCGTTCCGGTGCCATAAAAATCAACAACTTTGAAGGCACAAATCCGAAGGTGGTAAACGGTCAAAGAATCAAACATTATACCTCAGGTAATCCCATAAATGTTGAAACTAATATTATTGAAATCGTAACCCCGGAGGAATACATAAGGGACACTTTCTAGTACGTTTCAGACTCCAAAAAGGAATAAGTATGTGGTACGGTAAGTAAACCGACTCCGAAACAGTTCTAATAGCAATTTTTCTCTGTTTTGGAATATTTAGAAAAATAGGAAAATAAGAAGCAGTCCGGGAAGGACACGAGCCTCCACGAGGGTGGAGGGCGAGCCCTACCCCCTGGACGCGCCTCCTACCTCGTGGGCACCTCGTGCGCTCTCCAGACTCCGTTTTCTCGCACGATACATATTTTGGTCGGTAAAAATTCATTATATAATCTCCCAAAGGTTTTGACTCCTGTATCATGCAAATATCCTCTGTTTTTGTTTCGAGCTATTTTTGTAGCAGGTTTGGAGCAAGATGTCATCTCAGGATTCCGACGGAGAGAGCTATGTCTCACACCTCATTGCTGACCCAAAGACCTATGGGGATCTATCTCCTTGTGGTTGAACTACGGATGAGGAGGAGGATGCTCATTTGATGAGGATCAATGATTCAAGTTCGAAGGAGGATGTCCCTCTACCTCAACCTGGGGATATGCACGTGAAGTTCAAGAAATCTAGTCTCCCTAAGAGGGCTAAACTATCTAACAACCGATCTATCCCTTCTCGTTTTCGGCAGAAAAGCAAAGGAGATTTATGTGACAAGATCTTGAAGCTGGAATCGGAGGTCAATTATTTAAAGGAGGAAATTGCTCTTCTCAATTACAGTATGAAGAAGATAAAGACACAACTGTTATCATCAACAACTCCATCATCACCTCCTCCGAAAAAGGAAAACTAAGTATTTAGTATGGGCACTCCCCTTGGCAACTGCCAGGCTTGGGGGAGGTGCCGCGGTATCGTATCACCATCACACTCCTATCTTTACCGTCTTTCTTAGTTCGATCCTTTTAGTAATATCTTGATCTAGTAGAATAATGTTTTTGGTATGATGTAGTTTTGGGTTTTGCTTTATGATCCCTCTATGTAATCGTGTCCGTGAGCTATATATAATAAAGATTAGTGTTGAGTCAAGGGCTTGATTATTCTGCCATGATCTTGAGGGAATAAAAGAAAAGAGAAAAGTATAAAAAGAAACAAAGAGATCATATTGATCTTATGGAGAGTAATGACTTGACATAGAAAGAGTATGATGATTAAAAGTTGTTGAGAGTTGACAAACATAGTTTTGGTCATCGTTGCAATTAATAGGAAGTAATAAAGAAAGAGAGGTTTCACATATAAATATACTATCTTGGACATATTTTATGATTGTGAGCACTCATTAAAGTATGACATGCTAAAGAGTTGATGTTGGACAAGGAAGACAACATAATGGGTTATGTTTTCTTATATCTGAAATAAAGTATATTGTCATGGATCGTCTAACATGTTGAGCTTGCCTATCTCCCTCATGCTTGCCAAATTCTTTGCACCAAGTAGAGATACTACTTGTGCTTCCAAATATCGTTAAACCCAGTTTTGCCATGAGAGTCCACCATATCTACCTATGGATTGAGTAAGATCCTTCAAGTAAGTTGTCATCGGTGCAAGCAATAAAAATTGCTCTCTAAATATGTATGATTGATTAGTGTGGAGGAAATAAGCTTTATACGATCTTGTGATGTGGAAGAAATAAAAGCGATGGACTGCATAATAAAGGTCCATATCACAAGTGGCAATATAAAGTGACATTCTTTTGCATTAAGATTTTTTGCATCCAACCACGAAAGCGCATGACAACCTCTGCTTCCCTCTACGAAGGGCCTATCTTTTACTTTTATCTTCTACCTTATGCTAGAGTCATGGTGATCTTCACCTTTCCTTTTTACATTTTATCTTTTGGCAAGCACATTGTGTTGGAAAGATCCTGATATATATATATATATATATATATATATATATATATATATATATATATATATATATATATAAGTTAGCATGAACTATTATTGTTGACATTACCCTTGAGGTAAAAGGTTGGGAGGCGAAACTATAAGCCCCTATCTTTCTCTCGTGTCCGTTAAAACTCAGAACCACAATTATTGCGTGAGTGTTAGCAATTGTGAAAGACTAAATTATAGTTGAGTATGTGGACTTGCTGAAAAGCTCTTATATTGACTCTTTTCTGATGTTATGACAAATTGCAATTGCTTCAATGACTGAGATTATAGTTTGTTAGTTCTAAGTGAAGTTGCTGATTCATACTTTGCGTTGTGAATGGATTATTACTTGAGCATAAGAAATCATATGACAATATCCATATATGTTGCTGTTATAAGAATGATCATGATGCCCTCATGTCCGTATTTTATTTTATCGACACCTCTACCTCTAAACAAGTGGACATATTTATCGTTATCGGCTTCCGCTTGAGGACAAGCAAGGTCTAAGCTCGGGGGAGTTGATACGTCCATCTTGCATCATGCTTTTATATCGATATTTATTGCATTATGGGCTGTTATTACACATCATGTCACAATACTTATGCCTATTCTCTCTTATGTTACTAGGTTTACATAAAGAGGGAGAATGCTGGCAGCTGGAATTCTGGGCTAGAAAAGGAGCAAATATTAGAGACCTATTCTGTGCAACTCCAAAAGTCCTGAAACTCCACGGAAGTTATTCTTGGAAATAATAAAAAATACTGAGCGAAGAAAATACCAGAGCGGGCCCACACCCTGGCCACGAGGGTCGGGGGCGCGCCCGACACCCCTGGGCGCGCCCCTGCCTCGTGGGCCCCCTGGTGGCCCTCCGGTGCCCATATTCTGCTTTATGAAGTCTTTCGTCCGAGAAAAAAATCATAAGCAAGCTTTCGGGACGAGACTCCGCCGCCATGAGACCAAACCTTGGCAGAACCAATCTAGGGCTCTGGCGGAGCTGTTCTGCCGGGGGCACTTCCCTTCGGGAGGGGGAAATCATCGCCATCGTCATCACCAACGCTACTCTCATTGGGAGGGTCCAATCTCCATCAACATCTTCACCAGCACCATCCCCTCTTAAACCCTAGTTCATCTCTTGTATCCAATTCTTGTCTCTAAGTCTGAGATTGGTACTTGTAGGTTGCTAGTAGTGTTGATTAGTCCTTGTAGTTGATTCTAGTTGGTTTATTTGGTGGAAGATCATATGTTCAGATCCATTATGCATATTAATACCCCTCTGATTATGAACATGAATTTGCTTTGTGAGTAGTTACGTTTGTTCCTGAGGACATGGGAGAAGTCTTGCTATTAGTAGTCATGTGAATTTGGTATTCGTTCGATATTTTGATGAGATGTATGTTGTTTCTCCTCTAGTAGTGTTATGTGAACGTCGACTACATGACACTTCACCATTGTTTGGGCCTACAGGAAGGCATTGGGAAGTAATAAGTAGATGATGGGTTGCTAGAGTGACAGAAGCTTAAACCCTAGTTTATGCGTTGCTTCGTAAGGGGCTGATTTGGATCCATATGTTTCATGCTATGGTTAGGTTTACCTTAATACTTCTTTTGTAGTTGTGGATGCTTGCAATGGGAGTTAATCATAAGTGGGATGCTTGTCCAAGTAAGGACAGCACCCAAGCACCGGTCCACCCACATATCAAATTATCAAAGTACCGAACGCGAATCATATGAACGTGATGAAAACTAGCTTGACGATAATTCCCATATGTCCTCGGGAGCACTTTTCTCTATATAAGAGTTTGTCCAGGCTTGTCCTTTGCTACAAAAAGGATTGGGCCACCTTGCTGCACTTTATTTACACTTGTTACTTGTTGCTCGTTACAAATTACCTTATCACAAAACTATCTGTTACCGATAATTTCAGTGCTTGCAGAGAATACCATGTTGAAAACCGCTTATCATTTCCTTCTACTCCTCATTGGGTTTGACACTCTTACTTATCGAAAGGACTACGATAGATCCCCTATACTTGTGGGTCATCAGTTACCGCCATGAACTTGGCTAGGGCCGGATACCCAAGGATGGCATTGTACGGCAGATGGATGTGAGCAATGTCAAAGTCGATGAGCTTGGTGCTATAGTTGTCGCGCTGACCGAAGGTGACAGGGAGACGGACCTGCCCTATCGGGGTGGTGGAGCCGTCAGTCACTCCTGAGAAGGGCTTGGTGGACTGAAGCTGATCATATGGCACTTGGAGGCTGTTGAATGTATCGACGGACAGGATGTTAAGCCCTACGCCGCCGTCAATGAGGGTCTTGGTGACTTGTACATTGCTGATGATGGGTGAGCAGACCATCGGGAGGGCGCCAGCATTCGCCGCGCACTTGAGCTGGTCCGCCGAGCTGAAAGTGATGGCGCACTTGGACCACCTGAGCGCTCGTGTGGCCTCGAGCCTGGGGAGGGCTGCGTTTACCTCGCGAGCAAACTGCTTGAAGATACGCTGAGATGCTGGGGCCTGAGCTCCGCCCAAGATGCAGGTGATGGCACGCGGTTCCTGGAAGCCCCCAGCCCCTCGTCCTGATGGTGGTCGTCGTTCCTTCTTAGTGGAGGTGGAAGTGGAGGAAGACCAGCGTTTCCCTGAGGGTGGTCCTCGGGAGGCTGATCCCTCCAGGCGCCCTCATGAGGCTGGTCCTACCAGCGGTCCTCGCGAGGCCGGTCGCGCCACTCCTGGTGGGGGGCCACGATCATCCCAGCATCCTCCGCCTTGTCCTCCTCCTTGGTTGTAGCCTCGGTCGCTGCGCTCGGGGCGTCGACTGAAGCGTCCATCTCGAATGGCCCTGAGCTCTTGACAGTCGTTGGTGTTGTGGATGTGTACGTTGTGGAAGTTGTAGAACGGTCGGCTGCTTTTGGACGACTCGGGATGGTCTCGGCCGCGCTTCGTATCCGGCTCCGCCACGAGCACGACCACTCCCTTGCGCTTCACGTCCTTGGCCTTGGCTTTATTCTCCTCCGGGTCGGTAGCTGGGAGCTCGAGGAGGGAAAGGCGCCCCTCCTCGACTCTTGTGCACTTGTTCACCATGTTGAACAGCTCCAGAGCCGTGCATAACTCCTCGTGGATGGCGAGCTCCTCCTTCATCTTGACGTCGCGGACGCCAGTAGAAAACACGGAAATGATGGCCTCATCTGTCACCTTGGGGATCTTGAGACAAACGTTCTTGAAGCGCTGGATGTACTTCTGCAAGGTCTCTCCTGGTTGCTGCTTGATGCGGCACAGGTCACCCGCGGCCGGAGGGCGGTCATGAGTGCCCTGGAAGTTGGAGATCGAGCCCGGGGGCAGGTTTAGGAGCCACGAGCGAGCACCATCGTTGAGAGCCATGGGAACCAGTTCCCCATGACTTTCTCGTCGCCGTTGGCCGCCTTGATGCTCAACTCGTAGAGCTGCAAGAACTCCGCAGGGTCGGGGGTGCCGTCGTAACGAGGAGGCAGGTCTGGCTTGAACTTGCACGGCCAGACGATGCTACACAGCTCCGGGGTGAAGGCGTGGTAGCTTGTTGTGGCCACCGGGCCCCTTTGCTGATGTGGAGCCTGCCCCTGATGTCCGCGCGCCGCCACTGCAGGCGGCACGCGGTCATGTCGCGGTGGCACTGGGAGCACGGGAGCATTCTCTTGCGGCCGGGGAACTTATTAGCAGCTTCCTTCTTCTCGCGCGGGCGCCCGGCGTGGTGGGTCATGTCAGGGGGCTGCGCGCCTTGGCGCCAGAGCGTCGTCTTGGTGCGGAGGTGGTGGAGGTGCTCCGAGAGCTACATTGCCCGCAGCTGGCGGAGGGCGAGGCAGCGAGAGGGATGGTGCGGGGGATCCCCCATCAGCGCTGACGAATTCGGCGATGCGGTCCAACCAGTCCTCGTAGAGGTCGTCGACCGGGCGGTAGCGCAGGAGCTCGCGTGCCATGAGCAGCGCGGCCTGCGCAGCCGCAGGAGCGCTACGAGCGTGAGATGATGAGCCGGCTGGGGTCAGCGACGGAGTGGCGGTGCGGCCGTCCCGCCGCACAGAGGGGTGCAGCAAGGATGCTTGTTGCTCGTTTCCAGCCGGACCGGTGGCGGCGTTGGCGGCGGGTGACGGGAAAGACGGGGAGGCCCGCCGACAGGGGCTGTCTGAGCGACACGGGTGGCGAGGGCGGCCCGACGCTCAGCGCGGGCTCGACGCGCGTCCACCATGGATGCGATGGAGCGATGGGACGCGGATCAGCGGAAGGAAGGCTTCAGCGCACCCCTACCTGGCACGCCAAATGTCGGATTTCTGGTTCCGGCAAAGCCCTTGAGGTTCGAACACTGGGGTGCGCACGAAGATCTCTCCTCCCTATAGCACTCATCCTCACCGCGATCTCAAGGCTCAGCGCGTCAAACTCGCAGAACAAAGGGACACAAGATGTATACTGGTTCGGGCCACCGATGTGGTGTAATACCCTACTCCAGTGTGGTGTGGTGGATTGCCTCTTGGGCTGAGGAAGAACTAGTACAAGGGAAGAACAGCCTCCTGAGGAGAGGTGTTCTTGAGCTCGGTGAGCTTGTGTGGTTGAGGGTGATCTGAATGATTCGTCCTCCAGTTCTCTTATGTTCTCTTCTCTATCTACTGTGGTGGCTAGCCCTATTTATAGAGTCTTTGGTCCTCTTCCCAAATGCTGGCGGGAAGGGATGCCACAACGGCCAAATTTGAAGGGAGACAACTAGTACAAGTTATCCTGACTAAAGGTGGTCTTCGCCTGCCAAAGGCTCTAGTGGTGACGCCGTCTTGGGCTCCACGGTGACCTCCTTCCTGTCGTCCTGCTGGTCTTGGTCTCGTTGCACTGATATGGAAACCTTTGCCTGATGCCTCGGGACTCCTCGCCTGTGCTTGCCTCTTTAGCACCAAAGAGGAAGCAAGGACACTGTGCATGCTGGCGCCCGCCTGCACCCGCCTGACCCCGGTCGTCATGGCTAACGTCACAGGAACCCCGCGAGGTGCCCCTTGCCTTGATCTCTCCGCCCCTCGCGAGCCAGCCTGGTGAGGCCGCCCTCGAGGAGGTCTTGCGTCGTCCACCTCGCGAGGTTTGGCCCCTCACGAGGGTCTTGAGTGTTTGCTAGTGAATATGGGACGTACAGGGCCGCTGGAGGAGCCACGCCGTGGGTTCTTGCGAGCAAGTCTGGGACCCCTGCTCCTGTGACGCCGACAATCGTATGTGAGCACGCGGAAGGTGCGGCCAAGGCAACAGTGCGCCCATGTGTCACACCCAACATGCGACCCTATCCTAAAGGAACTCGAAGGTCCCACCAAGGATAGAAGCGCATCTTGAAGGCGCTTTTGCAAGGTGGATATCATTACATCAACATTACATAATAGTGGGGGTACATACATAAGGCACAAACGCCCCAAGAATACATCAACAATATTAAATGTTATTAAACAAGGCAAGGGGTGAAGCATAAGTAAACTAACTATTCAGGCAAATTTAAATGAGGCCGGAAATAAGAAACAACAATTCCGGAAAATCCTCATGAGCAATATTTTAGATTCGGTACTGTTCGGCCCTAAACCATATTTTATTGTTGTAAAACAGGAAAATAAACTGCACCATGTAAAACTAGGCATTTTTCCACCCCATTTACATATAAAATTTATTTAAAACCGAGCTACAGTTAACTAGTTATGAAATAAATCATTTTAGCATGGCATTTAAGCAAATTTAAACAAACAACATTTTAAACATGGATGAGAGTTGCAAATTATGAAACTAAATGTAATTCCAAGCATTTTACATATATAAATCATTTTAATCCGATGCACGGCTGTTGAGTTATTAAATGCATGAACATGAGGGTGCAATCTGTAAAACTGGAAATCACTGGATAATAGGAAAAATCGCAGACAGAGAAAAAAAGCTACACTGGCCGAAACTGGCAGGCTGGCCCAACAGGAGCAGGGACGCTGGAGGTTCACCATGGGCTCTTGGCCTGGTCGGTGGAGGAGACAGGCCCGGCGAACAGGCGGCTTGGCAGGGCGCGATCTTGGGGCCTTGGCGCGAGATCACGGCCCAGCGCTGCAGCGTCGATCGGCGTGGTCAACGCAGGCAGGGGATCGGTCGGGACTTGGCGCTGCATGCGTCCTCCTCGCGCAAGGGCGAAGCAGAGGAGGCGAGCAGGGCGGCGGTCGGCGAGGTCCTGGGCGTCTGGATCTGGCCGGGAGCAACGGCGAGGGCCTGCGTGGGAGCTCCATGGAGGGAAGTGGCAACTGCTGTTACCTGAAGAAGAGGAGGGAGAGAGATATTCAGAGAAGCAGAATGGAAAAGGGAAGAAGAGAGAAGGCAAGGGCCACGGGCGTGCTGGTGACCTGCTAATCGGGTGCTGGTCGCGGCAGAGGCTCGGGACAGGGGAGGAGCACGGCGAAGTCGAGACAGAGGCGAAGTCGGGCAGCGGAGGCGCCCATGGCGAGCAGCGGACCCGGTCCCGTGAGGATGGGATGGAGCTAGCACGATGATGTCTTGGACGACCGACGACGATCCTCGAGCTGCCATGGCCGTGGTTCTCCTGGGCGAGCGGGGTCGACAGCAGAAGGAGGTGGCAACCACGGGCGGCCATCCATGGCGCTCCTGCTCGGAAAAAGAAAATGCGGGAGAGAGCGATTAGCGGTGCCGGGAGGAGCAGGGGAAGAAGAAGAAAAACAGCAGGGGCGGCGCTCATCTGCTAGGCGCGCCAGCGACGTGGCTGGCCGAACGGAGACGGGGAAGTGGGGCTCCGGGCGAGCACCTGCTTGGGAGAGGGTCGAGGAGCCTTGCGAGGCGGTGGCTGGAGACGAGCAGAAGGCGCTCGGGATCGAGCTCCTCTCGATCCAGAGCATGGCTGCGGGCGCGGGACGAAGGTGGAGGTCGGCGGCGGCCGTCCTGCTGGGCTCCGGGCGAGCACGGGGACGAGGAGTAGCTCGGGGCTCGAGCGAGGAGTGGATCGAGGGGGCCTGGGGTTGGTCGGCAGATGATCCCAAGGTGGGAGGAGGGGATCGAGGAGGGACATGAGGGAGCGCTGGTTGGTGGATTGGATGAGGGTGATCCCGATGGGGATTGAGCGGGTGGCGGCGCGATGGGACAAGAAGCCTAGGTTTTAGGGATTGGTCTAGGGTTGGATATTTATATAGGTAGGGGATTAGGGTGGGGGTTAATCTGTTCCTCCGTTCAAAATCGGACGGTCCAGAACAGAATAGGCGGGGAGTCCAAATAATAAAACGGAGATTGATCTGTTCGGGTTCGGGGCAGTTTCAGACACGGGCGAGGGGTCGATGCGCTGTGCAAAGAGACTCCGGTTTAGGCAAGAGGGAAAACGAAGAACAAGGTTGGTCTCAGACCGGTCCACAAAAGCAAGGGGGCGCGGCAACTACGAGCGGATGCAAGTTTTAAAAACAATGACGGCAACGAGTGCCGATGCAATGCAAATGATGACATGAGATGAAATGCAAGACATGAACAAAATGCAAAACAAAAAAACAAAAACCCAACCACGGAGGAAAATAACATATCGCATCTTCGGAAAAGGCAAGAGTTGGAGTTACGAATATGAAAAGTTGTATCCGGGGTGTTACACCATGCCCCTGTGATCGTCGCGTACCGTGCTCCTGTGCCCGTCGCCGCTCGTCTATAGCCTCCGTGTGATCCCCGGCGTCTTCCCCCTCTCTCACTGACGCCATTCGTCACCGGGCGACTCTCCAGAGAGCTCCGTGAGCTCTCGATCCCCGCCTCAGCCTCGGCTATAAATAGCCCTGATACGTCTCTGTCGTATCTACTTTTCCAAACACTTTTGCCCTTGTCTTGGACTCTAACTTGCATGATTTGAATGGAACTAACCCGGACTGACGCTGTTTTCAGCAGACTTTCCATGGTGTTATTTATGTGCAGAAACAAAAGTTCTCGGAATGACCTGAAACTCTACGGAACATCTATTTGGAAAATAAGAAAAATACTGGTAGAAAAATCCACGTCAGGGGGCCCACACCCTGTCCACGAGGGTGAAGGGCGCACCTGCCCCCCTAGGGCACGCCCCCCTACCTCGTGGGCCCCCTGACGCTCCACCGACCTCAACTCCAACCCCATACATTCACTTTCGGAGAGAAAAAAATAGAGAGAAGGATTCATCGCGTTTTTGAATACTGCAGGGGCTGTTATTGATTGCAACAAAGGCAATTCACTTTTCATGTTAATGGTAATGAACACACGGTACACTTTCCGAGGAAACAACCTCAAGTCCACAGTATCAATTCTATTGGAAAAGTTCCATTGATTATTTTTGGAGGTTTTGAATTTCCTATTCCTACTGTCAAGAAAAAATATGATATTCTTATTATCGGGGATGTGCATATCCCCGTTGAGGTAACATAGTGTTATTCAAAATTTCTCCGGTTCCATGTTAGTCGGAATGAGTTTGTTAACAAGACTTGATCAACCTTGTTAGTGGATTCCTTTTGATGAGCATGAGATGGATGAAACTAGAAGGCACAACCTTCTGTACCCTCTTTCTACTTTCTGTTATTTAGTTGAAATAAAGTAAAAAATAGTATTTTTCTGTCTGTTTTCTGATTTATCCGTGCAATATAAAAATACCCCGAAAATAAAAGTTCTCCAAATGCCCTGAAAATGAAATATGATTTTTCTGGAATATTTGAGAATATCTGGCACTAAGAACACAGCAGGAGGGGCAAACACCTGGCCACGAGGGTGGAGGGCACGCCCTACCTGTTGTGTGCGCCCCCCTGCCTCGTGGGCCCATGATGGCTCCCCTCCACTTATTCTGTAGCGACCCGACCCGAAATCGGTCAAGTCTCTGTGTAGCTGTACCATCCCAAGATCATGCTGGCACACACAGTACATTGATGCAAAGATTCAAAGTTCAATCACACCTGAATTTATTACACGATTCTCATATCGAGTCTTTATTACAAGATAATAAATTCGGCCGAAGGCCAACTCATGAGAAATAAACTAAATAAAGCTGTGGAAGCGTAGACGAATAGCGAGTCCATCCGACCCCATAGGGCAATCACCAAGCGTGGATCGTAGCCTCACTCCTGATCGGAAAACTCCTCTGCAACATAAGACGTTGCAGCCGTGTAGGTCAGCATTTTGAATATGTCGGCAAGTCAAAGAGAGAACAACAATAAAAATTACTAACACTATATGCAATTTGGCTGTGGGGCTCTAAGTTTCATTTTTTTGCGAAAAAGCCAGTTTTCCTACAACAAGGACTTGTTTGCAAATACTACAAAATGTTGGTGGTTATTGAGATGGTTCCGCCAACCAATGTCTCATTCCCAATTATTATATAACCCATCAATTAATTTATTCAGTTTGGTGTTGAGATATCCGAAATACTCCAAGTTCCAGAGGCTCAAATTGTCCGTAACTGGGGCCACGGCTAATCGATTAGGTCTTCACCCTGCAGAGGTTTGTGCACTTTACCCGCAAGAATCGTTCCCTCCTTTAAGTCTTTGCACTGCCTGGTGTTTGAAGATGGGACGAACGAAACAGGGTCTTCCGAAGAGTTCCTCTGGGCCACTGCCGGTGCCCATCCAATCCTACCGTTCTTCTACATCTCGTAGCACCGTCCGGCCAGAGTCACGCCTAGGGTCGACCAAGCCAGAGCCCATAATGGCTTGCGGCTGCACAGGTAAGCTTCTGGTCAATGGGGTATCCATCCGTCTCTTCGTGGCTGGGTGAAGCTGATGTCATGGCGCTTCTCCATGCATCCCGGCCATC
The DNA here is from genome assembly GCA_021605145.1 of Aegilops bicornis. Lineage (NCBI taxonomy): Eukaryota > Viridiplantae > Streptophyta > Magnoliopsida > Poales > Poaceae > Aegilops > Aegilops bicornis. Next base: position 348,793,370 of record CM038669.1, read on the forward strand.
CGCTGGTTTCTCCAGGGTGCTCGTCGGCAAATCCTCCACCCAAAGAGTGAATTTTGAAGTCCATCTTGAGCTTGAAGTCATGGGGTTGTCATCATCTTGACTCTCACATCTCCCTTATGAATCACTCAACCAACCCCATCTACGAGCATAGCAAAATAAACTACATCGTCCCGGGCAATGGTAATAAGGGAATTGGGTTCATCCTACCTCATGATACTACTCAAGAACATAACTTAAAATTCTCCTACTGCATGCATGGTGGGGAGGTATAATTCTAATGCAATAAAATCATAGGTATTGTAAAAGAAAACATGATCAAATGACTTGCCCGGGTGACGGTCTTGAAGATAGGGACTCATAATAGCAGGCTTCGCACTCCGGAAATTCTATCAAGCAAACAATAATCATATAAGCATACAAACATACAAATACTTAACATAACAAAGATGCTAACATAAAACACACAAAACAATTGAACCAAAAACCAAAGAAAACTCAAGAAATCCAAGCCAACAACTAACAAGAAAATAAAATAAACTTTTATTTTCTATAAATAAAAGTTCACGTTCTAAAACTACGTAAACTAATCTAAAATAAACTATAACATAGTAAAAATAAAATAATTTACTAACTAGAACAATAGGACAACAGTAGCAAATTAAATAACAAAGAAACACATTATATCGACTAAAACAATTTTTTATAAAAAAACTAAAATACCCAAAAAATTTCATACTGCTAGGCATGAAATAAAATAAGCTGTAGCAAAAAGAATCACTAAAAAAAATCCTAACTCAATTTATGGCAGAAAAACTAATCTGTCTAAAACTAAAATAAAACTATCTCTAATAATTTAAACATGGCTAAACATATTTTCTACAGAAACTACAACAAATTTGCAAACTAACAAAAAAAGAATCAACTAAAAATATTAAGTAACCTAAGAGATACGGATTTTACAAAAGCTGGAACTATTCTGTTAAAAACAGTAAACGAAAATATAACTAAAAAGAAAAACTAAGCGCTAACGGGCCGAACAGTGAGCGCTCTAAAACTAAACAGCGCATGAGCACTTAATAGACCAATACGTCCACGGGCTAACAGAAATAAACCAATCGGGCCGGTCTAACTAAACCAGGAAATAAACCGGACTAAAAACCAACTAAAACCGATCTAATCTAAATAAAACCTAACCCTTCGCTAGTCTAATCTAAGCCGTAGGTTTCAGATCGGACGGTGGTGGGTGGCTCCGCGACATACCGCGGTGGTGGACGACGGTGACGGACGACGGCCTCGGGCGTGACGGCAGCCTTGGTGGCTCCGGTGGTCGAGGAAGACGGCGGGGACGTCGGGCGGGTGCGGCGGCTCTCTGGGAGGTCGGGGGTGGAGTCGTTGGAGCTCGGGGATGACGGAGACGATTGGGGCGAGCTCGGGTGAACTCCTGCTCTGGCGGGCGGCGGACGAGCTCGGGCGGCAGCGTCAGGGCTCTGAACAAAGAGAGGATGTCAGGGAGGTGCGGGATGAAGTGGCGGTTCGGGTGGGTAGCTTGGAGGTCGAGGGTGGCTCACCGGTGGCGGACACGGTGGCGAACCGAGGCGGCGGCGGCGAGATGCGTTCGGCGAGGGTGCGAGCTGCGGTGGGTTTTGGGCTAGGGTTTTAGGGGGTTCGAGGGAGGAAGGGCGTAGGTATTTATAGGGCATCAACTTGGGGCAAGCGACTCGGGATCGTGATCCCGTGAAGATCGCGCGACGGGCGGCGTGGCGGCGCTCTAGCGCCAAGACGTGGCGAGGGGAAAGAGAAGGGTGGGGCCGGTGAGAGAGGGGAGAGGAGAGCGAGCGGCGATCGAGGCGGAAAGGGTTCAAGGCGTCGGGCAGGCCGGCTGACCGGTCAAGGTCATTGGCCGGGTCACAGGTTATTCGGCCGCTGGGGTTTTTTTTCTTTTTTTTTCTTTGAATTAGAGAGAAGAGATAATATATAAAAAAAATATTATTTTTATATAGGACATATATATATCAAAATTCTCAAGAGAATTTATCCTACAACGCGGACATTTTTCCAGGGGCAAAACTCAAACTTAAAAAAAACATTTTCTAGAAATCCCAAATAAAATCAAATTTGAATTCAAACTTTTTGGCAAAACTTTTCTTCTGACATTTTTGGAGTGTCATGTTTACTCCTCTCATACTTTTCTCAAGTATTTGTCAGGCATTGTTTTGAAGTAAATTCAACTGCCAATTTGAATTCAAGTTCCAACAAACTCAAAAGCCTCTGAAATAATTCAAATGTCACTCAATTCAAACAATAATGCATATATGCTTAACTTGTAAAACATTCTAAATGGGAAATTCGGGATGTTACAAACCTACCCACCTTAAGATGAATCTCGCCCTCGAGATTCGGGTTGGCTAGCAAATAGGTGCGGGTGGTCTCGGCGGAGGTCTTCTTCTCGCTCCCAGGTGGCTTCCTCCTCGGAATGATGACTCCACAAAGACCTTGCAAAACTTGATGATCTTGCTGCGGGTGACTCTGTTCATGATCTCGAGGATTCGGACGGGTTTCTCCTCATAAGTCGATCACCGTCGAGCTGTATGGCCTCTAGGGGCCTTTGTGTCTCTCAACAGAATATCGGCCATCTCGGCATGGCATTTCTTCAGCTGAGAAACATGGAAGACATCATGAACTCCGGACAATCCTTCCGGCAATTCCAACTTGTAAGAAACTTCTCCACGACGTTCGAGGATTTTGTAGGGTCCAATGAACCTGGGTGCCAACTTTCCTTTAACACCGAACCTCTTGATTCCCCGAAGTGGGGACACACGAAGATATGCCGGTCTCTGCTTCAGATGTTACTTCCTTTGTTCTTTATCGGCATAACTCTTACGCCTCGACCGAGCTACCTTGAGTCTATCTCGCATCAGCTTGACTTTCTCTTCGGAATCTCTCGATAAGATCGGGACCGAAAAGTTTTCGATCTCCAACACCATCCCACAAAGCAATGGTGTTCTCGCACCTCCTTCCGTATAGGGCTTCGAAGGGGCCATCTTGACTCGGTCTCGATAACTGTTATTGTACGAGAACTCCAGCGTATGGCAAATTATCATCCCAGCTAGACCCATAGTCTAGCGCACAAGCTCTCAACATGTCCTCCGGGATCTGGTTGACTCTCTCGGTCATCCATCTGCTCTGCGGATGAAAAGTCTGTCTTGAACTCCAGCCTCGTACTCCAAAGTTTCATGCAACCGATTCCCAAAACTTTGAGGTAAATTGTGTTCCTCTATCTGACATGATACTCCTCGGAACTCCATGCAGACATACGATCCTGGTCATGTATATCTTGGCTAACTTAGCGCTGGTATAGGTAGTCTTCACGGGAATGAAATGAGCTACCTTGGTCAATCGATCAACCACTACCCAGATGGAATCATAACCTGAACGGGTCCTGGGTAATCCTGTGATAAAATCCATTCCAAGTTTTTCCCATTTCCACTCGGGAATCGGCAAGGGTTGAAGTAACCCTGCTGGCTTCTGATGTTCCGCCTTTACTCGCTGGCAAACATCGCATATTGCTACGTACTCAGCAATATCCTTCTTCATACCTGTCCACCAGAAACTTTCCTTCAAATCCAGATACATCTTGGTGTTACCGGGGTGAATCGAGTACGGTGAATCATGAGCCTCCTGAAGAATTAGCTTCCTGAGTTCGGGATCATTGGGTACATAAATACGATCCTCGAACCATATAGCTCTGTATTCATCCTTACGAAACCCTTTAGCTTTTCCTTCATTCATCCTTTTCTTTATCTCATCAATTTCCTTGTCCGACTTCTGGGCTTCACGAATTCTTTCGGCCAAAGTGGACTGAACTTCCGTAGCTGCAACATATCCTCTCGGAACTATCTCCGGTGGAGATCTCCGAGGTCATCGACTAACTCCTGGGGTAATCCTCCCGCTATGAGAGTATTCACATAACTCTTACGGCTCAAAGCATCTGCTACAACATTAGCCTTTCTGGGTGGTAATGCAATCTCATGTCATAGTCCTTGATTAACTCTAGCCATCTCCTCCGCTCGAGGTTCAACTCTTTCTGCGTGAAAATATACTTCAAGCTCTTATGATCTGTGTAAACATCACAACTGTTTCCGATAAGGAAATGCCTCCAGGTCTTGAGTGCATGCACTACGGCTGCTAACTCCAAATCATGTGTGGCGTAATTCATCTCGTGAGGTCGTAGCTGTCTGGAGGTATAAGCTACAACTTTTCCTTCCTGCATGAGTACTCCTCCGAGTCCCTGGCGAGAAGCGTCACAATATACCTGGTAATCCTTGTGTATGTCCGGCAAAATCAGATCGGGCTGTAACCAAACGCTTTCTTCAATTCTGAAACCGGCTTCACAATCCTCGGTCCGGATGTACTTGGCGTCCTTCTTCAACAGCTCAGTCATGGGCTTGGCAATCTTCGAAATTCTCAATAAACCTCCGATAATATCCAATGAGTCCGAGAAAACTGCGGATCTCCTTGATCGAGGTGGGTGACCGCCAATCGGTGACCGATACAACCTTGGTGGGGTCAATCGCTATTCCTTCTCCTGAAATAACATGTCCGAGGAATCCGACTTCCTTCAGCCAAAATTCACATTCTTGAACTTGGCATACAACCGATGTTCTCGGAGTTTCTCCGAACTAGACGCAAATGTTCCTTATGCTCTTCCTCGCTCTTGGAGAAAATCAGTATATCATCGATGAACACCACGACAAACTTGTCCAGATATTCCATAAATACCTTGTTCATCAAATTCATGAAGTATGCAGGGCATTAGTCAATCCGAATGACATGACGGTATACTCATATAAACCATACCGGTGGTAAATGTTGTTTTGGGTATATCCTTTTCACGGATCTTCAACTGATGATACCCTGATCGAAGATCGATCTTGGAGAATACCTTGGCTCCAACTAGCTGATCAAATAGATCATTAATCATCGGTAGAGGGTACTTGTTCTTGATGGTCACGTCGTTCAACGACGATAATCCACAACCATTCTCGTGGTTCCATCCTTCTTCTCTACCAAAAGAACTAGGGCTCCCCAAGGTGACGAGCTTGGCGAATATATCCCTTCTCCAATAGCTCATTAATTTGTTTTTGATCTCTTCCAATTCGCTCGGGGCATCCGATAGGGTCTCTTGGATATTGGGGCTGTGCGGTCAATAACTCAATCAGAAATTCAATGTCTCTGTCGGTGGCATTCTGGTAATTCCTCCGAAACACATCGGGAAAATCTTGCACTCTTGGCACTTCCTCTGAACAACTCCCGTGAGGGAATTCACTGATTCTTCATCGGGATACGCTCGATACATACTTGATCCTCTTACGCTCCGGGGTGGTGAGCGAGAATCGTCTTCTTGAGCACAATCTATGTTTCCTTCAAACTTCGTCAACCAATCCATGCCTAGGATTACATCCAAGGTCTGGGTTTCCAATACTATGAGGTCTGCGGGAAATTTATGGTTTCCGATGTTAAGGGTTGCATGACAGCCTAAACATGCCATCATTTCTCCTCTGCTGAACCCGGCGTGAAGAGGGCTTCTAAGGGTTCTAGTGGGCAACCCGTACTTTTCCACAACTACCCTTGATATAAATGAATGCGTTGCACCAGAATCAAAGAGTACCAATACTGGACGTGAATTTAATAAAAAATTACCAACTAAAGTGTCTGGCTGATCATAGACGTCCTCCACGTCAATGTGGTTCACCTGAGCACGAGGAAAAGGGTTGGGCTTCTTTGCTGAGTTTCCATTGCCGTTTCCATTCCTCTGCTTGGCCTCCGGCCAGTCGGTGGCATAGTGCCCTGTTTTCTGGCACTTGAAACAGGTGATGTGACTCAGATCCTTCTCGAGCCGGGCAGGCGATGCTTTGGTTGCCATTGCCGTTTCCATTGCACGACTTGTTGTCGTGGTTGCGGTTGTTCCCATTCCCTCCATGGTTATGTCCTCCATGGGTGTGATGGGTATGCCCTCCCAGTATGGGGCATAACGGGCTTCGCTGAGCTCGAGTTGTACTTCCCTGGCCATACTTCCTCTTGCGGCTATCAATCTGCTGATGCTTGCCTTGAGTATGGTGGCCTTGTCTACCAGCTCTGGTAGTTGTTGAAGGTAGCCACCATTAGCTGCATTCCCAGCTCATCATTGAGTCCCTCGAGAAACTTTTTCCTGCTGCGGCATCTGTGGCCACATCATCCGGGCATAGCGAGCTAACTTGCTGAACTCATCCACGTCTTGCCCAGATACGGTTCCCCTGGCGTAAGTTCTTGAACTCACGCTTCTTGAGACTCGTGGCTCCAAATTTGAGACATGAGCGGTGCGGAAAGCTTCTTGGAACTGATCCCATGTGATGGTGGCGATGGGATAAGTGGCGGTGTAGTTCTCCCACCAAGAGGCTGCTGGTCCATCAAGCTGATGTCTGGCAAAGCGCACCTTCTCTGCATCTGTGCATCCAGCAGTGGCTAACTCCCTTCCGACCTTGCGGAGCCAATCATCGGCCATAATCGGCTCAGTGTTGCTAGAGAACACTGGCGGATTCAGCCTTAGGAAGCGGGTCAAGTTGTCAACAGGGGGTGGTGGCGGTGGATTGTTGTTGTTGTTGTTGTTCTGGTTCTGGATGAGCATCTGCATAAGGGCATTCTGCTGCTGGATCAGCTGGGTGAGCTCCGGCGGAAAGTTGAAACCGGGGTCACGTCTCGGAGGCATCTGGTGTTTTGGAGTGGATGAGAAAATTAGAATAGAACAAGGGTCTAATGAGAAAATATCACTACCCATATGAATGCACAATCATAATCACACCAATCATTTATTCAACCATCTCAAACATGGTTCAATCTCATATTACAAATTCTCACGATTAATCGAAAATAACGGCCTAACTGATCGACGGAAAAAAAATAGAATAACATGGCGGTCGACTAAATGTCTTCATCAATTAACCTTGCGTCCTTCAGTGCGGCGTCCTCCGGTCTGGCGTCCTGCAGTGCGGCGCCTTCTCTTGCGGCTTTCTTCGGTGGAGCTCTCTTCATAGTCCTGGTCATTGCTCACGAGGGGTCCGTCATCTCCACTCGGAAAAAGGTCTTCTCCCAGCTCCATCTTCTCCTCTAATGCGGCAACATCCATCTTCAGCTTGTAGACTCTCTCCATGAAATCCTTGATTTCTTCTTCATGGTCAAGGAAGTCCGCGCGTGCTTTCTCCTCCAGTTCCAGTTCACGGAACAACAGCCTCCTGTGTACGTTCGAAGTTTGGTGAGTCTGGATTTCCCGTTTCCTGAGAAGACTCTCCAAGTCTTGGACATATGAGAGAATGGAGTCGTCCTCTACGGTACGGATGATATCTCCATTCCTAGCTCTGCGAGAAATCATGGCGAGGTATGATGGGTCGAGCTCGGCCCTGTACTCTTCTCGGAGATGTCCAAGTGCACGATAAATCGCCATGTCTCTTCCGAGGATCCAACTGAAATCGGTAAACTCAAAGTCAATGGGCTCTGAATGTCCTCCGAAGGTCCTCCCTGGAATGTGCACCTTAATCACATGGCGGGTATCCGTCGGAAGTGCATTGGTAGGCTTCCCGGTGATTGAGGGCAGAGCAATCTTGACTTCTTCACGATCTGAACCGACTTCTTGCCGAGAGGCATCGTCTCATCTGGTGGCAAAACTCCGTAGCGTAACTGGGGTGAACTCGTGACCATCTAGAATGTTGAAAATCGGAGAGAAGTCGAAATGAACAAGGGAGAATTATGGAATGATAAGGACATAAAAAGTCTCTTCCTATGGCTTTCCGATCCTAGGGGTTACGTCCCTACGGTCAGTGTGCTCTGAATACCATCTCTGTGGCGACCCGACCGAAATCGGTCAAGTCTACGTATGTAGTTGTACCATCCCAAGATCATGCTTTGGCACACAGTACATTGATGCAAAGATTCAAAGTTCAATCACACCTGAATTTATTACACGATTCTCATATCGAGTCTTTATTACAAGATAATAAATTGGCGAAGGCCAACTCATGAGAAATAAACTAAATAAAGCTGTGGAGCGTGAGCGAATAGCGAGTCCATCCGACCCCATAGGGCAATCACCAAGCGTGGATCGTAGCCTCACTCCTGATCGGAAAACTCCTCGCAACATAAGACGTTGCAGCCGTGTAGGTCAGCATTTTGAATATGCCCGGCAAGTCAAAGAGAGAACAACAATAAAATTACTAACACTATATGCAATTTGGTTGTGGGGCTCTAAGTTTCATTGTTTTCTTGAAAAAGCCAGTTTTCCCTACAACAAGGACTTGTTTGCAAATACTACAAAATGTTGGTGGTTATTGAGATGGTTCCGCCAACCAATGTCTCATTCCCAATTATTAAATAACCCCTCAATTAATTTATTAAGTTCGGTGTTGAGATATCCGAAATACTCCAAGTTCCAGAGGCTCAAATTGTCCGTAATAGGGGACACGGCTAATCGATTAGATCTTCACTCTGCAGAGGTTTGCGCACTTTACCCGCAAGAATCGTTCCCTCCTTTAAGTCTTCGCACTGCCTGGTGTTTGAAGATGGGACGAACGAAACAGGGTCTTCCGAAGAGTTCCTCTGGGCCACTACCGGTGCCCATCCAATCCTACCGTTCTTCTACATCTCGTAGCACCGTCCGGCCAGAGTCACGCCTAGGGTCGACCAAGCGAGCCCATCATGGCTTGCGGCTGCACAGGTAAGCTTCCGGTCAATGAGGTATCCATCCGTCTCTTCGTGACTGGGTGAAGCTTTCCGCAAGATGTCATGGCACTTCTCCATGCATCCCGGCCAACCGCTGGGTTCTCCAGGTGCCCGTCAACCGTCCTCCACCCAGTAGTGAATTTTGAAGTCCATCTTGAGCTTGAAGTCATGGGGTTGTCATCATCTTGACTCTCACATCTCCCTTATGAATCACTCAACCAACCCCATCTACGAGCATAGCAAAATAAACTACATCGTCCCGGCCAATGGTAATAAGGGGAATTGGGTTCATCCTACCTCATGATACTACTCAAGAACATAACTTAAAATTCTCCTACTGCATGCATGGTGGGGAGGTATAATTCTAATGCAATAAAATCATAGGTATTGTAAAAGAAAACATGATCAAATAACTTGCACTGGTGACGGTCTTGAAAGATAGGGACTCGTAATAGCAGGCTTCGCACTCCGGAAATTCTATCGAAGCAAACAATAATCATATAAGCATACAAACATACAATCACTTAACATAACAGCATGCTAACATAAAACACACAAAACAATCGAACCAAAAACCAAAGAAAACTCATAGAAACCAAGCCAACAACTAACAAGAAAATAAAATAAACTTTTTATTTTCTGTAAATAAAAGTTCACGTTCTAAAACTACAGAAACTAATCTAAAATAAACTATAACATAGTAAAAATAAAATAATTTACTAACTAGAACAATAGGAAAACAGTAGCTAGTTAAATAACCAAGAAACACATGATTTCGACTAAAACTATTTTTTTTATTAAATCTAAAATACCCAAACAAGTTCCTACTGCTAGGCATGAACTAAACTAAGCTGTAGCAAAAAGAATACCCTTCGCTAGTCTAATCTAAGCCATAGGTTTCAGATCGGACGGTGGTGGGTGGCTCCGGCGACATGCTTGGCAGTGGTGGCAGCAGCTGACGGCAGACGGCGCGGCTCGAGGCGTGGGCAGCCAGGTGGCTCGGTGGTCGGGGAAGGCAGCGGGGGCGTCGAGGCAGTCTGGCGGCTCGCTGGGAGGTCGGGGTGGAGTCGTTGGAGCTCGGGGATGACGGAGGCGATCAGGCGAAGCTCGGGTGAACTCCTGCTCCGTGGGCGTGAACGAGCTCGAGAACAGCAGCGTCGGGGCTCCTGAGCAAAGAGAGGATGTCAGGAGGTGCGGGATGAAGTGGCGGTTGGTGGGTAGCTTGGAGGTCGAGGTGGCTCACCGGTGGCGGATCTGATGTGGCGAACCGAGGCGGCGGCGGCGAGATGCGTTCGGCGAGGGTGCGAGCTGCGGTGGGTTTTGGGCTAGGGTTTTAGGGGGTTCGAGGGAGGAAGGGCGTAGGTATTTATAGGGCATCAACTTGGGGCAGGGGGCGACTCGGGATCGTGATCCCGTGAAGATCGCGGCGACGGGCGGCGGCGGTCGCTCTGCCCGGGCGCGCGAGACGTGAGGAAAGAGAAGGGGTGGGGCCGGCGCGTCGGTGAGAGAGGGGGAGAGGAGAGCGAGCGGGCGACCGAGGCGGAAAGGGTTCGGGCGTCGGGCGCTGGGGGCAGGCCGGCTCGGGCGCTGGTGGGCTGCGCCTGGCCGGGTGGGCAGTTAGCTGGTGGCGCTGAGGTTTTTCTTTTTTTCTTTGAATTAGAGAGAAGAGAGAATATATAAAAAAAATATTATTTTTATATAGGACATATATATATCAAAATTCTCAGGGGAATTTATCCTACAACGCGGACATTTTTCCAGGGGCAAAACTCAAACTTTAAAAAAACATTTTCTAGAAATCCCAAATAAAATCAAATTTGAATTCAAACTTTTTGGCAAAACTTTTCTTCTGACATTTTTGGAGTGTCATGTTTACTCCTCTCATACTTTTTCTCAAGTATTTGTCAGGCATTGTTTTGAAGTAAATTCAACTGCCAATTTGAATTCAAGTTCCAACAAACTCAAAAGCCTCTGAAATAATTCAAATGTCACTCAATTCAAACAATAATGCATAGATGCTTAACTATAATTGTAAAACATTCCAAATGGGAAATTTGGGATGTTACATATTCCTGCACCCACACACTTCTTCTTCCTCCCAAAAAAATCACCATCCAGCTCAAGCACGAGTTCTAGCTCATTTTGCTGCGATTTTCGATCTCCTTGCTCAAAGCACCTCTCACAAAACTGCTTGGGAGATTGTTCCTTGGTATGTGACTCCTCCATTGGTCCAATTAGTTTTTGTTCTAGTGCTTTATTCATTGCAAATTTGTGCTGCCTAGGTGACCATGTTCTTGAGCTTGCATGTCAAATTTATATGGTTCCAAGTAGTTCTAATGCTTGATATAGGCTCTAGGCACTTGTAGGAGTAGTTTCTATCAATCTTGTTGAGTTTGGTTCATTTTTATTTGAAGTTACTAAAAATTTTAGAAATTTTTCAGAGGAAGAAATATGCTTAGGAAGATGTTCCAAGGTGGTTCTTCAAGGAAGCAAGGACCCAGGCTTGCAATGCGTGAAGCTGACGATGAGCCACCAAGGGACGCTCCAAGTCTTGACCTTGTGAATGGCCTTCAGAAAACTTTATGGATCGAGCGGGGATCAAGGAAGAATTTAACGCATATTTGCGTAACGCTGATCTTGTGAGCTTCGAGGCAGAGAAGTACCGCCAATACCACTATCTCACTAGTTCATTTGTGAGGAGGAAAAAGTAAGATATGTTATTACCAGAGAGGAGGCAGATGAGTACGAGAGGAGGACGGAGGCAGCTCGCCGCCACGCTGCAGCTCAGGAGGCAATGACTGCCGCAGCTCAGTACGACCCCGGCTACAACTATGGATATCCGACAGGCCATCCGTGGCAATAAACCAACTTAGGCCAAAAGCCTAAGCTTGGGGGAGTATGTATCTCTCACCGACATTACATTTATGTTCACACACTCATTGCTAAATGTTGGTGCTCATACTTTTTCACTGTAATATCCATGCTAGTTTATTTTCTTTTTCTTGCTTTCTTCTTGTGTGTTTGATAAACCTTAAGAAAAACCAAAAAATAATTAGTGTAGCTTTTAGTTAATTTACTTTCTTGCTGTAGTAGTAATAATTAAAAAGAAAATCCAAAAAGATTTCTCGTTCTTGTTTTGCTTGTTGGGAGCTTTCCCGTGTCAATAGTTTTAATTCTTTTCTTTTCTTTGGGGGTCGATAGGAGAAGACCATGATTAAATTGTTGAAGTGGATCTTAAATGCGTTATTGTTGATTTAACCAAGAGCCCATATTGCCTTGTCTTCTCCTGTTTATTCAATGCTCGCAGATTCCAACTTAGTCCAATGCACGTGCACTCTTATTATTTTCACATCGTTCGGTCGTGCAAGTGAAAGGCAATTATGACGATATATGATGGACTGATTGAGATGAGAGAAGCTGGTATGAACTCGACCTCTCTTGTTTTTGTAAATATGATGAGTTCATCGTTTCTGATTCAGCCTATTATGAATAAACATGTTTGCAATAACAATTAGAGATCATAGTTGCTTATGCCATGCTTGATTAGCTATGAGTTATAATGGTTTACCTTGCGTGCAAACATGCTATTGAAATGGTTGTGATGTGGTATAGTGGGGTGGTATCCTCCTTTGAATGATTTAAGTGACTCGACTTGGCACATGTTCGCACATGTAGTTGAAACAAATCAACATAGCCTTCACGATATTTATGTTCATGGTGGATTATATCCTACTCATGCTCGTACTCAATGTTTATTAATTTTAATGCATGTTCATGACTGTTGTCGCTCTCTAGTTGGTCACTTCCCAGTCTTTTGCTAGCCTTCACTTGTACTAAGAGGGAATACTGCCTTTGCATCCAACCCCTTAAACCCCAAAGTTATTCCATATGAGTCAACCATACCTTCCTATATGCGGTATCTACCTGCCGTTCCAAGTAAATTTGTATGTGCCAAACTCTAAACCTTCAAATGAAATTCTGCTTTGTATGCTCGAATAGCTCATGTATCAACTAGGGTTGTCCGTATCTTCCATGCTAGGCGGGTTATTCTCAAGAGGAGTGGACTCCGCTCCTCATTCACGAGAAAATGGCTGGTCACCGGGATGCCCAAATTCCATGCTTTATGCAAACTAAATCAAAATAATTGCAAAAAACTCCCCCGACTGTTGTTAGTTGGAGGCACTCGTTGTTTCGAGCAAGCCATGGATTGACGCTTGTTGGTGGAGGGGGACTATAAACTTTACCATTCTATTTGGGAACCGCCTATAATGTGTGTAGCATGGAAGATATCGCCATCTCTTGGTTGTTATGTTGACAATGAAAGTATGCCGCTCAAAATATTATTTATCTCTATTTCAAAACCGAGCTCTGGCACCTCTATAAATCCCTGCTTCCCTCTACGAAGGGCCTATCTATTTACTTTTATGTTGAGTCATCACCCTCTTATTAAAAAGCACTAGCTAGAGAGCGCTGCTATCATTTGCATCCATTACTATTAATTTATATTGGGTATGACTATGATTGGATCTCTTTTACCATGAATTACAATGTCTAGTCAGTCCTTGATCTTTAAAGGTACTCTGCATTTATGTTTTGCGGTCTCAGAAAGGGCTAGCGAGATACCATCCTGTTATATCATATCATGATTGTTTTGAGAAAGTGTTGTCATCTGAGATTTATTATTATGGCTCGCTAGTTGATTATGCCATTGATATGAGTAAACCTGAGACCTAAGAGTTATTGTGAATGTGGTTAGTCATAATCTTTGCTGAAAACTTGAATGCTGGCTTTACATATTTACAACAACAAGAGCAAACAGAGTTTGTAAAAGTTTTTCTTTATCACTTTCAGTTTATCAACAGAATTGCTTGAGGACAAGCAAAGGTTTAAGCTTGGGGGAGTTGATACGTCTCCGTCGTATCTACTTTTCCAAACACTTTTACCCTTGTTTTGGACTCTAACTTGCATGATTTGAATGGAACTAACCCGGACTAACGCTGTTTTCAGCAGACTTTCCATGGTGTTATTTATGTAGAGAAACAAAAGTTCTCGGAATGACCTGAAACTCCACGGAACATCTATTTGGAAAATAAGAAAAATACTGGTAGAAAAAGCCACGTCAGGGGGCCCACACCCTGTCCACGAGGGTGGAGGGCGCGCCCCCCTACCTCGTGGGCCCCCTGACGCTCCACCGACCTCAACTCCAACTCCATATATTCACTTTCGGGGAGAAAAAATCAGAGAGAAGGATTCATCGCGTTTTACGATACGGAGCCACCGCCAAGCCCTAAAACCTCTCGGGAGGGCTGATTTGGAGTCCGTTCGGGCTCCGGAGAGGGGAATCCGTCGCTGTCGTTATCATCAACCATCCTCCATCACCAATTTCATGATGCTCACCGCCGTGCGTGAGTAATTCCATCGTAGGCTTGCTTTGGGCGGTGATGGGTTGGATGAGATCTATCATGTAATCGAGTTAGTTTTGTTAGGTCTGATCCCTAGTATCCACTATGTTCTGAGATTGATGTTGCTATGACTTTGCTATGCTTAATGCTTGTCACTAGGGCCCGAGTGCCATGATTTCAGATCTGAACCTATTATGTTTTCATGAATATATGTGATTTCTTTATCTATCTTGCAAGTCTATAGTCACCTACTATGTGTTATGATCCGGCAACCCCGAAGTGACAATAATCGGGACCACTCCCGGTGATGACCGTAGTTTGAGGAGTTCATGTATTCACTATGTGTTAATGCTTTGGTCCGTACTCTATTAAAAGGAGGCCTTAATATCCCTTAGTTTCCGCTAGGACTCACGCCACGGGAGGGTAGGACAAAAGATGTCATGCAAGTTATTTTCCATAAGCACGTATGACTATATTCTAATACATGCCTACATTACATTGATTAATTGGAGCTAGTACTGTGTCAACCTATGTTATGATTGTTACATGATGAACCGCGTCCGGCATAATTCTCCATCATCGATCCAATGCCTACGAGCTTTTCACATATTGTTCTTCGCTTATTTACTTTTCTGTTGCTATTGTTACAATCACTACAAAATACCAAAAATATTACTTTTGCTACTGTTACCTTTGTTACCGTTACCACTACTATCATATTACTTTGCTACTAAATACTTTGCTGCAGATGTTAAGTTATCCAGGTGTGGTTGGATTGACAAGTCAACTGCTAATACTTGAGAATATTCTTTGGCTCCCCTTGTGTCGAATCAATAAATTTGGGTTGAATACTCTACCCTCGAAAACTGTTGCGATCCCCTATACTTGTGGGTTATCAAGCCCCTCCCGAGCTCATTTCCCTGCTCACTCACACACTCAGCACCTCACCACGACCCCGTAGGAAGCCGCAGCCCAGCCGGGCAGGCCTCTGGCCGCCGTCCCCGTCCCGAGCTCGCCGGTGATCCCCGTCCTAGGCCTCCTCTCTCTCCAGAGCCTCTCGCTCTCCCTCGACTCCTCAGGAGTGCTCGTGGTGAGCCACTGGAGCAAGCTGGTGTTGTTGGAGTTGCTGGACCGGCCTCACCTCGCCAGAATCGCCAACTCCGACGAGCCCCGCCCGCTGCCGCCGCTGGAGAGCTCCATTTCGACCCTGTCTGGCCACCTCTAGCTACGCTATGGGTACGGGCAGGTGCACCTCGACCTCCTCTTCAATCCTATCCCTTTGGGTCGGGCCAAGGATCCCTCCTCGCCGGCATGCGCTCCGGTGGAGCCTCGCCGTGTTTTGTCTCTCTCCCCCTCCCCCTCCGGCCTGACCAGCGGGGCCCGCTATCAGCCACTCAGGCTGTGCCCGAAGCGGTATGAGTGGTGGCGCTCAGGCGTTTTACGCCTTCGACGTCACCCCCTGGATTTTTTTTTAATTCAAATTTAGATTGAATTTGACCAGAACTTTGACCAGCTCTAACTCCTATTCTACAAGTCCAAATGATTTTCTTTGCATTCTGTTCTTACTAGAAAACTCTAGCGGCACACCCAAGATGGGATTTTTCCTTGCTGCCTAGAATTTTTGGTAATTTTCAGAAGTGTTTTGACATTTTCTTTTTAGTCATTTGAATTATTTTCAAAAGTTGAAGCTTGTCTTGAAGGCATCAAGAAGGAGTGTGAAGCTCCTCTACACTAAGGCAAGCCACAACAACATTATCATGGTGTCTTTGCAATATTCATGATTTTCTAGTTGAATATATATATTATTCCTTGCATATAGTGTTAAAATAAATAATGCTTGTGTTATTTAGTTTTGTCATGATAATAAGGCTTAGTTAATAGAAGTGAATGTTTGAACTAGTGAGTGTAGCTTTAATAGTTGATCCAAGTAGATTGTCATTACTATGTTGATATGATTATCAGTTTTATTTTTGCTATATTCATGCTAAGAATTTTTTTGTTTGATTTATGTCAACTAAAGTAAGGAGTATAAATACCAAGTAAGGAAGAACCAGAAATGTTGAAAGTTAAGTTTGAGCAAGTAGAACTTGATTGAAGTTGATCTGTTGTGAGTTGTGATGCATGTTATATGATTGCTTAAGCATGGCATATTTTGACTCGAGCATTTTATTTCAAGTTAAACCTGATGATAAATGAACTTGAACATAAAGTTGGTCGGGTCATGGTGCCACTGATTTGGGCTGACGAGTGAAACCACATTTGCCTTTATGGGGAGGCCGGTAGTCGTCCGTTGTCATGCCTGTTGTCGGTGCCTCCAACAAGGGAAGGTTATAGGCATGTGTTACCCTGGCCCGGTAAGCAGACATAACCTTGTGGACCCGTGTTGTTATGGTACCGAGTCCCCGTTTGGGACAGTTTGTTTGCCACGACGGTGGTAGTTTTGCCTTTGGTAGGCTAGGTCACCCATGACTAAAACCAGTGGGGAGTTGGTCGGAGTGGCCGTAAGAGTGTCATGGCAATGGGAGAGTTCTGTCGGAATGCCGTTGGTCCACCCGAATGGGAGTGTGAGGCCATGGATCCCGTGGTGTGGGTAAAGTGCGCTACCTCTGCAGAGTGTATTAATCTATCGATAGCCGCGCCCGTGGATAAGGGCCCAGTTCATAAGTAAGTCACACCATGGATCAACTGTTTTTAAGCAATCTTGCACACTAATCAACTTGCATTGCACTGGTTGGATGATGATGAAGTCAGTGAGGCTGACGGTTGTGGTATCATTTGTGATCCGGGAATGATCATGTTATGGTTACGAGGTAACCAGTTGGACCAAGCATGGTTCCGTTCGTGTTTAAATGCGTGAGCATTGTTTGATTCTTGAGGCAACGGTTGGTAAGAGAGTCCACGCGACTCGATGCACAAGTTTGGTTTCACTGCATGAGTAGTATGTTGTTGTTTGCATTTAACTGGATTAAATGTCATGATGTTGTTTGTCATTATGGTTATGTTTGTTGTGAGCTTGCAAGTACATTCAATGTACTGACCTGGCGTGTTATGCCAGATTTCAGGAATGTCTAACTGGATCGGAGAGCTGCCATGTCTAGACCGTGTCCACATCAGTGTCCCTGTGCTATGGAGTCCCACTACGTCGTTGTTCCGCTTCCGTGTAGATGTCGTGCTCGAGACCCCTTTATGTCTACTAAATAATGTACATACTTTTCAGCTGCACCGAGTGTGCCGCTTGGCCTCGCAACTTGTTGTAATGTCACTCTATGCTTCCGCTAGTTTCAATAAAGCGGTGATTTCTGTACTAAGATGTTGTGTGTTGCCAGAAGACATGATCTCTGGGTTCGCAATACAGGGTAAACCGGTCGCTCTGAGCCGGGGTGCCACAACACTTGGTATCAGAGCCACGCTGATTGTAGGACACGCTAGACTACCGACGTGTTAGGTGGATGTTAGCTGGAGTAAAAGTTGAGTGCCGGTAGTGTTTGTAGCTGATTGTTGCATCGCATGCACTCATTTCATTTTTATTCCTAACCCACTAATGGATGTGAGTGTAGATGGCTCCGGTGCCGTATCCATGTCAGTTGCAGCTGATGCCGTACACCTTGCCGCATCTCCTTCGTGGCGTGTGGTGTTGATTGTACCCTCACTGTGATGACCCAGCAAATCGGGTGTACTGGGAGCGTCTAGCCGACTCCGTGTATGAGTATCATGTTGTGGTTACTCTGCGCACCAGTTCGTCAATAGGCTCTTACACTGGTACCTCTCGGAGCGGTTATGCATCCACCGCCGCTCAGGCTGTCCAAAGATGCAGCATTCGAGATTCTTGTTGAGTTACGCTACGTAGGCTCGGATGCGTAACCATCTAGGTTTTCGTTTCTATCCATATTTACACGATGATGGTCGTGTTCGCTTTCATTCTGTTGATCCGGCGTCTGATAGTGACACTAGCCACCTTTCTCGATATATCACTGCTAGTTATCTTCTAATTCACGAGTTCGCTCGAGAGCTAAATCGTGCTCGTTCTGCTTTAGCCGCCGTGAGATCCTACCCTACTCCACCTTCTATGGGGTTCACTCCTTATATTGTGCCCAGTTCTAGCTCGCCTATTTCTCCAGTTACTCCCCCGAGTAGCTCGGGCACCTCTAGAGTGAACCCACACAGTGCTCCTGCTGAGTGGGCATCTCTTCTTGCTACCCCCGCAACTCCCATGATCCCTTCTCATCACGTGCCTACCCCTGAGGGAGAGCCCTCGAGGCAGCGTCGTCGCGTTACATTTAACCCGGAGGTCTCGGTTGGTGTCCTCAGTTCAGGATCTAGGTCTCACTCCAGAGAGGATCCGGCAGCACCGGCAGAGTCTTAGAGCATCTGAGTATCTACAGTGGTCATGTGATGTACGGATGTAGTTGTATGGGTTATGGTGTATCATTTCATGTATACGAGTAGTCGCACCAGTCATGATGTTTATCTTTCATGTATGAGTCTATGTACAATTATGTTGGAACTTTTTATTCGATCGTTGTGTTTCTTGTTTTATTCGTTTCGCTCTTTCGGGTTTGTCATTGCTTTGTTCCCACGTCTGAATGTTTCTCATCGCAATTTCTCTTATTGGGAAAAATAAATTGTAGGATGATGCGGGGAGGCAGCAGCTCGCAGGCTTATGAAGATGTCCCTGTTCGTCGCTCAACAAGGCATGCACGACACTCCCCCGAGCCGTATCTGCAGCCACCGCCTCCACCGCCAAATCCACCCTCCACTGAATAAATTATGCGCATGTTTGAGGAAAGAAGGAATAATGATTTGATTGAGCTGTTAAGAAGTGTGCAAGCTATGTTTGGGCAGAAAGGAAATCAAAATGGCCATCACTCCAAGCTGTCAGATTTTCAAAGGACTAAGCCTCCCAGTTTCAGTCAAGTGGTTGAACCCTTGAAAGCAGACGATTGGTTACACACCATTAAAAAGAAACTTGAAATCGCTCGCACTGAAGAGGCTGACAAGGTTCCGTTTTGTACTCACTATCTTGAAGGGGGCGCTGCCATATGGTGGGATAATGCTAAATCCCTATGGCCCTCGGAAGAAGAAATCAAGTGGACTCAATTCAAGTATCAATTTCTCAAGTATCATATTCCAGCTGGTGTCATGAAGATCAAGCAACGAGAATTTCTTGGTCGCACTCAAGGCAGTCTGTCAGTAAGGGAATATTTGTACAAGTTCAACCATCTGGCCCATTATTCTCTTTATGATGTGGCCGCGGAAGAAAGGAAGATTGACAGGTTCCTTAGCGGATTAAATCAACACCTCAGGAGTGTTCTCTGCATGCTCGATTTTCCAGATTTTCAGTCTCTGTTAAATAAGGCCCTCATCGCAGAAAGGGAATACAAACCTGTGCAAGACAACCGACCCGCAAATAATGACAACAAGCACAAATTTGAGCCAAAGAAGGACGGATAACCTATACAGAAGGCCCGTACATGGCAACAAACTCAAGTGGAGTACAAACCCAATTGGCAGCAGAATGTGAACAAGACCACTACTCAAGTCAAGAATGTCATGACCAGTCCGGTACACGAGGAGCGCCAGCGCAATAACGCGTGCTTTAACTGTGTACAGGCCGGACATTATGCCGCATAAAGTGTCCCAAGAAGTCAAATGCCCCGTTTTGACCGCAAGTCAATCATATGGGGCCATATCATACCCAGCAGATCGTCCAAGGGCAAGTGCATCACCTCTCCATAGACGAGGCTCAAGAAAACCCCGAAGTCGTCATTGGTATGTTGTTTGTTAATAGCATACGCGCAATAATTTTATTCGACTCTAGGGCTTCCCACTCTTTTGTTTCTCGAAGTTTCGTTGCCCAAAACAAATTTCCTTGCTCGGTTTTGGGGAAAAGTATGCTGGTTCAGTCCCCGGGATCTGTGCTCAAAAGCAATTTGGTCTGCCGAAATTTGGAAATTGATATCAAGGGGGTCCATTTTCCGACCGCTTTGATAGTAATCGAGTCTGCCAAGTTGGATGTTATTTTGGGAATGACCTGGTTGACTCAATATCAAGTATGCATAAACTGTGCGACCCGAGAAGTCACCTTGGCAAATCAGGAAGGGCAGACTACAAAATTCTATGCTCACAGGAGTATACCCAAGAAAGAAATGGTCTTCACCGCTATGGCAAATGAGTTGGGATTAATTCCTGTGGTCAGTGAGTTTCCCGAAGTATTCCCAGAAGAATTGCCAGGCATGCCACCGGACCGCGAGCTTGAGTTTGCAATTGACCTTGTGCCTGGAACTGCACCGCTGTACAAAAAGTATTATCGGAAGCTTTCCTCCAAACTCGTGGAATTAAAGAAGCAGTTGGATGAAATGCTACAGAAAGGATATATCCGCCCCAGTTCGTCACCATGGGGATCACCTGCAATATTTGTAGACAAGAAAGACGGTGGTCTCAGGATGTGCGTTGACTATCGTCAGTTGAATGATGTCACCATCAAGAACAAATACCCGCTACCATCAAGAACACCATCTAGAAGAAATACTGGGCTACCTATTTTCCCAAAGAAAAAACTGTTGGGCTGGTCATGTTGTTAGATGGGCCGCAGAGACCGCACAACCCAGCTTATAGCCTGCTCCTCCGAATTACTACTCAAAAAAAGTTGTGCAATTCTGTCATTAATTGACTATACGTTGAAAATGATGTGGGTCCCAGATATCAGCAGGGTGGATTAGAGTAAAAAACGAGGGGTGCATCTGAGTAGTAAAAGAGGCGCTTGCTTGTCTTCGGGAGTGGACCTGGTGGGTCTGTACTATCATACTCACAACTACAGTCCTCTCTCGATTCACTATGTTGACAGGGCCGGACAGCGGCGCCGCGGCGAGCACACCAAGGCGGAGGATAAAGTGTTGTCGCCAATGTGTTGGGCTGCGTTGGACATTCTTATTGAAAAATAAAAATGGACCAGAACTATTTACGACGTTGACTACAATTTGCATAGGTCCGCTGGTTGCAGGAAGAAAATGGTGGGAGAAAGAAGACAGGTCGCTATCTTTGCCTAAAAATAATATTGACTGAATGTAATGACACTATCATAGGAAATAATATCCTCCTGTTAAGTCGTGAATTTAAAGAACTGGTGCATGAGCATTTAGTTTTATTTATTTATTTACTTATTTATGTTTAGGGGACCATGAGCATGTACCTGGGCCGGATTCATGTGAGAGCCTCCCTTCCAGTTAATTATGGGCTCCTCTATTGGGCCTTCATCAATGGGCTGCTTGTTATCAACAAGTGGAAAATGTGTTCTGTACCAAAAATAGTATGCGCTACATACGGTACGGGGCACTAAAGGATTGGACCGTGCAACGACTTCCAAAACATTGTGTTTGTCGTTCTAACAACACATTTATTCAATCACCAGACGAAATATACTACTGATTGTACATTGAAAACAGCAAAGAACCAGGGCTGGGGTGCAATGTATAAGCGATAGCGAGCCGTAAGAGTAAAGACGCAACTCTCTCTTCCAAACCAAACATCACCATCATTACAAAAGGGCTACCAAAAAAGAACAAGTGTATCCATCAAACTAAATAAAGATCCTACTACACCAAGTGTATGCATCTAACTAACTGGCTCAGTTAGACGTTACTATTTATTAAGATGTGGAGATTGGCTGACGGCTTGAACCAGATGGGTGCCTGACGGGGGAAACTCCAGCCAGCAGGGCGAAGTCTGATATTTGCGACCCTCTCTCCTACTTTGGGCTGCAGAGCATGGCGGAACATATCAGGGTATGGTGCATGCAGAGACGCATGGTACGCTGTGTACACACAGTTTTGCCTGATGAATGAAACCGCGTTGCCATCATGATCCTTGCCATCGGTTATCTCCTAGTTAATCGAATAATCCGGTCCGAGAAACAGAGAGCGTGTACCAAGGCTACTTACCAGCCTCCAGTCAAAAATTCCTGAAGGCCTAGAGAAGCTGGGATCCTACTCAAAGACCTTGCAGTGGATGTGATTGTATTCCGCGAAACAACACGTCCGGTACATGCGAACGATCATCAATCATTCGCCGTCGTCTGATCGAGCCAGGAACCACCTGCAACTGCCATGCCACTTTTATTTGAAAGGTTATGGGATTAGGAAGGGTAGGGACACCAGGTGGCCTACAACATCATATCAAGTTGGTGTCAAATAAAAAAGGGCTCTTAATGTAGTCAATCTTAAGAACATCATTTTATGAGCATGCATATTTTTTCAGTAAATGTTGACAGTAATATAAGCAATCCATCATGATATCATAGGAAAGTAACATACTGCTATAACAGGCGTTTGTAGTGATGACTGGAGTAGGCCAGCAATACGTCCAACCATAGAAGGCGTCGACAGCATAAATGAAGCCCTTGTGTTCAATGGCATCAGATAACCATGGAGGATGTATGATCCTGCGATGGACGTGCAGATTTATCCACTTACCGCAGTGACTTGTCAGATAGGTGAGACCGCGGTTGAAGAACACAATTAGCCCGAAGTCTTTATAATTCGCAAATCTTGTGGGCACTTGGCAGATTACAACCTTGAGCAAATCAAACTTGGTATCATGTTGGCTACTATAAGATTCCGAGTATTCTGGGCCGCGGTGCCAAAGCAGTGAAGTGTTAATCGAAGGAAGGTGGATCAATCGTCGGGTGTAGACCTCCATGAGCATCAAGCTGCCGCAACCGTTGACAAGCACCATCCAAGACATGTTCATGCCGACCCAGTACATACCGTTAATGTAGTTGAGGGTGACGGGGATCGGATCGCAGTCAAGGGGGTTGATGCTCGCCACCCAATGATCGTTATGCTGCGTGACACGCCGTTTATAAAGATCAGGCGGCATCGGCAAGCAAGGAGCTGGCTTAAAAAGCTCCAGCCTGAGGGCTTTGAGTAAATGGTACAGCCCCAACGAGCACGCGGCGAGCGGCATGGTACTGAGATTGTCCACACGCGAAACAATGAGCTTGATTACCTCTGTGGGGAGCGAATTCCAGTCACTCTTTCGGCGGACGCTGCTCGGTTCTGCCATTGTTAGTGCTTGGATTTCGGACGAGGAGGGAGGCGCCTTAGCGGGGATGGAAGATTGGATGAGATTATGTGCGGACAAAGATGGAGAAGCGAATATGTGCTGCGGGAAGTGGACAGGTGATGATGACTACAGCACGCTGCTTGACTTACGAGACACATACCAGCAGCGTAGGGTCATATCGATGCCAGACAACTTGCTTGAGTGATCACAGTACTGGTACTCCCTACAGTACCTACTACTATGCCCTAACTTTCTTGAGTAGAGTAGTAGTGGAGTAGGACGCTCAACTACTAGCACCGGAGGAGTAGTATATTCTAATCTAAAATAGTTACAAACTTCAATGCCCAAGCGTGGAACAACTACGAACCGCCATCAGTGCTAACTCCAATCCCCAGCAAACGTTCGCTGGGAGACATGGCAGTTGCAAACTCCTGCGACTTAGTAACAGTACGTGTGTAAGGGTGGCGGTTTTGTCAAATACTATGCCTTAAAAACAGGCCACCGTCGGATGGAAATCTGACAGTTACGTGGGATTCGCCAGGATTGAGCTCGTGGCAAACAATCGCCAGATATCATTACTAAAAAAAGGTTAAAAGACCCGGGGCTATAACTTGCACCGCTGACCACTAACAATGATACTAACATAGTTGTAAAATGGTCAAAGACCGTGTCTACGTGGTGTTTGGAATTATATGCAAATTTTTTTTAGCAAGATGCCCGTGTATTGCACGGAACATCAAGATGCATTTTTTTTACAAAACACCTGTTGTGATTGACCCATGCAGGAGTAATCCCATGTGTAAAAACTAATGATATCTCGAGAATTTTATCGAAAAATGGCATGTCGACCATTTCATCGAAAAAATGATATCTCGAGAAAGATGATAGATAAGGTGAGGAGGAGTGGGGCGTGGTGGTGGTGGTGGTGGATTTGGCGGAGGCATGGGGATGGACGGCGTCAGCAGCGGCCACCATGCCAGATTGTTCTAGAGACTTCCTTTTTTAATTGCTCAGCAATGAGGTTGTGGGAGATAAGGATGAATAAGGCAGGGCCTTATCTGTAAATGTGGAGAGAGGTGCGGGTATCTTTTGTAAATTGTCATAGTTTGCTTTCTATCCGTCAGATATAGATCGTACAGTCTATATTATAAGATGGCCGGCACACCATCATCACCAAATCGGTTTTTTCTCTAATCCTATCTCTACTCTTATAAAAACAGAGTTGGTGTTGATGGTGTGCCTGCCATCCTGCAATATAGGCCGCCTGATTTATATCTGATGGATAGGAATGAAACTATGGCAATTTTGTAAAAAGATACCCACACCCCTCTCCACATTTGCAAATAAGGCCTTCCCTCATTCATCCTTTTCTCTCACAAGATAAACTACTCATATATATGCATCTTGATGTTCCGTGCAACGCATGAGCGTCTTGCTAGTACTCCTATAAAAGACTCAGTTGGTGATGATGGTGTGTCTGCCATCCGCCATTCTGACCATTAGATATGCATCTAACGGTTGAGATGTAAGTTGTGGCATTTTGCAACAATTCCCACTTCTCTGCTCCAGTTTACACAAAACCCCTTAGTATCTTGAAACCAGCCACATTCCTCCCTTACTTCATCAAAACAGCCCAAAGAGTATATTTGGAGTGAAACATAAGATATTTTTAGTGATATGTATATCAAAACTAAATTGTTTTCTTTCAAATTTGTGAATATGTATTATTCTACTTTGGATTCGTTGCAACAGATGGGCTCATTTTTATAAAGGTTTATCTCTTGCATCTTCTGCAATGAACACCTAGTGTACTGGTCCGGGCCGGATGCTCGCAGCGCGATGACCTGAGTTTGAATTCTGTCCTAAACTTTAGCTTTTTATATATTTTTTAATATATACTTCTTCCGCTACTATACTGGCAGTGGAACCCACAGAGTACTTAGAATACAATATTAAGGAATGATTTGTTTCTTTTAACTTTCATGCGAATCAGTAGCTAGCTCGCAAGTCATGTACCTTTGTCTTGATAGTGGAACCCACAGAGTACTTACAATACAAGATTAAGGAGGCAATTAACTTTTTATAGAGGGAGAATCATACACGCAATTAACTCAAATGGATTGGACGTGACTCTATTATTCTCCAATGGCAACCGACAAATCTCCTCCCGCGGGCCGGAGTAGGTTTCTCGGTTTGCTTGCGGGTTTAACGGAGGGGTTTGATGGAGGCGAGGAGGCGTGTTCAGCCGCGCGTGCAATGGATGGCGCAGTACTATTCGATTTGATAGCTACTACTAGTATATTATAAAAAAACAAAGAAGAGTAGTAGAGATAGAGATAAGAGTAGAGACTAGGTAGGAGCACCATCTACTGCTTCGAGGGCTACTCCTGCGCTCCATTCGGCGGCTGCAACGTCCCCTGCAACCACTCCCTCATGCGCTCCATTCGGCGGGTGTCGTGGTTCTAAGTCTGACAGTAATGTAGGGTGGTAGGAATGGAGAGGCAAGATCCTAGCTATGGAGTAGTTGTTACGCACGAGTTTTACGAGTTCAGGCCCTTCTCGGAGGAAGTAATAGCCCTACATCTCGGAGCCCGGAGGCGGTCGACTGGATTATGCGTGTATGAATTACAGGGTGCGAACCCTTGACACCGAGGAGGGGTGGCTTATATAGAGTTCGCCTGCACCCCTCCGGCCCTCGCTATGCAGGTTTAAGGTACATTAAGGTCGGGCGTTACGATGAACGTCGCACATAAAGTGCTATGATGACCATAAAAGCTACTTAATGACCGACCGTTAGCGTCTTGAGTGACTTTAGATCTCCCCGGCTGTCGAGTGGTTGGCTTCATGGTCGAGTGTCTTCGAAGTCCTGCCGAGTGGAACACTTCGAGTCGATTGAAAGGTGATTCTTCTAGAGATGTCCTTGGGGAGGGTATCTTGGACAGGTCCATGACCCTACCCTAGGTACATAGCTTCATCATTAGCCCCCGAATGGATCGAGGTTTGAGTGGGGAAGGAGTTGAACACACTTCCGACCCATTTCTCATGAGATGAGTATATCTTGCTCTGGATCAATGAACCTAGGTGACGATACCAACTTCTTTCTCAGTCGCCTTGATCCATTCTCTGTATCCGTCGAGTGAGTTTCTTTACTTGAAGAGCTCCGAGTGACAGTGCGGAGGAGATCTTCCGTCTGACAAGTTGTTCTGCAGCTCGCGGATTTCACGGGATTCGAATTTCGGGAAGCGCGCAGGGCGTAGGAGGCCGCAGTAATTGGATGGGACGAGGCAGGGACGCCTCGATCTCCGTGCCACCTTTTTCGCCACGTACCGCACGCGCGACTGTTGTGGGATTTGACAGGATCTCCCGGGCCTACAAGTCAGTCACTCGGAGGTAACCTCATATAAGGCGCCGGACCGGGGTTTTTGAATAGCGCGTTATCATTTCCTCCTCTCTTCCTCGGACTTATCCGCCGCGTTCGCTTTCGTCCCAGTGTCGCTGCTCCGTGCGCGTCTCGCCGGCGACGATGTGGAAAGAGAAGACGGTGGCCTTGGAGCGGGCGAAGAAAGCGACGGCGAAGGCGAAGGGGAAGACGACCAGTCGGGGCGGATCTTCATCGAGGGCCAGCCTGCCGCAGGGCTAGATCCAGGGCGACTGGATCCGCTCGAAGATTCGTCAAGAAGACCTCGATGACCTGGCCAGTGGAGGACTGATCCCCCATGGATCGGCGCGGCTTCCGGGGAAGGAGTCCGAGCCGCGGCCTCGGGAGGGTGAGTGCATTCTCTTGGCCACCCATGTCGACCGTGGGTTTTCCTTGCCTCCTCACCCTTTCTTTCGGGGATTTCTGAATTTCTTTGGGGCACAACTCCACCACTTCACACCAAACACAATCGTGTATCTCGCTGCTTTTGTGTCTTTGTGCGAGAATTTCTTGGGTTGTCGACCTCATTGGGGCCTTTTCAAGCACATTTTCACCTGTCGCTCCCAGACGGTGAAAACGCCAATCCGAGTGACGAGAGAACACAAGTGATTCAGATGTGCGGGGGTCTTGGAGTTCAGATGAGAGGGAAAAGTTCTTTTCCGGCCATGATCCTACCCGACTCGATCCGTGGATGGCAGTCGACCTGGTTTTACTTCAAAGACCAGCCGACGCCAGGGCAGTCGACCGGACTCCCTCCTTTTTCCATGGACCGAGTGAGGAAGCCCTCCTCTTTGAAGGTGGTCCCGGAAGAGAAGGCGCAGGTTAAGATACTGGTCGAACGTGTTGTCCAGTTTATTCTTGACGGGGTGACTGGTATGGATATCTTGGAGGTCTTCCTTCGGCGACGTATCCATCCACTTCAAGCCCGAGACCATCCGATGTGGATGTATTCGGGCACTAAGGACACCACTCGGATCCACCCGGAGGAGGTCGAGGATGCCACGTTGGAGGGGTGGCTGACTGTCACATCCCTAGAGTTTGTTTATAACTAGTGGCTTTGCATCCATGCATCATGTTTAAATTTCATGAAAATTTGAATTGAGGAATTTTCGAAGCCTCAGAAAACCTCTAAAAATAACCAACATTTAAATATCATCAAATGAGTCCAAGAAAATGTTCCTGTTATTCCATGAAAGTATTGGCATGAGGTAAAATGCAAACCAATATTTTTGGAGTGACTGAAATATTTATTTTGGGCCTTTTGAATTAAATCAATGACATATTTGAGTTGGATTTATTTCTATTATATAAGAAATAAAGCCCAAAAAATTTTGTAAGTTGCATGTGACCTTGGGCTAGTCCTGAGATCACATAACAATTTACAGAAAGTTTATAAATGATTTGATATTCTAAATCAAATCAAAACAAAATAAACGAAATCGAAAACAGGAAAGAGAGATAGAGAGAGAAGTACCTGGCGCTCACCTCTCAGCCCACCAGCCCAGCTCCTGTTTCGGCCCAGCCCACCACCGCCTGGCTCCCTGTCGCCTTCCTCCTCGCACCAGTAGGCAGGGGCGCGTGCCCGGCACGCGTGGCCACACGCCGGCCACCTCCTCCCTGCCTGGCTGCCTCCTTCTCCCCTGGACGTCTCCCGCAACGCCATACCACCCCCTGGAACTCTCTCGCTCTCCCCCCTGCTCTCTCCCTCGCCGTTCCCCATCCTACCCGAACGGGTTCGTCGCCGCCGTTCGCCACCACCGTAGCCACCGCCTCCCCCTCGCTTCTCTGACCGGTCCAGAGGCTCCGCCTCGACCCCCTCTTTCTTCCACCCCAAGCCACGCCACCGCGGGAGCCCCACATCGCCGCCACGAGTCGTCTTCCCCGAGCACGGCCGCCGGACTCCATCGACGGATTCGTCGCCTTCCGGTCGTCCCCGAGCCAGCTGAGCCTGTCGTCGGCCTCACCGTGAGCTCCCGGTCCTTTCCCCCTTAAGCTCGTCGTCATTTTCGTTCCGTAGCCGCCGATTCCACCGGAGCCGCGAGCTCGGCCCCGCCGGCCATGTCGCCGCCGTGGCCAGGGCCACCGCAGCTCATACCCGCGCACGTCATCGCACTCAGCTACCTCCCAGAAGGCCAACGCCGCCGCTCACAGCTCCTGCCGTGCCCCGCAGCACCCCGCGCGCACATGGCCGAACTTCGGTCGCCGCCTTTGAGCTCGCCGTCGTTGATATAGGCTTCCCCCGGCTTAACTGACTGCACCACTCGACGCGCGGGATCTCCACCGTCCCGTAGATGCCCTCCGCCGGCCATTTGGTCGCCGGAGGAGGAATCCCGAAAGCCTCCGCCGTCTCTGGCCTCGCCGGCGACTTGACGCCGGTGGGTTTGACCCACTGACTGTTGACTGGGTGGGCCCAGTTTGACCCCCTGGGTCACTGACGTGTGGGCCACCCTTGTTAGTTATTACTTAGGTTAGTTTAGCGCTAATTAACCTAGATTACTGCTTAACCTAACACTAACTAACTCTGTTTAGTTAGTTAACTAACCACTGACACGAGGGTCCCACAGGTCAGGTTTGACCTGGCCGACCCAGTTGACTGCTGACATCACAGTGATGTCATGCTGACGCAGTAAGTCATTTTCTGGATTTAAGTTAATTCAGGAAATTCCAGAAAATAGTGCTAACTTCTAAAAATCATAGAAATTCAACCGTAACTCCAAATCAAACAAATTATATATGAAAAATGATCAGAAAAATCCAATGTTTCCATCTGTACTAGTTTCATGCATGTCAGAACAATTTAACCTTGCTGTTTAGGTGAAACAAGCTAATGCACTTATATCACTTATTATTTTGGGTGATCATTTGAATCCTTGATTCAAATGGACTCAAACCTTTCTGTCCCAAGTTGCATTAGACCTATCACACATCATATTGCCATGTCATGATCATGCATCATATTGTCGCATTGCATTGATTGTGTTCTTTCTCTTGTGCGGTGATTGTCCCCTCTCAGTAGACGACGTTCCGACGATTGTTCGATGACACCGATGAAGAATTATAATATCTTCAGAAGTGCCAGGCAAGCAAAAACCCCTTGTTCATTCCGATACAATCCCACTCTCTCGCTCGTGCTCCCTTTTACTACATTAGGACAACAACGATTCATCTGTTACTTGCTGCGGTAGTTGAACCCCTTTATCCTCTGCATGACCTGTCATTCCACAGTAAATAGATGAAACCCACTAGCATGAGTAGGACTTGTTTGAGCCCTGTTGTGCCTACTCATACTTGCTTGTTTGTCATGCATGCTACTGCCTAGAGTTGAGTCAGGTCTGATTCATCGGGGATGAATCGGAGTGGTGTGAACTTGTCCTACTATGTGTGAGCTAAGTGTGTGAACACGATTTGGTAAAGGTAGCGGTGAGAGGCCATGTAGGAGTACATGGTGGGTTGTCTCATTGAAGCCGTCCTTAGGAACTGAGTTCTGTGTTTGTGATCCATGATTCAGCTACTACCATGCATTGGGCCCTGAAATATGACCCCGCTCGACTTCTTAATCACCCTTGTCCTCTGTCCAGGAGTTGCAACTAGTTTCTGGTGTTTGTAGGATATGTGTTGGAGGCCGTGCGTAGCGCTGACCCTAGGGGTGGGCTATGATGCGGTAGATACACCGTGGCCCGGTGTACCGAATGCCCGTTTGGTAACTCAGGAACCCTGCACACATCGTTCGGGGCCGTATGTGGTAAGCTCGGCCGGACTCCCTGCGGATGGAACTTGAATAGGCGATAAACCTGGACTAGAGACTTGAGTGTTTAGGTAGGTCGTGGTCTACACCCACGTCGGCTTTCGCTTGAAGTCTGCCGAGCACATGTCGTGTGCAGACGCTAAGTGGTGGAAACATGTATGAAGAACTACACCCCTGCAGGGTTAACATCATCTATTCGAATAGCCGTGTCCGTGATAAAGGACTTCTGGGTTGCCTATAACAGTTCATAGACAAGTGAAAGTGGATACTCTAAAATGCACAAGATAAGCGTGAGTGCTATGGATGGCGTTCTCGTAGGAAGACGGGAGCGGATCCATAGTGGTGTATTGATATGGTGAATATGTGGACTCGTGTGCGCCAACTCAAAAGAGTTACTTGTAGTCCTAGTTCAGGATAGCCACCGAGTCAAAGCTGGCTTCCTGCCGTCAAACTCCACCACCCCCTTTGTTGATAATGATGCATATGTAGTTAGTTCTGATGTAAGTCTTGCTGAGTACATTTGTACTCACGTTTGCTTATTTTATGTTTTGCAGAGAGATGTCAGTCTTGCTAGTAGTTCCGTGTGGACTTCGATGTTAAGCTTGTTACCTCAGCTACGATCTTGTGCCCTTGGCAGGATCTGGTAGATAGTCATGCTTGTAAGCCTTTTTCATTTGTAGATGTCTGTACTCAGACATGTTAAGCTTCCGTTTGTATTGTGACTTGTATGCTCTGAATGTTGGGTCATGAGACCCATGTTTGTAATATCTCTCTCCTCGTAGCCTATTGAATAAATACTTTGAGTCATAGAGTTATGTTGTGATGCCATGTTGTATTTACTCATATTGAGCATATTGTGTGTATGCTTGAAATGCTTGGTATGTGTGGGATCCGACAATCTAGTTGTTTATCCTTGGCAGCCTCTCATATGGGGGAAATGTAGTCTAGTGCTTCCTGAGCGATAGTAGTCCGCCATGACCCGGTTCACCGGAGTCCTGCTAGCCCAGCACTACCGCTCTGGACACTTGACTGGCCGGGTATGTGTTTCACTGCTCTCGTGTTCCGCCTTCGGGAAATGTCACGCGGTGACATCCGAGTCCTTCCTAGCCTCAAGCTACAGCCCGGGTTCCCGAGTCCTCGTTAGCCCAAAGGTTACAGCCCCTATTCACACTGGCGACCGATATGCTCGATGTGATTCATGTATTCCTGTCCCCATGGGTTAGTGCCGCTTTGGGTTCACGACTAGCCATGTCGGCCCGGGTTCTCTGTCATATGGATGCTAGCGACACTATCATATACGTGAGCCAAAAGGCGCAAACGGTCCCGGGCCATGGTAAAGCGACACCCCTGTGAATACCGTGCGTGAGGCCGCAAAGTGATATGAGGTGTTACCGGCTAGATCGATGTGACTTGGAATCGGGGTCCTGACACTGACGAGCATCACTGGGAACAAAGACAACCCTAGGGGAGCTAGGAGAATTCCTCCACTCGACCAGTCCCACGTACCGGACAAGGTTCAACTCTGAGTTTCCGACTGTAATTTTAACCATGCAGCTATTTATGCTTCGTCGATTGACTTTTGTTCTTCTTGTTTTTCTGCCAGGCCCTTATCGAAATGTACTCAATGCCCAACGGGGAGCAAGAGCAAGACCCGGAAGGGGAGGCGAGCGGCGGCGACTGGCATTCTGACGGAGAGGAGAGCGAGGAAAGTGACGACTCAAGTGACGAAGAAGAAGTCGAGTCGCCTCCTCGCAGGGAGAGGCGGTCCAAGCTCGACCAAGACCGGCCGAGCGCCCATGAAAAAGCGATTGCTCAGACTGGCCCATCTTCAAAGCGCCCTCGGACGTCCTCACCGGCTCCGACTGAAAAAGCGTCAATGCAGCCCAAAGTTGTAGTGCAAAGGTCTCGGAAGGCGTTGCCAAAGATTAAGATTGACATCCCCGTCGCTTCTGCGTGAGTGTATCCCTTTGTATTCACCCGACGCTCTGTGTTGTTTATTTTTTCCTTGATTTGACCAGATGAACTTTGGAACTAGCAGCGCTGCTACTTCCGGGACTTCAGCTTACAGGGATGAGGATGAGGCAATGGAGGATGCAGTCACCTCCAATCTAGGTACGATTTCTGTCGTTCTGTCTTTATTTGGTCGACTCAACTGTAATATATACCACTTGGTGATGTAATTTTGGCGACTGATATTTGAACAGCTCCCAACATTATTGACCTCCCCGACGATGACGATGAAGAGCCCGAGAGGCCTTTGACAAGGAAAAACAGGAAAACTCATGCAGACAAGGTGCCACAATCGACGCCGATACCTAAACCAGTCGTTCAGGACGCTGGTGATGCCAATCGGGCTTCTGTTACCTTTGTTGTACCACTGTCGAGTACTCTGCCTTCTTCATCGACTGCTCAAGCTCCTGCCGATCCACCTTCAACTTGTGCCACCCATCACGTCCCAGAGGACGAAGTGAATGCTGCCAAGGAAGCCATACGCCAAGTAGGTATTATGATGGACAAGATGAAGATGGTGCGGGATGTCAGTCAGGCCGCCTATGATGCCAGCTCGGCTCTCCAAAGCAATGTTTAGGTTAGCAGCACGTCGACTGATTTTCTTGGCTTGCTCGGTTAGGATATGGTACCTGAAAACTCTCTTTCCAAGAATCTTTGCATATGTGCACCCACTGGGTGCTTTGACTTGTCACTGAGAAAATCCATACTTTGAGCTGCATTTTTGTTATTGAAGTTTTGGAGTAGTGGGGGCATGCTGAGTGCACCCACTGGGTGTAGTCCCCGAGGCTACGGTGGACTACGGGCAGTCGACTGTAGTCTTGACATTTTAATTCCTTCACTCGGTCTGCTCTGGCCATGTCGAGTGTAAACTGAACCAGTGGGGGCACGCTAAGTGCACCCACTGGGTGTAGTCCCCGAGACCGTGGTCGACTGCTGGCAGTCGACTATGGTCTGAAGAGCTTGTTTGTTGCCGTCTTTCTTCTTCTTTTTCTTCTATATATATACACTCACGCCGAAAAGGTCTCGCCGAGTGTTAACTGAACCGTAGTCTTAGTATTTATTGTCTTTGTTGTTTTTATCTGTAAAATAACCTATCCTCTCTGATTGTAGAAATCTTGTGACCTTGGAGCTCGCTTTGCCGACTTGGAAAAGCAGCAAATTCAACTCAACCTTGACCTGGAGTTGGCCAAGTCAGAGCTGCAGAAGGCCAAAGATGACGCCAATGGTAAGGAAGCTTTGTTGACTGTTTTGTCTTAGACCCAGATTTCATTCTGCTCTTCTGAATCGAAGCGTTATTTTTTCGTAAAACTGAACCAGGCTCTGGTAAAGAAGGATCACGATCTGGCTGCTGCACAAAAGAAGGCCGACGACCAAACTGCTCTTGCTGAAAAGAAGCTGGCTTCAGTCGGCAAACTGGAGGAGGAGAACGCGAAGATGAAATATGCTCTGGACGAAGCCAACAAAGAGGTAACCCACTTGAAGAAGGACAAGGTTAACCTGAACGAGAAGATGGAAGGCATTGCTCGCAGGAGGGATGATCTGGAAAGCTATCTGAGGAGCCTCACTAAGAAGTTATTCGTCAAGCTTGAAGGTACATATCCCGTTCCGACTGGTTCATCTTTGTCGACTCGGCATACGAATATTGACTCATCCTTGGACTGTGCATGCAGAGTTTTGCCGAGACTTCGAGGAGGAGACTGGGCGAATCGGACCAAATTTGGACCCTATCAATTCTCCCGTGAAGGATGAAACTGCTATGAACCTGCTCCGACTGGAATCCCGCATCGACGGTGTTGTTGACTATTTGGCTTGACTGAAAGTCGCCACGTCGTGGATCGACACAGCACTTTGGCCAGGGGCAACACTCCAGAACGACCTCGAGTCTCTGATGACTCAACTTAACGAGATCCCTGGTCGAGTGTAGGAGTGGAAGAAGTCTTCTGCTCGGTGCGGTGCTGATGTGGCTCTGTCTTTGGTTCGTGTCCACTGTAAAGAGGCGCGAAGCTGGCAGCAATCAAGGTCGCCAACACCAAGAAGCACAATTTTCGATCCTTTATGGAGACTTTCATTGCTGCTGCCACTCGGATCGCCGATGGTGTCGACCTGGACAAGTTCATCGAGCCTGCCAGTCCTCCTCCCGCGGAGTGAACAAACTTTTATGCCTCACCTTAAATTTGCCTCGGAAGGCCGAGTGGATCTTGTAACTGTTAAACTCCTTCGGGATGAGAGCCCGAGTACTTTGATCTGCGGTTTGGAACCTTTAAGATTTATATGAACTTGTTTTACTTCTAAATATGCTTGCATTTGCCTTCGAGTGGACTTTGCTCTTCACTCAGAATAGTCTTTGTGTTTGAGATGCAGCTCTGAGGTGGAAGATTCAGTCGACCTGTGCATCATTGCCCTTGCAGGAAGGGATGGAGTACATATTGCAGTCGACCTGCGCCTCGTCGTCCTTGCGGAGCGGGATGGAGCGCACATTGTATTTATAGCTCTGAAGGAGAAGGTAGCAGTCGACCTGCACCTCGTCGTCCTTGCGGATCGGGATGGAGCACACGTTGTACTTGTGGCGCAGCTCCGAAGGAGAAGGTAATAGTCGACCTGCACCTCGTCGTCCTTGCGGATAGGGGTGGAGCGTATGTTGTACTTGTGGCGTAGCTCCGAAGGAGAAGGTAGCAGTCGACCTGCAACTCATCGTCCTTGCGGATCGGGATGAAGCGCATGTTGTACTTGTGGCGTAGCTCCGAAGGAGAAGGTAGCAGTCGACCTGCACCTCGTCGTCCTTGCGGATCAGGATGGAGCGCACGTTGTACTTATGGCGTAGCTCCTAAGGAGAAGGTAGCAGTCGACCTGCACCTCGTCGTCCTTGCGGATCGGGATGGAGCGCACGTTGTACTTGTGGCGCAGCTCCGAAGGAGAAGGTAGCAGTCGACCTGCACCTCGTCGTCCTTGCGGATCGGTATGTTTTCGAACTTAGATGAGTACTGGACTGCATCTAAGCCTCCGAGTGAGAGGATTGCTCTTCACTCGGTAGGATTTCTCAAACTTAGGCGAGTACTTGGACTGCAGCTAAGCCCCCGAGTGAGAGGATTTCCCTTCACTCGGTAGGATTTCTCAAACTTAGGCGAGTACTTGGACTGCAGCTAAGCCTCCGAGTGAGAGGATTGCTCGTCACTCGGTAGGATTTCTCAAACTTAGGCGAGTGCTTGGACTGCAGCTAAGCCCCCGAGTGAGAGGATTGCTCTTCACTCGGTAGGATTTCTCAAACTTAGGCGAGTACTTGGACTGCAGCTAAGCCTCCCAGTGAGAGGATTGCTCTTCACTCGGTAGGATTTCTCAAACTTAGGCGAGTACTTGGACTGCAGCTAAGCCTCCGAGTGAGAGGATTGCTCTTCACTCGGTAGGATTTCTCAAACTTAGGCGAGTACTAGACTGCAGCTAAGCCCCCGAGTGGGAGGCTGGCTCACCACTCGGTAGGATTTTCTAAACTTAGGTGAGTACTGGACTGCAGCTAAGCCCCCGAGTGGGAGGCTGGCTCACCACTCGGTAGGATTTTTTAAACTTAGGCGAGTACTTGGACTGCAGCTAAGCCTCCGAGTGAGAGGATTGCTCTTCACTCGGTAGGATTTCTCAAACTCAGGCGAGTACTGGACTGCAGCTAAGCCCCCAAGTGGGAGGCTGGCTCACCACTAGGTAGGATTTTTTAAACTTAGGCGAGTACTGGACTGCAGCTAAGCCCCCGAGTGGGAGGCTGGCTCACCACTCGGTAGGATTTTAAAAACTTAGGCGAGTACTTGATCAGCTAAGCCCCCGAATGGGAGGCTGGCTCACCACTCGGTAGGATTTTCAAGTACTTAGGCGAAACGGATTCGCAGCTAAGCCTCCGAGTGAGAGGCTTGCTCGTCACTCGGTAGGAATATTTTTACAAACTTAGGCGAAACGGATTCGCAGCTAAGCTACCCACTAGGGGGTTTCTTACGTAAACAAAAGCAACAACAATCACTGGGAAAATTATAACACTCTTGTCTTTGATAAATAAACTACAAAGGTATTTCTTATTACATCTCATCCGAGTGAATACTTAAGTAAAAAAAGGGGCGGAGCAGCTCCGCATTCCAAGCTCATGGCTCATCAATCTGGCGATCGATATTGTAAAGATGGTACGCTCCATTGTGGAGAACTCTGGTGATGATGAAGGGGCCTTCCCAAGTGGGAGCGAGCTTGTGTGGTTTCTGTTGATCTACTCGGAGGACCAAGTCTCCTTCTTGGAAGGCTCGACTCTTCACACTTCTGGCATGGAATCGACGCAAGTCTTGCTGATAAATAGTCGATCGGATCAGGGCCATCTCTCTTTCCTCTTCTAGGAGGTCGACTGCGTACTGCCGGGCTTGTTCTGCTTCATCTTCTAAGTAGAGCTCGACTCTAGGTGCATTGTGAAGCAAGTCACTCGGCAGAACTGCTTCAGCTCCATAGACCAGAAAGAATGGAGTTCGTCCGGTTGACCGATTAGGGGTGGTCCTCAATCCCCAAAGGACCGATGGAAGTTCGTCGACCCATGCGCCTGCTGCGTGCTTGAGATCGCGCATCGATCGGGGTTCGATCCTTTGAGAATTAGACCGTTTGCTCGTTCGCTTGTCCATTCGACCGGGGTGAGCGACTGAAGCATAGTCGACTCGTGTGCCTTGAGAGGCGCAAAAGTCTCTGAACTTGTCAGAATCGAAGTTTGACCCATTATCAGTGATGATGCTATGCGGAACTCCATACCTGAATATCAACTCTCTGATGAAACTGATAGCAGTGCAAGCATCGAGATTCTTGATGGGCTTAGCTTCAATCCATTTAGTAAACTTGTCGACTGCCACTAGCACGTGAGTGAAGCCGCTCCTGCCAGTTCTCAGTGATCCAATCATATCCAATCCCCAAACAGTGAAGGGCCAGACGAGTGGAATGGTCTTCAAGGCTGAAGCGGGTTTGTGTGACATATTGGAGTAGAACTGACATCCTTCACATTTGTCGACTATCTCTTTCGCCATTTCATTTGCTCTTGGCCAGTAAAATCCCGCTCGGTATGCTTTAGCCATAATGGTCCGAGAGGACGCATGACGACCACAGGTCCCCAAGTGGATATCGTCAATAATTATTTGGCCTTCTTCTGGCGTTATACTCTTCTGTCCGACTCTAGTTGCGCTTTCCCTGTATAACTATCCCTTTATCACAGTAAAGGCCTTGGATCGACGGACGATCTGTCGAGCCTCTTCTTCATTATTTGGGAGTTCTTTCCTTAGGATGTACGTGATGTACGGCACTGTCCAGTCGGGAGTGATGACCAAGACTTCTATGATCAAGTCGACCACCGCTGGAACCTCAACTTCAGTCCGATCTGTGGCACTTTTTGGTTGGGGAGCTTCTTCGATGAAAGGGTCCTCTTGAACTGATGGTGTGTGGATGTGTTCCAAAAACACATTGCTGGGAATGGCTTCTCTCTTGGAACCTATTTTTGCCAAATCACCAGCTGCTTGATTTTTCAGTCGGGGTATATGATGAAGCTCTAACCCCTCGAATTTCTTCTCTAGCTTTCTCATTGCATTGCAGTAACCAGTCATGGCTAGACTTCTGATGTCCCACTCCTTCATCACTTGATTAACTACCAAATCTGAGTCGCCATAGACCATGAGGCGATGGACGCCGAGTGAAATGGCCATACGCAACCCATACAAAAGTGCTTCATATTCTGCTCCATTGTTGGAGGAATCAAAGTGAATTTGAAGAACATATCTGAGCTTATCTCCTCGGGGGGAAACTAACACTACCCCAGCACCGGAACCATTCAGCATCTTGGAACCATCAAAGAACATGGTCCAGTGCTCCGAGTGAACTTGAGTCGGCAGTTGTTGTTCAATCCACTCGGCGACGAAATCTGCTATTGCTTGGGACTTGATGGCTTTCTTTGCCTCAAACTTGATATCTAGGGGAAGGAGTTCAATCGCCCATTTTGCCACTCGACCAGTTGCATCTCTGTTGTGCAGAATCTCTGACAATGGAGCGTCGCTAACAACTGTAATGGACTGGTCAGAGAAGTAATGTGCAACCTTCTTCATGGTCATACAAATCCCATATACAAGCTTCTGATAATGAGGATATCTTTGCTTTGACGGAGTTAAAACTTCAGAAACATAATATACTGGGCGCTGAACCTTAAAGGCTTTTCCTTCTTCTTCCCGCTCGACCGTAAGTACCGTACTGACAACTTGTCGCGTGGCTGCAATGTAAAGCAGCAAAGGCTCTTTGCTGATTGGGGCAGCAAGCACCGGCTGGGTGGAGAGCAGGGTTTTTAGCTCTGCAAACGCTGCATCAGCTTCAGGAGTCCACTCGAACTTGTCTGACTTCTTCATCAGTCGGTAAAGAGGCAATGCCTTTTCACCGAGACGAGAAATGAATCGACTTAAAGCGGCCAAGCAACTAGTGAGCTTCTAGACATCATGCACACGCACAGGACGTTTCATTCAGAGTATAGTACCAACTTTCTCTAGGTTGGCGTCGATTCCTCATTCGGAAACGAGAAAACCGAGTAACTTTCTGTCAGGAACTCCGAATGTACACTTTGATGGATTAAGCTTGATATCATACCTCCTGAGATTGGCAAAAGTTTCAGCAAGGTCAGTCAGCAGGTCGGAACCCTTCCGTGACTTGACCACAATATCATCCATGTACGCTTCCACATTCCGATTGATTTGAGTGAGAAAACACTTCTGAATCATCCTCATGAACGTGGCTCCGGCATTCTTTAGGCCAAATGGCATGGTAACATAACAGAAGCACACGAATGGAGTGATGAAAGCTGTTTTGATCTCGTCGGGTCCATACAGACGGATCTGATGGTAACCGGAATAGGCGTCTAAAAAAGACAGGCGTTCACATCCCGCAGCTTGAGTCGACTATCCGGTCGCTAAGGGAAGAGGAAAATGATCTTTCGGGCAGGCCCGATTGATATGTTTGAAGTCAATGCACATGCGAAGTGAATTGTCCTTCTTGGGGACCATGACAACATTGGCGAGCCACTCGAGTGGTAAATCTCTCGGATAAACTCTGCCGCAAGGAGTCGAGCCACTTCTTCACCAATTGATTTTCTCTTACATGCGGCGGATCGTCGAAGATGTTCCTTGACCGGTTTTACCTTCGCGTCGACTCGTAAATGATGCTCAGCCAGTTCCCTGGGAACACCTGGCATGTCAGAAGGTTTTCGTGCGAAGATGTCCTAGTTCTCACGGAGGAACTGGGTGAGCGCTTCTTCCTATTTGGAGTCGAGTGTTGTTGAGATATGAGTCGGAGCAGCATTGGGGTCGGTCGGGTGAATGTGAATCGGCTTTGTCTCACCGGACGACTGAAACGCTGATTCCGTAGCGGGCTTCTTGGCTCGCAACAAATCACTCGGGTCTGCAGTTTTTTGATATTCCTGTAGCTCTACCATCGCCATCCGAGCATCGGCGATCTTTGAGCCTTTCGAAAACATTCTTCCGCTTTCTTCCGATTGCGGTGAAAGTGATCACACCTTTGGGGCTGGCATCTTCAAATTTTAAGGTATACATAACATGGTCGAGCCATGAACGTGCATCATACGCCGCCTTCCTGTAATAGCGTGATAAGCACTCCGAAATCCACGACTTCAAACGTCAATTTTTCTTTGCGGAAATTCTTGGAGTCCCCGAAAACCACATCAAGAGCAATCGACCGAGTGACTCGGCCTTCTTTCCGTGAATGACTCAATGGAAACTCATGTTGTCTTTAATCGAGCACGGACATCGGAATGCCCATCCCTTTCAACGCCTCGCATACGGATATTCAGACCACTGCCACCATCCATCAAAACTTTAGTCAATCGAGTGCCTTCGACAACTGGGTCGACCACCAAAGCTTGCCTCCCGGGGGTGGCTATGTGCGTCGGGTGGTCAGACTGGTCGAATGTGATGGCAGTCTGAGACCGTTTCAAATAACTGGGTGTCACCGGAGCGACCATATTCACCTCTCGGTTGATAACTTTCAATCGACTTTTGCTTTCAATGTCACCAAAAATCATCAGGGTGGAATTGACCTGGTGGTATCCATCATCGCTATCTTCCTTGTTTTCAACTTTGTCCGACTCCTTTTCCTTATCTTTGGGTTGCTTCCCCTGGAACTGTTGTATCAAGAGCCGACACTGTCGAGTGGTATGCTTTGGGTAAATGAGTTTACCCTCTTCATCTTTCTTTGTGTGAATGTGGCATGGCAAGTCTAATACATCATTTTCGTCTTGATCCTTCACTTTCTTGGGGTTCCAAGGCCCTTTGGGGTTCCGCTTAAGCTTTCCTTGAGTCACGGCCAAGGCTTCTCCAGGAACAGCTGGCTCGGCTTTTCCTTCTGCTTCCGACTGGAATTTCCTCCTCCGGTTTCATGAGCGACTGACTTGTGCTTGCCACTCCGGAGCCGATCCTCTTCTTCACCATTAGCATACTTGGTGGCAATCCCCATCATTCGACTTAGAGACATGTCTCCGGTTCGATTGAATTTCATATTCAGTTCTCTGTACTTAACGCCTTCCTTGAAAGCACAAACTGCCTCTGTGTGATGCAACGTGATCCATCTCTAGATGTAATCCCTCAAAGGTTCATTTGTCTTCTGCACGCAAGATTGCAATTTTGTCAGCCCTGCTGGTCGCTTGCAGGTCCCTTCAAATGTTCTGACAAACACTCGGGAAAGATCTTCCCAAGTGTAAATGCTGCTGGGTGCTAACTGGTTCAGCCACGCTCTGGCCGAGCCCTCCAACATAAGAGGCAGGTGTTTCATGGCCACTTCATCATTACCGCCGCCAATCTGAACAGCCACTCGGTAGTCCTCAAGCCAAGTATCAGGTTTGGACTCACCAGTGAACTTACTGACTCCAGTCACCAACCTGAAGTTGGGAGGAATCACTGCGGCCCTGATGGCTCTGCTGAAGCACTCTGGTCCTGAGACGTGCACTCTGCTGCTGGTGGGTACATCTCTGTCATGACCTCCTCGGTGAGCTCTGTTTCTGTCGACCAAACCCTGAACAAGAATGGATCTTGCATCAAAGCCCGGTTCTCTGGGGTCGACTGGAATCCTTCGCCCAACACTGTGAGGGCGTCTGTCATCCTGCTGTCGAGGCACGTATGACCCACTCCTTGGGGGAGGGGTGGGCACTCGACGTCGATCATCGCAATCGAGTCGCTGATCATCTTGCTCACGGTTCCTATACTGATCTCACCGGTCTCCACGCCCCTCACGCCTCGGGGGCGATCTTGGGCTGTGAGCCGACTGAACGGTATCTGCAACAACGGATTTGCTGTGGATCCTATTCTGCGACTGTGATACAGCTAAATTCTGGTCTCCTGCTGCCCGGAGTAATGCTCTGATCTGCAACAAGCCTCTGCCACCCTCGGACTCGGAAGGCTAAATCGACTCTGCTATCTGGCCGCGGTGCTAAATTTTGAACCGGAGTTCGATATACCGAGTCGGTGGCTGAAAGAGTCGACGTCGATCGGATCTTTGAGACCCGTTGTCGCGC
The DNA here is from genome assembly GCA_021605145.1 of Aegilops bicornis. Taxonomy (NCBI): domain Eukaryota; kingdom Viridiplantae; phylum Streptophyta; class Magnoliopsida; order Poales; family Poaceae; genus Aegilops; species Aegilops bicornis. The sequence goes on from CM038669.1 coordinate 348,835,309, forward strand.
TTCGTTAAATCGAGTACTCGCTGGAGATTCTCTAGTCGAAAAGTGCGCCAGCCAAGTTAATGGCCTTGCGTCTTCCAAGGCGCGGGCCTCGGGGATTTCTCCAACTATAGGAGTGTGAAGTGCATCCATGTTCCGGCAGCGAAGTTCTTCCCTCTGCAGCGAAGTGAGGGGCTCGGGGAGGTACTCTTCATCGGCATGCGACGGAGCGCCTTCGCCGTCGCCACCGTCGGTGCGGGGAAAGCCGGTAGGACTGCGTGGTCCATCGACCATCAGGACTTCCGCCGCTGGATCATCGCTGTCGCTTTTCGGATGCGATCTGCGGAGCCAGTCGACAGGTCAAACAGGCCGTAGAGAGATTCATCAGGCTCGATCGTCGTGACTTGAGGGGTGGCCGACTGGCGAGCCACCGCGTGCCTCACCCACCGCTGAAGCCTCGACCGACCAGAACTCTTGCGCCAGCGGGCAACAGGGAGGGAGGACGCCACAGGAGCCGACCGATACTGGGTCGACGGCTGCCGCAAGAGGACGCCACGGATGCATCGCAGCGAAAGTCGTTGCCCGTGAACGGGAGCGTCGGCGACGCCGAGTGGTGCCTCCTGAAGCCGGAGTCGTCGGCGATTTAACACGAGCGCCGAGACGGATCTCGTGGCCCTCAGCCAAACCTCCGCCTGAAACCATGATGAAGGGGATCGGAAAAATTGCAACTTCTCCAACAAGTCGCTAAGACACCTGCCCCACGGTGGGTGCCAACTGTCGTGGTTCTAAGTCTGACAGTAATGTAGGGGGGTAGGAATGGAGAGGCAAGATCCTAGCTATGGAGTAGTTTTATACGCACGAGTTTTACAAGTTCAGGCCCTTCTCGGAGGAAGTAATAGCCCTACGTTTTGGATCCCGGAGGCGGTCGACTGGATTATGCATGTATGAATTACAGGGGTGCGAACCCTTGACACTGAGGAGGGGGGTGGCTTATATAGAGTTCGCCAGACCCCTCCGGCCCTCAGTTATGCAGGGTTTAAGGTACATTAAGGTCGGGCGCTACCAGTAACGCCGCACATAAAGTGCTATGATGACCATAAAAGCTACTTAATGACCGACCGTTAGCATGCGAAGTGACGTTAGATCTCCTGGCTGTCGAGTGCTTGGCTTCATGGTCGAGTGTCTTCGAGTCTGTCGAGTGGAACACTTCTGAGTCGATTGAAAGGTGATTCTTCTAGAGATGTCCTTGGGGAGGGTATCTTGGACAGGTCCACGACCCTACCCTAGGTACATAGCTTCATCAGCGGGCGTTGTTGAAATTTGGGGAGTGCACTCTCGCGATTGCTGGCAGCGACGACTTCACCGACGACGACTTCTTCCCCAACCTCGGCAACCTCTTCCTCAATGACATGGGCGATAACCTCAACGCCAATGGTGCTGCTCCCGTTGCACCGTATGTGTTTCTGTCCTTCCTGTTCGAAATCGAGGTAGAATTCATGTTTCTATTCTGTGTCCTAGATTCAATCTGTTCATCTACTATGCTAGTCCACATGATTAGTTTAATCTCTATTATAGTCGTCATGGTTTATTTTGTGCTTATTCAGACTAAATCTCGTAGTAACTTGCTCATATATTCAACTGTCGCACCGTCCCCTACAGCCACTCCCATTCCATGGACGGCCTGGTCGATGCCTCCAAGGAGCCCTTCACCTACTGCTATGAGTGCCCGATGCCATTTTGGGGCTCGCCGGCGGACCTCGTGCATCACCTCACGTAGGCGTCCGTCTATCACTACTGGCCCGCGGCAAAGAACATCAAGTACGAGACGTGCTACCCGTTCACTGTGTCGGAGTCGCTAGAGGATCACCGCTGCCTGCTAGTCTCGGAGGAGGACGGCAGCGTCTTCCTCTTGATCGTGGGCACCGGCAAGGCCCGCACAGGCCGCCGCCCCGTCTCTGTAGTGTGCGTCAGGGGAGACGCCGTTGACGCTGACACTAACTCGAGGCCGATGTATGGGTGCGTGCTCATTGTTACTACCCCTCCGAGGTATGTGGGCGGCAACACTAGCTACAGGAAGCTGACTATGCCGAGCTGGGACCTTCCCGCCAATGTGGACATGGAAGACGCATGGTATGATTCCCCCCCCCCAACGTGGTGCACGGGGACTCCAAGGAGGTTCACCTAGACATATGCATTACCAAGTTAGATGTTGATGATTAGTCTTCGCTCAATGTAACCGCTGTCTAAGTATGTGGAGACTTCCATGCATGATCTTGCTCTATTGGAGTATCGCGCATGAATAAAAGTGTATCCATTTATGGTTTAGTCTAGAATCTTCCATGCATGAATTTTTACTACAGTACTGGTGAAAGACTTATGATGAATGATTTCTTACATCTCCTCTGCCCCCTTCCAAGTCATCCTGATTTAATCCCTTCGTCTAGGTGTATAAGGGCATGGTTAATACTTAATAGTATAGCCAACTGTTGACTATAAGAAAGTGTCATGTCATCTGTAGCCAACATGTATAACAATGGATACTCAAAAACTAATTCTTAAAGATCATTTCTTGCAAAGCACAATAAGTGTTATTTCTTCACAAGTTTTGGATGCAGGTTGAACAGTTGAATGCTTTTGTTTGCAAAAGATACTTTTTTTATCTATTTCACCCGGATGTTTGTGAGCTCTAGAGATGAAATAATATCCGAAGAAACCTATCAACACACGTTACACATGAGATGTCCACCACATCCTTTAACAAAATAAACAACTCCCCGATCAATGCCTTTCACTCTTCCGTGCAATGCACGGGCACCTTACTAAGATTAGTACGACCAAAAATTGAACTAACATTATATATAGTACGATAAATGCTGATGCATGTCACCTAAAATTATATCGTTGAAAACTATGTTCAAATACGAATCCGACAATATTGTTTTTGTTGACATGCACTAACATTTTGTTAGTTAAATCTTCAGTCAAATTCAATGGGGGACTAATAAACCACGACCGATTAGTACTAGTGTAGAGGGCGGAGCTGTATGGGAGTCTCACCCCGCTCGTGGCGCGGCAGTAAAGCCGTCATATCACAAAACCCAACTACTCCCAGTAATAAGTGGCCTGGTAAGATAAACGGACAAGCAACCATCACATCCCTCCGTCTTCTTGCATTTCATCTCCCCGCATTTACTTTCTCCGGTTCATCTCGCGCACTCAATCCCTAGCTACTACTCCTAGTATCCCTAGCTACTACTCCTAGGGCCAGTTCTTTTGGTGGCTTAAAAAAATAAGCCGTCTCTTCCCCAGCTTTTCCCATAAGACTTGTCATAGTGGAGAGTAACATTAAGGCGCCTCACTCATTTATTTGGGCTTCTAAACTACTACTAGTACCTCCGTCCTGGTTTATTCATCACCATTGTAATTTGTGCTAAATTTTGACCAAAGATTTAACTGATAAAATGTTAGTGCATGTGACATGCACAAACATTTCATTAGTGAAATTTGTGATCAAAATTTGACACAGATTACAATGGGGACCAATAAACTAGGACAGAAGTAGTAGTTATGCGATTACTAATCTAGAAGCCTAAAAGAACTGGCCCCTGGTACTCCTACTAGTAGTAGTAGTACTCAAGTTGGAATTCCAATTGCACGGCACAACTTGCTAGGCAAAAAAATTTGATACAGGGTGTAGGAAGCGGTTTGGGAATTTGCATGCCTTTCCGACTAGTGAGATACTCCGTACAAAGTACGATAGAGAAATAACCATAGAGAAGGAAGCTAAAATTAAACAATCAAACGAGCATTTTTGCATTTGTTTTGCATTGAATCGTTTCACAAGCTTGACTAGTGATGTTTTTCTACTTTTACAAAACTGCATCATAATGTTAAAGCGTGCATTTGCATTACATAAGTAATAGTAGTACTCCCTCCGTCGACTTATTCACCTGGACAGAGAGAGTAGCACAGTCTGCAAGCATATATAGAGAGAGACGTGTAGTGCGATAGTATATAGTAAAGTTTGTGTTATATGCACGTACTTACAAAATGCGTATGGATACACAAGGTTTCCAATCTTTTCCTTTTACATACTTAATTAAGGACGCTAATAATTCCTGATTGTTCGGGATTTATCATTTGCGTCCCAAAACTAATGAGATCGCCTTACAAAACTAAATTATACTCCTACTAAAAGCCACGGTGCTCGCAGGAGCGCTTGAGGGGCACCACGAGTGCCCTAGTGCATGGTCGTTTCCCAACGCGCCGACACAATGCCTCTTCCTCAGCCTCGCAACTCGCGAGGTGCTGATTGGTGGCTTGCCGGCGGGCGAGCGCGGTCTCACCGATGTGGTGATCCGGCGCCAATAGGTACTCCTCCTTGCTAGAAGCGTGCACCCGGTCCATGTACCGCCAAGCGTAGATGAGGCGCTTGGGCCCGGCTGCACTCAGGGCTTTGGCACGGGCGTCCTCCGCCACCCTCACGGCCCTCGCACGATCCTTCTGCCAAAGAGCCAATTGCATGACTCTCTCGGACATGACATAGGCCTGCCAGGAAGCTTGCCCCGCGGTGCGCTTCTCTTCCTCGGCCTTCTTCTCCGCCTCTATTTTGGCGCGCTCTGCCGAAGGCAAAGCCTCCCACAAGGAGACATCCATTTCTTTCCAAAGCTCCTCAAGGCTGGGGAGCTCGGCGGGCGGTGCAGCGTTCTCCTCGTAGCAGGGAGCCGACGCGCGTGCTGGCGAGATTGGGAACGCCGACGCGTCCACCTCGACGCGTCGCGGCAAGGAGTGGAACGCCGATGCGTCCTCCTCGACTAGTGGCGGCGAGGATCGGAACAGCGACGCGTGACCGTCCGTGCGGTGCAGCAAGGGGCGCCTAGGGCTTGGGAGGGGCGATGCCATGGTGGTCGACGTGAGAGTGAGGGGGAGGAGATAGCGATGAACGTGAGCATTCTTTCGAATGTCATGGGAGGCGCAGTATTTACAACGAGCAATGGCACACCTACGTAAGATATGGACTGAGCTGCACTAACTTAACTGCAGGTCCAGTTGTGTCACTGACATGTGGGCCAGACCCCTGTTGGGCCCATATGTCAGTGACCCAATGCACCTGATTAAATGGCGAAGCGATGCCCCATAAGATATGTTGTGTGATTAACGTAACAGCTACGTGGGCATATTTGTTGGAGTAAATTACGGGGGATGGAAGGGGTGGAAATATTGCTGGTCACAACGGATTGGACGAGCGTGGGGGGAGGAGAGTCACACATGCAGATTTTTCCGCACGGGGTGGAGTGGTGGGACCGCCGGAGGGAGAAGGAGAGTCAAGCAGGCATATTTTTTCACACATGGAGAGGAAAAGATTTGGAGACAAACGGGCTTCCTGTAGGTATGGGGAACGGTGCATAATAAGTCATCTTGCATGTCGGGCTAGGTATAGTCTCAAGTCATTAAAAACATACACACCCCACACATGTTCATATTTCAAGGTGCACTAAGTTATTGCATGCGATGATTAAGGCTGGCCATAATGGTGGTATCTTAGCTGGTGTCATGCACACGGAATAGAAAACATGCTGATGTGGCAAAGAATTAAAGAAGAGAGGGGGGTTAGAGTAACTAGTGTTCATGCATGCATGCAATGCGATAATCCATTGGTAAACACATTTTTTTGTGAAGAACAACAGCATTAGTTGAGTACTTTTGCAGACTACAAAAACTATTCCACCACCTCTATCTTGGTAAGAGTAGGTGAAATTTTTGAATCGAGCCCTTTAAACTAGAAGGGAGGTAGTAGTACTCTAATAGCTAACCTTGTCGTGATGAGTAGATAGGACATGGCACGCACCTGGACGGAGGAACTTGTCTGCATTGTGCATTTAAGTTTTGTCTGAAGTCAATGTACCTCTACTTTGACCAAACTTATAGAAAGATGTATCAACATTCATAATTTCAAATCAATATTATTATACTCATTATAAAACATAGTTCTTATAATCATTATAACCAGTATTGTAGATATTGATATTTTTAGTATAAATTTGGTCAAACACTTTGCAAACGGTTGACGGAAGTAAAAAAGACCAGAGGGAGTATCATGCATGCGGACTAGGCAAAATAAATTGCTCATTTATAGCCGGTCGAAGTCTCAAAGGGCGCGACCGCACGAGGGAGGCGAAGGTCGTGGGAGGCGCGACGGTTGACGGAATTAAGTGAAGTTACATCCATGCGCCGACATGGCGTACAAACAGGAAGAAGCTATACCGTCAGGCCTACGATATGGGCCTAGTAGACATGACTTCTAGTGGGTCCCGCATAGTACTCGAGAACTCTCCGGGGGCTTGCAGCTGTTTATCCACCGGGCAAGCCAACAACCCCATGCCATTCGCACGCCCTACGTGTCCCCGTCTTCTACTACTACCTTACAACAGTTCGCTCCTAGTCGTCCCGTCCTTTCACATTACACCAGTTCAACTTCTCCTAACCCTCCTCCAAAATCCATGGCCTCCCAAATATCCATTGTTGCCGATGAGTACCAGGTTAGAGCCATCACCGGCGATGAGTTCATCATCAACTACACACGTGGATCCGCGATGGTGAAAGCATGCCTTGCTCGCTTCCTACGCATGTTCAACAGTTCAAAGGATGAGTGGGTTGCTGGGCTAGATGTTGAGTACACCACAGTCTTGGAAAGAGAGAAGATTCTAAAGGAGGCAGAGAAGAAGAAGCCCGTCGTGATCCAGGTTTGCGTACATAACATGTGCTTGGTCTACCACATATGCCATGCCAATGTTGAGTGCCAGGATTTTAAGAACTTCCTTAAGGACGAAAGAGTGAAATTCGTTACTGTAGACTTTAGGAACGACAGCGATGTCCTGGGTCGGATAGGCCTCGTTGTAGGCCAGCACTTCGATCTCCAGAAGGCAAGCCTGGCATCCTCCTCTCAGCCTTCAATGCTGTCCCTGGCAGCAGCCATGATTGATCATTCGTACGCTAAACTGAATAAACCTCACCACGAGTTTCATCATGCATGGGAGTCGAAGACATTAGATGAAGATCACGTCCTGTACGTAGCAATGGATGCCTACCTTTGTTTAAATATCTACAAGGGTTGGATGAAGAAGCAGAGCCCAGTGTCCGGTTCAAGCAAAGAAGCATCGGCGATGAGGAAGAGGAAGACGGACGAGGGCGAAGTCGAGGACGTGGACTCGGACTTCGAGTAAGGTAGCAGTGTTATCGCTCATGCTGGTTCTACTGCAGTGTCAAGCGGACTAGTTTCTTAGTTTTATTTCAGGGGTGCGTTGTGCTGAGCCCCCAGCAGAACTATGTTTATGTTCTTTCTCGTTATTTGAACTCTTTAGTACGTATACTAGTACTAGTACTATGGCTTACTACTATTCTTCTTGCAGTTGGTATTACTGCTCGTATCTTCGTGTTCCTACTATACTTAATACGTTCGTAAGTAGTATAATTTGGGTCAGTCGATTTGTGAAAGAAGTTTGACAAAGAGAAGGAAGAATACGGCAGAGAAGCTACCCCAGTATCTATATTAGGGTGGCAGGGTGCCCATGATCTATCTTATGAGTGTTGGGTGTGGAATGCAGTTCGCCGGAAAAAATGGATCGTGCCGGGCGGGAGGAGCATGGCGGTGGCGGTTCGAGGGGAGGCGGGGCGGCGGCGGCAGGCGGTTAGGCATGTGGCGGGTTGAGAAGATGAACAGTGCATCAATTTCGAAGGTTGAAGAAGCCCTTCTAGCCATCCATGTTGCATCCAATGGCTCACAAGAGTCGACTGACCCAAATTGCTCCTTCAGATTGCAGGATCCATGATACGTCCATTTTGCATCATGCTTTTATATCGATATTTATTGCATTATGGGCTGTTATTATACGTTATGTCCCAATACTTATGCATATTCTCTCTTATTTTACAAGGTTTACATAAGGAGGGAGAATGCCGGCCGCTGGAATTCTGGGCTGGAAAAGGAGCAAATATTAGAGACCTATTCTGCACAAAAAGTCCTGAGACTCCACGCAAGTCATTTTGGGAAATAATAAAAAATATCCAGCGGAAGAAGTTCACCAGAGGGGGCCCACCTATCCACGAGGGTGGGGGGCGCGCCCTACCCCCCAGGGCGCGCCCCCTACCTCGTGGGCCCCCTGTTGGCTCTCCGATGGCCATCTTCTGCTATATGAGGTCTTTCGTCGAGGAAAAATCATAAGCAACCTTTCGGGACGAAACTCCGCCGCCACGAGGCGGAACCTTGGCGAAACCAAGCTAGGGCTCCGGCAAAGCTGTTCTACCGGGGACACTTCCCTCCGGGAGGGGGAAATCATCGACATCGTCATCACCAACGCTCCTCTCATCGGGAGAGGGCAATCTCAATCAACATCTTCACCAGCACCATCTTCTCTCAAAACCCTAGTTCATATCTTGTATCCAATTCTTGTCTCCAAGTCCTGGATTGGTACTAGTAGGTTGCTAGTAGTGTTGATTACTCCTTGTAGTTGATGCTAGTTGGTTTATTTGGTGGAAGATCATATGTTCAGATCCTATATGCATATTAATACCCCTCTGATTATGAACATGAATATGCTTTGTGAGTAGTTACGATTGTTCCCAAGGACATGGGAGAAGTCTTGCTATTAGTAGTCATGTGAATTTGGTATTCGTTCGATATTTTGATGAGATGTATGTTGTCTAGCCTCTAGTGGTGTTATGTGAACGTCGACTACATAACACTTCACCATTATTTGGGCCTAGAGGAAGGCATTGGGAAGTAATAAGTAGATGATGGGTTGCTAGAGTGATGTAAGCTTAAACCCTAGTTTATGCGTTGCTTCGTAAGGGGCTGATTTGGATCCATATGTTTCATGCTATGGTTAAGTTTACCTTAATACTTTGGTTGTAGTTGCGGATGCTTGCAATAGAGGTTAATCATAAGTGGGATGCTTGTTCAAGTAAGAACAGCACCCAAGCACCGGTCCACCCACATATCAAATTATCAAAGTACCGAACGCGAATCATATGAACGTGATGAAAACTAGCTTGAGATATTCCTATGTGTCCTCGGGAGCGCTTTTCCTATTATAAGAATTTGTCCAGGCTTGTCCTTTGCTACAAAAGGATTGGGCCACCTTGCTGCACTTTACTTACTTTCGTTACTTGTTGCTCGTTACAATTTATCTTACCACAAAACTATCTGTTACCACTATTTCAGTACTTAAAGAGAATACCTTGCTGAAAACCGCTTATCATTTCCTTCTGCTCCTCATTGGGTTCGACACTCTTACTTATCGAAAGGACTACGATAGATCCCCTATACTTGTGGGTCATCAAGACTCTTTTCGGGCGCCGTTGCCGGGGAGTGAAGCGCCTTTGGTTGGTGGAATTTGGTAAGGAAAAATTTATATAGTGTGCTGAAATTTACCGTCATTTGTTATTATGGAAAGTAATCCTCTGAGGGGCTTGTTCGGGGTATCTTCACCCCGACCAGTAGAGAAAAGAGTTGCTCCTCAACCTACTGAACCTACTGAAAATGAAAATGTCTACTTTGAAGTACCTTCGGGTATGTTAGAAAAACTGCTAGCTAATCCTTTTGCAGGAGATGGAACATTACATCCTACTGAGCACCTAATATAAGTGGACGAAGCATGTGGATTATTTAAGCTTGCAGGTATGCCCGATGATGTTATCAAGAAGAAGGTTTTCCCTTTATCTTTGGAGGGATACGCATTGACATGGTAAAGGCTATGTGATGATACTGGATATTGGGATTATAAGCGATTGAAATTGGAATTTCACCAGAAGTTTTATCCTATGCATCTTGTTCATCGTGATCGCAATTATATATATAATTTTTGGCCTCGCGAAGGAGAAAGCATCTCTCAAGCTTGGTGGAGGCTTAAATCAATGTTATATTCATGCCCCAATCATGAGCTCTCAAGAGAAATGATTCTTCAAAAAATTTATGCTTGGCTTTCTCATAATAACCAAACCATGCTCGATACTTCTTGTGCTGGCTCTTTTATGATGAAGACTATTGAATTCAAATGTGTAGGACCTTGAGAAGAGGTGTCTAGAGGGGGGGTGATTAGACACTAAGTACCAAAGTTGCAGTTTTTAAGTTTCTTTAAAGTTTGAGTGCAGTTTAGGCACAAGTTTAACATTCACAACATATAGCAAGCAAGCATGCAAAGAGTATATGAGCAGCGGAAAATAAAGCATGCAACTTGCAAGAATGTAAAGGGAAGGGATTGGAGGATTCAAACGCAATTTGAGACACGGATGTTTTTGGCGTGGTTCCGATAGGTGGTGCTATCGTACATCCACGTTGATGGAGACTTCAACCCACGAAGGGTAGCAGTTGCTTGAGTCCACGGAGGGCTCCACCCACGAAGGGTCCACGAAGAAGCAACCTTGTCTATCCCACCATGGCCGTCACCCACGAAGGACTTGCCTCACTAGCGGTAGATCTTCACGAAGTAGGCGATCTCCTTGCCCTTACAAACTCCTTGGTTCAACTCCACAATCTTGTCGGAGGCTCCCAAGTGACACCTAGCCAATCTAGGAGACACCACTCTCCAAGAAGTAACAAATGGTGCGTTGATGATGAACTCCTTGTTCTTGTGCTTCAAATGATAGTCTCCCCAACACTCAACTCTCTCTCATAGGTTTTGGATTTGATGGAAAGAAGATTTGAGTGGAAAGCAACTTGGGGAAGGCTAGAGATCAAGATTCATATGGTAGGAATGGAATATCTTTGCCTCAACACATGAGTAGGTAGTTCTCTCTCAGAAATAGGATCTTTGGAAGTGTAGGTTCGGTCGATGGCTCTCTCCATGAATGAAGAGGAGGTGGAGGGGTATATAAAGCCTCCACAAAAAATCTAACCGTTACACACAAACTACCAAACTCTGTGGGACCGAATAGTTAAACTCGGTCAGACCGATTTAGCAAATAATGTGACCGTTAGGGTTTTCGGTGGGACCGGAATGCAACTCGGTGGGACCGATTCGGTTAGGGTTAGGGCATAACATAATCTCGGTAAGACCGATTACACAAACACGGTGGGACCGATTTTGGTAATAAGCTTTCCAGAGAGTTGGTCAAGCAAACTCGGTTTGACCGATTATCAAACTCGGTGGGACCGATTTTGATAATAAGTTAACCAGAGAGTTTGCACTGTAATCTCGATAGTACCGATTGCTCAAACTCGGTGAGACCGATTTTAATAATGGACATACACAGAGAGATTACAATCCCATCTCGGTGAGACCGAGATCCCTATCGGTGAGACCGATTTGCCTAGGGTTTGTGGCAGTGGCTAAGACATCCAAACTCGGTGGCGCCGGATAGAAATAATCAGTGGGGCCGAGCTTGACTTTAGGTTTAGGACATATGTGTGGAAGTGGGAAAGTGGTTGAGGGTATTTGGAGCATATCACTAAGCACTTAAAGCAAGAGGCTCATTAAGCAACACCTCATCCCTCCTTGATAGTATTGGCTTTTCCTATAGACTCAATGTGATCTTGGATCACTAAAATGTAAAATGAAGAGTCTTGAGCTTGAAGCTTTAGCCAATCCTTTGTCCTTAGCATCTTGAAGGAGTTCCCACATCCTTTAGTCCATGCCACTCCATTGTTGAACTTATCTGAAACATACTAGATAAAAGTGTTAGTCCAACAAGAGATATGTTGTCATTAATTACCAAAACCACCTAGGGAGCACTTGTGCTTTCAAAATGGAATTTATTGGATAGAATTAAACGCAACTCTGAAGATTGGGATCTCAACGAAGGTAAGGAGTCAGGTATAACACCCAAGTTTGATTGTGTTAAATCTTTTATGGATACTGATGTTTTCCGTAAGTTTAGCACTAAATATGGACTTGACTCTGAGATAGTAGCTTCTTTCTGTGAATCTTTTGCTACTTATGTTGATCTCCCCAAAGAGAAGTGGTTTAAATATCATCCTCCCATACAAGTAAAAGTAGCTACACCTTCTAAAGTTGAAGAAAAGATTGTTACTTATAATGATCCTGTTGTTCCTACTTCTTATGTTGAGAAACCACCTTTCCCTGTTAGAATTAAGGATCATGCTAAAGCTTCAACTGTGGTTCGTAAAAGTAATATTAGATCTTATACACCTCCTGAGCAAATTAAACTTGAACCTAATATTGCTATTGTTAAAGATCTCTTGGCTGATAATATTGATGGGCATGTTATTCAATTCTACGGTGAAACTGCTAGAATTGCTAAACCTTGTGCTAAAGATAAACAAAGACATGTGGTAGGCGTGCCTGTTATCTATCTATCTATCTATTATCTATCTATTATATAATTAAAACGATAGAAAACCAACGGTGATGATTTGGCATCGTAAAAGCTAAGATGTATCAACAGTGAAGATCTAAAACGTTTTTTAAGAAAAGATCTAAAACGACGTTTTTTTAAGAAAAGATCTAAAACGGGTTGATATTAGGAAAGAGCACACGGACGTGTACTATTACACGTGAATTTTTTTGCACCTGAAAAAAAAAACTGAAATAGACGCATACTATTGCACATAATATTAGGTAAGTGTACACGGACATATACTATTGCACGTGGAGGACTCTGAAACGGATTGCTATTAGTCAAGGATATGGTCGTGTACTATTGCAAACAAAATATCTATCTATCTATCTATCTATCTATCTTCTATTATATAATTAAAACGATAGAAAACCAACGGTGATGATTTGGCACCGTAAAAGCTAAGATGTATCAACGGTGAAGATCTAAAACGTTTTTTTAAGAAAAGATCTAAAACGACGTTTTCTTAAGAAAAGATCTAAAATGGGTTGATATTAGGAAAGAGCACACGGACGTGTACTATTGCACGTGAATTTTTTTGCACCTGAAAAAAAACTGAAATAGACGCATACTATTGCACATAATATTAGGCAAGTGTACACGGACATATACTATTGCACGTGGAGGACTCTGAAACGGATTGCTATTAGTCAAGGATATGATCGTGTACTATTGCAAACAAAATAATTTACAGCGGACAGTCGTCCGTACAGAATTCAAACTCAGCAACCTTTGACTAATATAAAGGTTGGGGCAAACACCCCAGAACACCCACGGAATAATAGACGCCAGAACACCCATTGAAGGGAGATCCACACATTAACATATCCACACAAATCGAAGGGCGACATACATCGGGACGCCTAGCACATCGAAGGACGGAAGAAGAAACAACAGAAACGTCAAGTTTGGGTAATATATATAGCTTAAATCTTGAGGTCTATTTACATCTTTCCATCCCTGCATGTCTTTGCAACCTCCTTATGAACACCATGTTTTCCTGTTCATTAATCATTAGTTAGAACACTTCTTTGTAACCAAATTTCATTATTGCATTACCATATGAACCACTCCTTCTATAATTGTTTTGAAGGCAACGTCTCTATGGCGTACACGAAGTTGAGTGAGTTAACCACAAGAGGACAGACATGGAATATTAAAGCCAAAGTAATGAGAATGTGGGACTCGATCAATCCTTCGACTGATGAACTTATAAGCATTGATATGATCTTGATGGATGAGCAGGTATTTTCTTCACATAATTAACATTGGGGATTGTTTTATTGTTAAAATTACTACTAAGATTTTTCTTTCATTAAATTTTGAAGGGCCATACAGTTCATGCTACTATTTGGAAGAATCTAATAGACACTTACAGAGCAAAGATCAACGAGGGTTCTATATATGCTTTTAGCAATTTTAAAGTTGTAGATTCGACAAAATATCGACCAGTCAGCAATGAAATTAAAATTACTTTTGTATACAACACAAAATTAAAGGAGATGAAAGGTTCATCGGATAATTTTCCAGATTACTACTTTGAGTTTGCTAGCAAAGATACCCTACAAAAACGTCTAGAAAAAGACCAACAATGCTCTGGTATGTTGATAGTCATATTCTTACTTCCAAGTGGACAATTTAAATTTGATGTCATTTCTTGGTAGTTGTATTTATAAACTCAAATGAATAACTTTCTAATTTTTGAAGTCTTTAATCTTCTAATTTGCTGATGTCATTGGGTTACTTACCAAGATTAAGCCAATAGAATCAAGGATAACAAAGAAGAAAACACCTGCAGATGTACGTCAAATTGAAATTCTAATGCCAGAGTAAGTGTATCCATGTATCAACTTTTCACTAAAGGGTAAAGGCTGTTCTCTTCCACTTATATTATTATTACCATTAATTACTTTGGAATGAATTATTCAGGGTGATAGAATCAGAGTATCATTATGGGGAAGATTAGCTCATCATTTAAGTGAGGATGTAATTGGCAATCAAACAATTATTATTGTTACCTCAACAATGGTGCAAAAATTCAATGGTAAGTTGAACATGTTTACATGTCTTTTTTTCATACCAAAATAATAAATCTAACCGATTTATTGTTCATTAAATAGGTTTGTGCCTAAAGTCAACTAGTGCCACAAGATTATATACAAATCTAGATATACCCGAGACTTGGGAACTTCGTGGCAGGTATTAAGCACAATTTGTAGGTTCTGGTCATATAAAATTTCATAATATATCTTCATTTACGAAAAAAAAATTATAGCCACTCCACCGAAGAAACTTTACCAAAAATGATGGAGATAGATAAAAGTACTCAAGGGACACTGGAAGATCAAATGTTTTACAGAAGGATAACCTTAAAAGAACTTACTAGAATTAGGCACGACAACCCAACAGATGAGGTAATGAATCGGAACTCTTCTAAGACATGATATTGTAGAAGCCTCCAATACCTACAGATGTATTTGACATATTTGTATGAGTGACTGCATATTCTTTAAAGAGCTATATTTTCTTCAACTTTCAGGACTTTGTGTTCACAACAATAGCTACAATTGATCGGTTACAAGAAAATATTCAATGGTGGTACATGGCATGCGATGTTTGCAACAAAATTGCTACGAAAGAATCACATAATTATTATTGCAAGAATTGTGATACGTATCCAGAAGGTTTAACACCTAGGTAAGCATATTCTCTTGATTTGACCATCATTATGTACTATCACATTTGCGTTACACTAACGAAATGTGATTCTAGGTATCGTATTCGGCTTAAATTAGTGATCACAGTGCTACTACAAGTTGCACTTTATTTGATGAAGAGGCTGAAAGAATGCTCAATACATCAGTCTCATTCCTGTTGGATTCCTTAGATGGAAAATCTGAAGAAATCCCAAAGATTATACAAGAATTATGTGGACAAAGACTTATCTTTCGATTCAAACTCAACAATAAGAACCTCACTCTAGGCATGCAGAACTATGTAGTAAAGAAAATATTTGTGCCTGATGAGAAGCTTGAGAAGCGATACTTAGAGGATAAAGCTAAAGAGGTAATGGTCTATTAAACTATCAAATCTATTTAAATACCAATCATTATACTCTTTTATAAGGAACTATTGAAGCAAGTATTTACAATTCTTGATCCATTGTGCTCAATAGGATTTGATGGATGATGAAGTGGACAACATGTTAAAACAAGAAACAAAGAAACCGAATGAGCCAGTTAAAAAGGTGATTGTATACTTCACTGTACAAGCTTTTCTTTACATAAATTCATCTCTTAATTCATCCATTTATGTGTTTTTTGCAGGTACAAATCAGCAAGTGTGAACTTAGCAAAAACATATGTGAGTTGGTCCCTGTGAAAGAGGAGCCAGAAGATAAAAGCAATGGGAGTACAGTACATCAGAAGGAGCATCAACATCAAAAATCATCAACGAGTGTCGATGGTGGGAAAAGGAGGCGAAGATCTGTTGTATTATCAGACTCGGAAGATGAAGAAGTGGAAAATAGTATATCTGAAAAATTAGAAAAGGCAGTTCCTAAAAGCACGAGAAGTGTTCATGCAAAAAACAAAAAGACAAAAGTTGAACATGAAGGCTCCACAAGGATGACACGAAGTTTGACCAAAAAGACTAATGGCGTCAAGACGATGTAATCATCAACTCAAAGATCAAGTACGCCAAACAAGACCCAAGAGAGGAAGGACCTTTTCCAGAAATTTTTTGGGAGAGTACTTTATCCAGTATTTATTATTTTAATGTATCCGAGAACTGGAATATTTAGTGTGTTTTTATATATGATCAATATGTATGAACAATATGACATTTTGTTTTCAAAAACAATTCAGGTATTTGATCTTAATCAATTTAGCATTTGGTTTTGTTTTCAAACAATATGACATTTTGTTTTCAAACATTTTGTTTTTATATACTATTCAGAAGAGAGAATGACCAGTACATTCATTTGATCTTAATCAATTTAGCATTGCATTTGTGTGGTTGGTCAATGCTCTGATGTGCCTGCAACATTTGCTAAAACTACAATGCACTAGCATGGCCTAGAATATACGAGAACAAAAATGCTCAACAGTATTTGAAAAGATTGAGTTGGAAATCCATCCGGAATACTATGAAAAAAAATCAAAATCATCGACTGCGAATTGTTCCATATGAAGCCACAATGAAATTTAAAACGACGGAAAGATGGATTGAGCTTTTATCCGGGGCGTATATCATTACATCACGAACAAGCATATGATGGGGACTCACAGACTTAGGCTTAATTTTTTTCTCACTAACCCTAAAAAAATCCGACCAAAATTATTTTGCAGACAAAATGTATTTGGGCCAGACGCATACCTAGCTGAACTAGGTACTGACTAGGCAAGATAGCTGAAGGCCAAACCTGCACTGCTACTTGCCGCACTAATGCACCCAGGTTCCGCTTCTTGGTGCCTGCTGCGCCGCGCTGCTCCACGCAGGTCGATAGCTACTTGGTTCACCTCGCGAAAGCTTGCCTGTGCCGGTGTCTCCGTGCGGCCGCCGGCCGCGCCACCTCATGTCCTCCTTGGCGCAAGAGCGGATCCGGTGAGAATCTTAGCCCAGCAGGTCGCCGGAAGCAATCGATTTGCTCATCCGAAGAATATCCTGTTAGAAGGAACTGTGTGGAAGAGGAATAGTCCATTGATATGAAGTGTGAGAAGATAATAAGCGGCGTAGCAAGAACGATTTTTTTATTTTATTTGGACAGCACTGCAGCAGGAGAGTTGAAGTGCGAATAAAATACAGTGCATTTTTAGGGGAGCTAGACAGCTTTCTGACAGCCAAGCACAAGCCCAAATTAGCTCATTAATCAGAAGTTGCTGGTGTAGGACTAACTATTAGTCGTTGCTAAAAAAAGCTACTATTTATTCAAGCTAAATTTCCTTTAAAGACAATCCGTATTGTACTGTCCGATTTTGACTCACTACATGATTCCTAATCCTACACGTCTAGGAAAACATCTAACCATATCATTATATAAAGTGCATCATATCACGTCCTACTAGCACAACAAGCCTCATCGCCGACTGACCCGTCTTCTCAAATTCCAAGCAACTCGACGACTAAGCAGGCAAAGGTTCCAGGGTATTATATATTTTCCTCTCTTTAATCTGTGCATTATTTTAGCTTCCTTATCAGCCAACATATTCTCATAGAACCTTTGTCCTCAGGTGATCTACATTAGTCAAATTGCTAGGTCATAGTCTCAGAAAACAAACAAGAGGTATGGTCACATACACTCATCCCTCTGCTTATATCACATAATCATCATTCAACCATAATTTTACAAGACAGACATTCATAAATGACCGATGATGCACTTTCTCAATAGCTACTTTTTCATGATGTCGGGAAGATCAAACACACGAGACGGCCGACAAATTGAAGGTATGGCAACAACTCCAGCAACTTGCATCCAATATATGCCGGCGACACCCAAACGAACAAAGGCACAAAGAAACGTCCAACGAACTGAAGACACAACATCAGCACCATCAGCCTCAGGTAATATCCCCATGCAATTCTTCATGTGTGTGCCTGCATTTTGATCTCAGCTCAACATTGCGTCAAAACTCTTCTCATACTGAACTATAAAGTTCTTTTTTTCATGCATCATAACACTACCATGATAATAATGTGAAAGCTACAAAAAGAGCAACACCGGTTGAACAATTGTTGATTTATAGTTCCCTACCAGATAAAGAACATTAATCTCCAGATGTACTGTATGTGACAACGTCCATTAGTAGTCTCTTATATCACCAAATGCACTTGCATGCCTGCAAAGGCAAAACACTATTAAGTACTCTCTCTGTAGAGACATATAAGAGTGTTTAGATCACTACTTTAGTAATCTAAACGCTCTTATATTTCTTTTACAGAGGAGTACAACATAAATCATATTACATGATACTATGTTAAGAAAACTATACGCACTGACAAAATCACATTTGCAGATATGAGAGTCCAACATACGTTAGACCCAGCAGCTCACCAGACAAAAAGAAAGAAAGAACAACCTCTAAACTCAAGGAGTACAAAGCGGACAAGGACTGCAGAGGGAAGAAGAAATACGAACACAGAGGCTCCTAAACGATTGAGAAAGGCTAATGCTGAAGAAGATAGGGAGTTGAAGCGTGGCAGAAGCGAAACCAACAAAAACAACACTAGAGACAATGTTGGAGACAACAACAGAACCAGAACCTCGACAAGTGCTAATAGCAAGCCATGGAACTTCGAAGGCCAACATACAAATGCCAATATTGCAAAGCATTGCCATGGTGTGAAGAAAGATTAAATTCAAACAAAGGAACTACGACACCCTCTTTTGGAATATGCTGCAAACAAGGGAAAATCGATCTGCCGCCACTAAGAGAACCTCCACCATACCTTAGAAACCTCTTAAGAAGTGAAGGGCAGGATTCGTAAACTTCAAAGAAAATATAAGGTCATACAACTCAATGTTTTCATTCACATCGATGGGAGGAGCTGTGGACAAGGAAATAAACACTACAAAGGACCTTATGTTTTCGTTTGCATGGACAAAACTACCACCATATCGGAACTCTTTTGCCTCAAGGTACAGACAAACCTCGGTTTGCACAGCTATACATCTATAATACCGAAAATGAGGTGGAAAACAGGATAAGTGCATCAAGACGCAATGATAATAAATCAACAGTGGACCCCAACATCGTCAAAGAACTGAAAATAATGCTCGACGACAAGAACATCCTCGCAAAAACATTCAGAATGGCAAGAGATAGATTCCAAGAAGGAGACTACCATGATTACACACTTCGGATACTAGGCAAAAGGAACGGAACACATAACCTTCCATCCGCATCTGAAGTTGCAGCATTGGTAGTAAGAGATCCAACCGGAGAGAGTGAAGGACGTGACATCGTTGTTGAGTACAAAAATATGGAGCCGCAAAGGATATCAGAGATCCACCCGAAATTCATGTCCATGCAATATCCGTTGTTGTTCCCATATGGAGAAGATGGTTTTAAACTTGAGATACCCTACAAGAAAACAAAAGGAGGTACAAACAGCAGGAAATACGTAACGTTGTTGGACTACTATGCATTCTACCTACAGCAACGTCCTGATCAAGGAATGTTACTGCTCAAGTCCGGGCATTTGACACTGCAATTTTGGGTGGATGTATACACATGTATCGAGCAAAATAGACTAAACTGGATCCGACACAATCAAGGAAAGCTACGAACTGAACTTTACAGTGGATTGCAGGATGCGATTGAGCGAGGGGACACAAGAACAGAGCAAGTTGGAAAGAGGATAATTGTGCCTTCATCTTTTACAGGTGGTAGAAGAAACAAGGCACAATATTTGCAAGATGCCTTTGCAATATGCCGTTGGGCTGGATACCCGGACCTATTTATAACATTCACATGCAACGCAAAGTGGCCTGAGATCCAATACATGCTAGATGAAGCGGGAGGTGGCCAAAAGCCAGCCGATCGGCCAGATATTGTGGACAGAGTATTTATGATCAAACTAAAGGAGCTAATGAGAGACATAAAAGAAAAGAAATACTTTGGAGAAACAGTTGCAAGTAAGTCCCATTGACTATCAATCTTTACTCTTTCTTGCATCATCTTATAGTCCGTCAGACTCTTGCTCTTTAGAAACATGCATCATCTTATACTCCGTCAGATTCTAGCTCTTTAGTAACATGCATTCCAGTTTTAGCTAAATCTGACAAACTATTAATCAAATGCAGTCATCTACACAATAGAATTCCAGAAGAGAGGACTCCCGCATGCCCACATACTAATATTTTTGAAGGACAAAGACAAGTACCCGGAACCATCGCAAATCGACAAAATAATAAGCGCTGAGATCCCAAACAAGGATGAGGATCCAGAGGCATTTGAACTTGTTGAGAACTTCATGATGCATGGCCCGTGCGGAGAGGCTAAGAAAAACTCACCATGCATGGTGGACCATAGATGCACCAAGCATTTCCCAAAAAGATACAATGTCAGCACTACCATTGACGAGGACGGATTTCCAGTATATAAAAGGAGGGATGACGGAAGGCAGATCAAAAAGGGAGGGGTGATGCTCGACAACAGATTTGTCGTGCCATACAACCGGAACCTTCTGGTCAAGTATCAAGCTCACATAAATGTCGAGTGGTGCAATAGGTCCAGATCAATCAAGTACCTATTTAAGTATATCCATAAAGATGACGACCATGTTACAGCCTTGCTCAAGGAAAGGGGCACGGCAAACGAAACTGACGAGATCAAGAAATACCTAGAGATGAGATACATATCAACATCAGAAGCATGCTGGAGGATATTTCAGTTTGATCTTCAGTATCGCGATCCAGCAGTTGAGAGGCTACCTTTCCATCTTGAAAATGAGCAACAAGTCGTTTTTCCAGACTCCACTGATCTTGAAAAGATAGTAACAAGGGACGGATCCAAAATGACCAAGTTCACTCACTGGATGGAGGCAAATAAAATATACGAGCTAGGAAAAGGATTGACTTACGCAGAATTCCCTACAAAGTTTGTATGGAAAAGCGAAACAAAATGTTGGCAGAAGCGAAAAAGGGCTATGCAATTGGAAGAATCTACTATGCACATCCCGCAAGTGGCGAGAGATATCATATGAGGATGCTTCTAAACACCAAGAAAGGATGCACATCATTTGAGGACATTAGGACCGTTGATGGAGTCATTCACCCAACCTACAAATCAGCATGCCAAGCCCTCGGATTTCTCGATGATGACACCGAGTGGATTGACTGTATCAATGAAGCATCAAGTTGGGCATCCGGAACACAACTGCGTCAGTTATTCACCACCATATTGTCCCATTGCGGAGTCACAAACCCAAAGGTATTGTGGGATTCAACATGGGAGGCGTTGTGTGAAGATATGCAATACAAAAGAAGGACTATTCTAAACTTTCCAACACTTCGGCTTACAAACACACAGAAGAAAGCGTATGGTCTGATTGAGATAGAAACACTGATGAGGCAAGTAGGAAAGTCACTAAAGGACTATCCAGACATAGAACTACCAAATGCCGCAGAGCTAGAAGAACTTGGGAACAGATTAATAAACGAAGAGGTCAACTACGACATGGACAAACTCAAGGATGAGCACAAAATCATACTAAACAATCTTAACCAAGACCAGAAAAGGGCCTATGATGCAATAATGGAGTCGGTCGACAAAGGCCTAGGAAAGCAGATATTTGTCGAAGATGCGGTGGCACAGGAAAAACCTATCTATGGAAAGCAATAACGACAAAGCTAAGATCAGAGGGGAAGATAGTGCTTGCGGTAGCATCATGTGGCATTGCAGCGTTGCTTCTCCAAGGTGGAAGAACGGCACACTCAAGGTTCCGTATTCCACTTAATATCACTGAAGAATCAACGTGTGAAATAAAACAAGGCTCGCATTTGGCTGAACTGCTAAAGAAGACCTCACTTATATTGTGGGACGAGGCTCCTATGGCAAACAAACACTGCTTCGAGGCACTAGACAAAAGCCTTAGAGATATTCTAAGGTTCACTAATGAAAACAGCAATGAAAAGCCATTTGGTGGAATGACGGTTATACTAGGAGGCGACTTCAGACAAATCCTGCCAGTTATAACCAAAGGAAGGAGAGAGCAGATAGTAAATGCTTCAATCAAAAGGTCATATCTGTGGAAACACTTTGAAATATTTGAGTTAACACAAAACATGCGGCTGAAGTGTTTGTCAGATGATCCAATACAAAAGCAAAAGGTTGCTGAATTTGCAGAGTGGATACTACAGATTGGCGATGGGAAAACAACATCAGATGAAGGAGAGGATTGGATAAAAATACCAAAAGACCTACTGCTAGAGAAAGGAGAAAATCGTAAAGAACAAATCGTCAAAAGCATATACCCAAATTTGCTGCAAAAATACCGTGGCGAGATTACCTAGAAGAAAGAGCAATACTATGTCCAAGAAATGATACAGTCAAGGAGATAAATGACCACATAATGAGCCAAATACAAGGTGAAGAGGTGACATACCTAAGCCTGGACACAGTGTGCAAGGCAACGACAAATACCAACATCATGATGAGCATGCAGCCTACTGAGTTCCTCAACACCTTAACGTCCCCAGGAATACCAGACCATAAGTTAAAACTGAAGGTGGGTTTGCCGGTCATGCTCCCTCGCAACATCAACCAAGCAGCAGGCTTATGCAACGGTACAAGAATGACAATTACACAACTTGGAAACAAATGCATCGAGACACAAATAATCACAGGAACACATGTCGGCGATAAGATATACATACCTCGAATCATCATGTCACCAAGCGACTCAAAATGTCCATTCGTGCTGAAAAGAAGGCAATATCCATTATCAGTGTGCTTCGCAATGACAATAAACAAGAGCCAAGGTCAGTCCTTAAACAAGGTAGGCATATATTTGCCTAAGCAAGTGTTCTGCCATGGACAACTATATGTGGCACTATCAAGAGTGACAAACAAGGAAGGATTGAAGGTGCTGATTGATGACGAAGAGTGTCCAGCCGAAGATGTCGCAAAGAATATTGTTTACAAAGAGATTTTTTAATTGATAGTGCAGTTCCTCAAGTCATTAGACAATTCATGTATAATTACATAGAGTCACAGACAACCTTACCATACATTTTGAACAACAAATTTACTTGGTTGGCATATTGAATTTTTAAAAGTTATTAATCCATAGATATATATGTTTGATCTTTCTTTAAAATATTAAATTTAAAATTAGTTATTTATCCTTGAATATTTTTAACACAAAAAATATCGCAGCAGATGAAACAATGAAATCACTAATGGATTCCACCTACAATAAGCTTTTCGTAATCTCCCACATTATAGCCACGACCCACAACTAAAATATATTCACGGTTAATCTCAAAATCCAAATCTTTTAGAAACGTTCTATAGAAAGTTCACCGATTAATTCCCCTAAATAGCCATTACTAATCTCTCACAATCTAACACTCACATCTCTCTCACGAATAGTTTCCGATTCCCCAAATCTCCTCAATTTGTCTCTCTAAAAACATAGGCATTAGCCTCCTCGAGCGAATAAATGTATGCGTGCATATGGATCTTTAATCTTTCAATAAAATATATAAATTTCTGTTCATCGGTTCTGTATCCGTGAACTAACTCTATCATGTTTGTACACATAAGTTCTTTCTACATTAATATTTCTATAAACTTAGAAGTAATTTCTGAGAGCAAAAAATACAGATCGTACCTTTTTCATTTGGCAATGGATGTCAACTCTACTGAATATACCATCATCTCTCTCATACCACATACTTCCAGAAGATCACGATACCAACTCTAATCCCTCTAATGAATAGTCCCCAATTCTCAATCTCTTTTGTATCAGATCCAAGAAAAAGTTCCTGCAGCAAGGAGATTTAAATATCTTCTTTACTAAATCTTGAGCGTGGTTGTGGCATGGAGATTTTGCCCAACAATTTCTAATCTGGGATGACATTTACCTCATGTGAGATGCACGAAAATTAGGGATTTTACCTGTGAAGGGCTGAAGGCTCCCTCAAATCCATTCAGAAAAAGAGATCAGGAGAGACGCTACGGCATACATCTTCCATCCGCTGAAGCCATGGTTGGCGGCGGTACGCAGCCGAGCCAGCGACGAGCGCATGCGCTGGTGCTGCCACTGAAAAGCAGGGGAGAAGAGCTGCGCTAGAGGCCTTCTTGGTTCGACCATTTACAAAATTAAGGCTGTGCTAAAAAAATGAACAAAAGGAGCACGGTTTCTTGACGATATTTTGGTCCAGTCTTTTTGTAGACGATATTTTGGTCCAGTCTAAGAATAGAGTACGCATGGAATCAACTTCACACATAGCCGTACAGTTCCATATAAATTCCATATAAAAGAATACTTCTAAGCTTCTATTCTCTCTGTTCGTAAATATAAATCTTTTAAAAATTCCAATATGAACCACATACGGAGCAAAATAAGTGAATGTATACTCTAAGATATGTTTATATATACATACATATGTAGTACAGATTGAAATCTCTATAAAAGACTTATATTTAGAAAGCGGAGGGAGTAAAAGACAGTCACAAAAAAGTTTAAATCTATCATGCATAATTTTCATGAAATGAACAAAATGAATACATGAATAGAAAGGGCATTTCCTTTCAATAGCTTTTATGTTAGCTAAATGGTTTGATTCGGAATTCTATATAAAAAATATATTTTTTAATACAATATACAGACGCACACACTCATACATGCACACATACACTCACTCCTATAAAAGCAGGCAAGCACACCCTACGAGTGGATTAAAGAGACTAAGTCAGCTCATCAGCAATAGTGTCAAGTCAAGGATTTGAACGCCGATAAGCTGGGAAGACCATTGTACACCTAACTATATAACCATAGGCCGGTTCTCAACAAAAACACAATAATTAATACTCCCTCCGTCCCAAAATAAGTGACTCAATTTTACACTAAATTTATAAAGTTAGTTTAAAATTGTGTCAATTATTTTTGGACGGAGGGGGGACCTTCTAACACACACACACAAATACAATAAAAATCTTTTCAAATAAATCTATCATATATAATTTTCATATAATGGAAAAAATTAGCACATACAAAAAAATATTTCATGCTAAAATATTTAATGAATACTAAAATATCACATCATAATGTCAAATGCACAAATAAAGTCAAAAGTCCAAGCCAATATAATCATAAATAAATAGTCTAGCCGCGCAAATGCGCGGGTAGCTCCGCTAGTTTCTGTTAAAATAGGAGATCATTGTTACCATGGCTTATGTGATATGGGTGCTAGTGCTAGTGTTATACCTTATGATTTATATAAAGAAATTAAGCATGAAATTGCACCTGCTGAGTTAGAAGATATTAAGTCACAATTAAACTTGCCAATAGAGATACTATATCAGCAATGGGAATTGTTAGAGATGTTGAAGTCTTGTGTGGGAAAACTAAATATCCTGCTGATTTTCTTGTTCTTAGTTCCCCACAAGATAGCTTTTGTCCCATTATTTTTGGTAGACCCTTCTTGAACAATGGTCAATGCTAAGATAAACTGCGAAAAGAATGTTGTTACTATAGGCTTGGATGACATGACTCATGAGTTTAATTTCTCTAAATTTAGTAGACAACACCGTGAAGAAGAATTGCCTAGTAAGGATGATATTATTGGTCTTGCTTCAATTGTTGTACCTCCTAATGATCCTTTAGACCAATATTTGCTAGACCATGAAAATGATATGTTTATGAATGAAAGAAGGGAAATAGATGAAGTATTCTTTAATCAGAACCCATTACGAAACACAATTTTCTGTTGAAATCCTAGGGGATCCTCCTCCACCCAAGGGTGATCCCGTGTTTGAGCTTAAACCGTTGCACGATAATCTTAAATATGCTTATCTTGATAAAAAGAAGATATATCCTGTTATTATTAGTGCTAACCTTTCGGAGCATGAAGAAGAGAGATTATTGAAAACTACAAGAAGCACCGTGCTTCTATTGGATATACTCTTGATGATCTTAAGGGCATTAGTCCCACTCTATGTCAACATAAAATAAATTTGGAAGAAGATGCCAAACCGGTTCGTGATCATCAACGACGGCTGAATCCTAAGATGAAAGAAGTTGTAATAAAAGAAATACTAAAGCTTCTGGAGACAGGTATAATTTATCCCGTTGCTGATAGTCAGTGGGTAAGTCATGTCCATTGTGTCCCTAAGAAGGGAGGTATTACTGTTGTTCCTAATGATAAAGATGAATTGATTCCACAAAGAATTATTACAGGTTATAGGATGGTAATTGATTTCCGTAAATTAAATAAGGCTACTAAAAAGGATCATTACCCCTTACCTTTTATCGATCAAATGCTAGAAAAATTATGCAAACATACACATTATTGCTTTCTAGATGGTTATTCTGGTTTCTCTCAAATACCTATGTCGGCTAAGGATCAATCAAAGACTACTTTTACATGCCCTTTTGGTACTTTTGCTTATACACGTATGCCTTTTTGTTTATGTAACTTTTGATACCTTTCAAAGATGCATGATGGCTATATTCTCGACTTTTGTGAAAAGATTTGTGAGGTTCTCATGGACGACTTTTTCCGTCTATGGATCCTCTTTTGATGATTTCTTGAGCAATCTTGATCGAGTTTTGCGAGAGATGTGAAGAAACTAATCTTGTCTTGAATTGGGAAAAGTGCCACTTTATGGTTAATGAAGGTATTGTCTTGGGGCATAAAGTTTACGAAAGAGGTATTGAAGTTGATAAAGCCAAGGTTGATGCTATTGAAAATATGCCATGTCCCAAGGACATCAAAGGTATAAGAAGTTTCCTTGGTCACGCGGATTTTATAGGAGGTTCATTAAGGACTTCTCAAAAATTTCTCGACCTCGACTAATTTATTACAAAAGGATATACCATTTGTCTTTGATGATGATTGTGTAGAAGCATTTGAAATACTTAAGAAAGCATTGATCTCTGCACCTATTGTTCAGCCACCTGATTGGAATTCACCCTTTGAAATTATGTGTGATGCTAGTGATTATGTTGTAGGTGTTGTTCTAGGGCAAAGAGTTGATAAGAAATTAAATATTATCCATTATGCCAGTAAGACTCTAGACAATGCTCAAAGAAATTATGATACTACTGAAAAAGAATTCTTAGCAGTTGTATTTGCTTGTGATAAGTTCAGACCTTATATTGTTGATTCTAAAGTAACTATTCACCTTGATCATGCTTTGCTATTAAATATCTTATGGAAAAGAAAGATGCTAAACCTAGACTTATTAGATGGGTTCTCTTGCTACAAGAATTTGATTTGCATATTGTTGATAGGAAGGGAGCTGAGAACCCCATTGCAGACAACTTGTCTAGGTTAGAAAATGTTCTTGATGACCCACTACCTATTGATGATAGCTTTCCTGATGAACAATTAAATGTTATAAGTACTTCTTGCAGTACTCCTTGGTATGATGATTATGCTAATTACATTGTTGCTAAATTTATACCACCTAGCTTCACATACCAGCAAAAGAAAAAGTTTTTCTATGATTTGAGACATTACTTTTGGGATGACCCGCATATTTATAAAGGAGTAGATGGTGTTATTAGACGTTGTGTACCTGAGCATGAACAGGAGCAGATCCTACGCAAGTGTCACTCCGAAGCTTATGGAGGACACCACGCTGGAGATAGAAGCGCACATAAGGTATTGCAATCTGGTTTTTATTGGCCTACTCTCTTCAAGGATGCCCGTAAGTTTGTCTTATCTTGTGATGAATGTCAAAGAATTGGTAACATTAGTAGACGTCAAGAAATGCCTATGAATTATTCACTCGTTATTGAACCATTCGATGTTTGGGGCTTTGATTATATGGGACCTTTTCACGCCTCTAATGGATATACACATATTTTAGTTCTTTGTTGATTACGTTACTAAGTGGGTAGAAGCTATTACAACTAGTAGTGCTGATCATAACACTTCTATTAAAATGCTTAAAGAAGTTATTTTTCCGGGGTTTGGAGTCCCTAGATATTTAATGACAGATGGTGGTTCACATTTTATTCATGGTGCTCTCCGAAAAATGCTTGCTAAGTACGATGTTAATTTTGAGTAATAGAGAACTCAAATTAATTTTGCAAAAGACTGTCAATAGGTCTAGAAATAATTGGTCCAAGAAACTTGATGATGCATTATGGGCTTATAGAACTGCATATAATAATCCTATGGGTATGTCTCCGTATAAAATGGTTTATGGAAAAGCATGTCATTTACCTCTCGAACTAGAACATAAGGCTTATTGGGCTATTAAAGAGCTCAATTATGATTTCAAACTTGCCGGAGAGAAGAGGTTATTTGATATTAGCTCACTTGATGAATGGAGAACCCAAGCTTATGAAAATGCCAAGTTGTTTAAAGAAAAAGTTAAAAGATGGCATGACAAAAGGATACAAAAGCGTGAGTTTAATGTAGGTGATTATGTATTGCTATACAACTCTCGTTTAAGATTTTTTGCAGGAAAACTTCTCTCTAAATGGGAAGGCCCTTACGTTATCGAGGAGGTCTATCGTTAGGTGCCATAAAATCAACAATTTCAAGGCACAAATCCGAAGGTGGTAAATGGTCAAATAATCAAACACTATATCTCAGGTAATCCTATAAATGTTGAAACCAATGTTATTGAAACCGTAACCCCGGAGGAATACATAAGGGACACTTTCCGGAACGTTTCAGACTTTGAAAAGGAATAGGTATGTGGTACGGTAAGTAAACCGACTCCAAAACAATTTTTAAGGCAATATTTCTCCGTTTTGGAATATTTAGAAAAATAGAAAAAATAAGTAGCAGTCCGAGAAGGACACGAGGGCTCCACAAGGGTGGAGGGCGCGCCCTACCCCCTGGGCGCGCCCCCCTACCTCGTGGGCACCTCGTGTGCCTTCCGGACTCCGATTTCCTGCATGATACATATTTTGGTCGGTAAAAATTCATTATATATTCTCCCGAAGGTTTTGACTCTCGTATCACGCAATTATCCTCTGTTTTTGTTTCAAGCTGTTGTTGCTGCAGATTAGAACAAGATGTCTTCTCAAGAGTCAGTCGGGGAGAGCCGGGTGTCTCATCCAAGCATCCAACCAAGGGCAACAATGACGCCGACCACTTTGGGCCAAGAACGGAGGAAGATATGGAGGCTGACTTGATGAGAGTAGATGCCATGGAGGATCAAGAAGTAACTTCTCACTTCCGAGCTGGATTCACGATGGGGGAACTACAGAGCTCGGCTATTCCAAACTCGGTTATCCCTTCCAATGTTAGATTTCTTTCTTATGAAAATATGAAGAGGAGTGTCACTTGTTCTCCCGCAGCTATGCAACACCCTTGGGTGCAAGGAGCCTTAGCTGTTACAGGAAAGCTTCGCAAGGAAATAATGGACCTCAAGCAGCAAGTCAATAAGCTCGAGGAGGAGAACCGTATCCTGAAGGGCATCATCACCAAGAATATTTCACCAACAACAAAGAAGGAGACATAATCACATGGGTATGGGCACTCCCCTTGGCAACTGCCAAGCTTGGGGGAAGTGCCTCGGTATCGTATCACAACCACATCTCCTATCTTTACCGTTTTTCTTAGTTCGATCCTATTAGTAGTATCTTGATCTAGTAGAATAAAGTTTATGGCATGATCCAGTTTTGAGTTTTTGCTTTATGATCTCTCTATGTAATCGAGTACGTGAGTTATATAATAAAGATTAGTGTTGAGTCAAGGGCTTGATTATTTTGCCATGATCTTGAGTGAATAAAAGAAAAGAGAAAAGAATAAAAAGAAACAAAGAGTTCATATTGATCTTATTGAGAGTGATGACTTCACATAGGAAGAGTATGATGATTAAAAGTTGTTGGGAGTTGGCAGACATAGCCTTGGTCATTGTTGCAATTAATAGGAAGTAATAAGGAAAGAGAGGTTTCACATATAAATATATTTATTATTGACATCTTTTATGATTGTGAGCACTCATTAAAATATGACATGCTAAAGAGTTGACGTTGGACAAGGAAGACAATGTAATGAGTTATGTTTTCTTATATCTGAGATAAAGTATATTGTCATGGATCATCCAACATGTTGAGCTTGCCTTTCCCCCTCATGCTAGCCAAATTCTCAGCACCAAGTAGAGATACTACTTGTGCTTCCAAATAACCCTTAAACCAGTTTTGCCATGAGAGTCCACCATACGTACCTATGGATTGAGTAAGACCCTTCAAGTAAGTTGTCATCGGTGCAAAGCAATAAAAATTGCTCTCTAAATATGTATGATTGATTGGTGTGGGGGAAATAAGCTTTATACGATCTTGTGATGTGGAACAAATAAAAGCGATGGACTGCATAATAAAGGTTCATATCACAAGGGGCAATATAAAGTGACGTTCTTTCACATTAAGATTTTGTGCATCCAACCATAAAAGCACATGGCAACCTCTGCTTCCCTCTGCGAAGGGCCTATCTTTTATTTTTATCCTCTACCTTATGCAAGAGTCATGGTGATCTTCACCTTTCCTTTTTACATTTTATTCCTTGGCAAGCACGGTATGTTGGAAAGATCCGGATTGATATATCTAATTGGATGTAGGGGGGCATGAGTTATTATTGTTGACATTACCCTTGAGGTAAAAGGTTGGGAGGCGAAACTGTAAGCCCCTATCTTTCTCTCAGGTCCGATTAAAACTCCGTAAACACAAGTATCGCGTGAGTGATAGCAATTATGAAAGACTAAATTATAGTTGAGTATGTGGACTTGCTATTAAGCTCGACATAGACTCTTTACGATGTTATGATAAATTGCAATTGCTTAGGATCGAGATTATAGTTTGTTGGTTTTCAATAAAGTTTATGATTCGTACTCTACATTGTGAATGGATTATTACTTGAACATAAGAAATCATATGACAATACCTATATATGTTGTTGTTATGAGAATAATCATGATGCCTTCATGTCCGTATTTTATTTTTTTATCGACTCCTCTACCTCTAAACATGGGGACATATTTATCGTTATCGGCTTTCGCTTGAGGACAACCGAGGTCTAAGCTTGGGGGAGTTGATACGTCCATTTTGCATCATGCTTTTATATCGATATTTATTGCATTATGGGTTGTTATTATACGTTATGTCACAATACTTATGCCTATTCTCTCTTATTTTACAAGGTTTACATAAGGAGGAGAATGCGGCATTTGGAATTACGAAATTTGGAAAAGGAGCAAATATTAGAGACCTATTCTACACAACTCCAAAAGTCCTGAAAACTCCACGAAAGTCATTTTGGGAAATAATAAAAAATATCCAGCTGAAGAAGTTCACCAGAGGGGGGCCCACCTGTCCACGAGGGTGGGGGGCGCGCCCTACCCCCCTGGGCGCGCCCCTACCTCGTGGGCCCCCTGTTGGTTCTCCGATGGCCATCTTCTGCTATATGAGGTCTTTCGTCGAGGAAAAAATCATAAGCAACCTCTCGGGACGAAACTCTGCCGCCACGAGGCGGAACCTTGGCGGAACCAATCTAGGGCTCCGTGAGCTGTTCATTGGGATACTTCCCTACGGGAGGGAAATCATCGCCATCGTCATCACCAACGCTCCTCTCATCGGGAGAGGGCAATCTCCATCAACATCTTCACCAAAGCACCATCTCCTCTCAAAACCCTAGTTCATCTCTTGTATCCAATTCTTGTCTCCAAGTCCGAGATTGGTACTAGTAGGTTGCTAGTAGTGTTGATTACTCCTTGTAGTTGATGCTAGTTGGTTTATTTGGTGGAAGATCATATGTTCAGATCCTATATGCCTATTAATACCCCTCTGATTATGAACATGAATATGCTTTGTGAGTAGTTACGTTTGTTCCTGAGGACATGGGAGAAGTCTTGCTATTAGTAGTCATGTGAATTTGGTATTCGTTCCATATTTTGATAAGATGTATGTTGTCTATCCTCTAGTGGTGTTATGTGAACGTCGACTACATAACACTTCACCATTATTTGGGCCTAGAGGAAGGCATTGAGAAGTAATAAGTAGATGATGGGTTGCTAGAGTGATGTAGCTTAAACCCTAGTTTATGCGTTGCTTCGTAAGGGGTTGATTTGGATCCATATGTTTCATGTTATGGTTAGGTTTACCTTAATACTTTTGTTGTAGTTGCGGATGCTTGCAATAGAGGTTAATCATAAGTGGGATGCTTGTTCAA
Organism: Aegilops bicornis; assembly: GCA_021605145.1. Classification (NCBI taxonomy): domain Eukaryota; kingdom Viridiplantae; phylum Streptophyta; class Magnoliopsida; order Poales; family Poaceae; genus Aegilops; species Aegilops bicornis. Next base: position 348,867,503 of record CM038669.1, read on the forward strand.
GTAAGAACAGCACCCAAGCACCGGTCCACCCACATATCAAATTATCAAAGAACCGAACGTGAATCATATGAATGTGATGAAAACTTGCTTGACGATATTCCTATGTGTCCTCGGGAGCGCTTTTCCTATTATAAGAATTTGTCCAGGCTTGTCCTTTGCTACAAAAGGATTGGGCCACCTTGCTGCACTTTACTTACTTTTGTTACTTGTTGCTCGTTACAATTTATCTTACCACAAAACTATCTGTTACCACTATTTCAGTACTTGCAGAGAATACCTTGCTGAAAACCGCTTATCATTTCCTTCTGCTCCTCGTTTGGTTCGACACTCTTACTTATCGAAAGGACTACGATAGATCCCCTATACTTGTGGGTCATCTATCCACGTGGCATTCAAGGTCTCAAAGGTAGATTCCGCATCCGCACCCGGTTTGCGGGCTCGGCGCGTGGGCGACCGGCTTCCACCGCGACAGCCACCATGCGTGCCTCCTCCACGCGGGCGGAGACGACAATGACACACTAGTTCATCCTCGCCGGCGTGCTGGAGCATGCGCTCGTCCTCCTCTTCGTACGTTGCGTGCGTAGACGCGGCTCCACCAACTGCTCGCGTGCTTAGCAGCGCGGCGACATCGCGAGGAGGGACTGCAGACGACATGAGCGGGCGAGCCTTCGACTTCATGGCACAGGGATGGCGGCGACACGGTGGTGATGGGAGAGAAATTGTTGGTCGAAGCAGGCGGGAGCCGGCATGTACAACGGCAACGGCATATTGATGAGTGCGCGTATGGGAGCTTAATTTAGTTTTATATAGGGTTGGTCAAACTTAAAAGAAAACCGTACTAGTACACGTAACCATTAGACTGAGGCAGCACTTATATTACTTACCACAGCCACGATACGGAATCCTGTGCAAGCGCGTGAACCGCGGCCGCGCGTTCGATCGAACGGTGCGTCACCATGTCACGCTCGAAGGACATCCATCGAACCTTTTTGTGTGTGTGAAAACAATCACCGGATACTACTCAACTTTTTTTTTCTTGGAAAAGTTCTTGACGCTACAATATTTCCATATATTTGAAATTAGCTCCAGTTCATGTTTATTTGGATTTGGACGTTTTAGGTGCGCCCTAGTTTATTAACACTGATTTTGTGTGTGTGACTAAGAGAGAACGTGTGTATGTGTCGATATGTGTGTTGTGGCGGAGGGCAATGTGGAGACGGTGTGCGTGTGATAGAGACATAGAGAGGTGTGAATGTGCAAATGATCATGCATGAGTGAGACATAGACAGATGCCGATGCATTGTGTATACATGAGAAAACGGTCTTCTATTTTACTTATGTGTGTGTGTGAGAGAGAGAGGAGCATCCGTAACACAACAACCATCTCTCTCGATTCGTTCGTCCCTCGCACGATCGCATGTAACACATGCATCAACGCACACATTTTGACACCCTCACCCGGCCCCTGCCCACCTCAAGGCCCACACATCGCTCTCTATCTCGCACACACAATCTCTTCGTGAAAACCCTATTTAGCATGTATCTTTCCGTCACATACACACTCATTTCTCTCCATTAGATTGATTATTGAATACCATTAGATTGATTATTGAATGTACTTTCACATCATACATATTTGTTATGGTAAATGTTTATATTTTTCTATAAACTTGGTCAAACTTTAGGAAGTTTGACTTCGGTCAAACCTAATATGCAAAGTTAATAAAAACGGAGGGAGTACTAGTAGTTACTATTACTACTCGCTAGTTGCTTAGCCCAATCACCCAACATGCCACACGGGGAGTTCAGTGTCACAAAATTTTGAGGTCGGCGGGAAAATCTCCCGCGACCCTGATTCGAGCAGTGCGAAGTTACCATCATAGCCTTTGGGACAGGCCTATGAATGACGCTTGGTAGGGGGCTGTTTTCGTAACTTTAGGTTCACCATACCCAGCCAACCCCACCCCGGCACCCAGAGTAGTACACCTGAATACTCCCCATTTTCTATACCCACCGCAAAATAGACTTCTCCATGGCACCGCAGCCTTCGTGCTCCTCCCCTTCTACATCGGCGCACTCGTCCACCGCGGCGCATCTACCTCATCGACGACCTCGTACGCCGCACTGGAGCCGGTCCACCATCGTCGTACACGGAGCCTCTTCTCCGGCACCGTCTTCCACGGCCTCGGATCTGCTTCCCGGAAGCCGACGCCAAGCGCAGAAGCACCACCGTCGTGGACAATGAACTGACTCCCGTTGCCGACCATGATGCACAGAGGCCGCCGCGACCATCGTTCTCCTACTTGATTCGTAATGTGTGTATTGAATCACTTAGCAGTACATGTGCAGTTCCAATTTTGTTCATACCTACCCTTCAAATTTCCTGGTTGCTATTGTTCCCGTAAAAGTAATTGGTTATAGCCTCCATTGTCAAACAGAATATCAACTTGTAATTGTGTGTTGCTCTGCATTGCCTTTGTGCTTGGTAGGTTCTTCATCCGCAACCGATGGTGTGGCAAATGATGGAAAGTTTGAACCAGCAAGATGCCCATGTGTTGCATGCATCAAGATCCATTTGTATGAGTAGTTTATCTTGTGGGGGAAATGGATGACCGAGGGAAGGCCTTATTTGCAAATATGGAGAGGGTGTGGGTATCTTTCTGCAAAATTGCCATAGTTTCCTTCCTATCCGTCGGATATAAATCGGACGGCCTATATTGCAGGATGGCAGGCACACCATCATCACCAACTCTGTTTTTTAAAAGAAGTAGAGAGTAGAGAAGTAGAGATAAATAATAAATATAAAATAAATATAACAGTAGAGAAGAGAGTAGAGATAGCAGGGACGTCGGGAAAGGATCGTGCCGGGTGTCAGTGTCAAAACCGGCAGATCTCTGGTAGGGGGTCTCGAACTGTGCGTCTAGGATCAATGGTAACAGGAGACGGGGGACACGATGTTTACCCAGGTTCAGGCCCTCTCTATGGAGGTAATACCCTACTTCCTACTTGATTGATCTTGATGAATATGAGTGTTACAAGAGTTGATCTACCACGAGATCATAATGGCTAAACTCTAGAAGCCTAGCCTATGCAAATATGGTAATGAATGTCCCCTATCCGGACTATGCTCTCCAGTTTATATAGACACCGGAGAGATCTAGGGTTACATGGAGTCTGTTACATAAGAAGGAATCTTCACAGCTGGTCGCCTAGCTTGCCTTCCACGCCAAGGAAAGTCCAATCCGGACATGGTATAGTCTTCGGCCTTCGTATCTTCACAGCCCATCAGTCCAGCCCAATGAATAATAGGCGGACGCTCGAGGACCCTTAGTCCAGACTCCTCAATAGCCCCTGAACCTGGCTTCAATGACGAGGAGTCCGGCGCGTAGATTGTCTTAGGCATTGCAAGGCGGGTTCCCCTTTCTCCGAACTCCAAGATAGTCTTCGGATGCGATGATTCTATTCGAACCTGTTACACACACCATACACAACCGCAGAGAGAATATAATATTGGCACGAATCTAATCTGTTGACAACTTGTTTACAACACGACATTGCGTCTGTCCGGTCATAATTTCAAACCATTTTTTATCTGCCATCCCACGTTCTGAGACGCGGTTGCTATTGGCACGTCTTGTCGAAGCAGAGATCGTGTCCCCTTATTGCGGGATTCTCATCAATGCGGGCATGGGTAACTCAACCATGCCGTTTATATAGCCCTTGGGAATAGGCGAGTTTTTAGGACGAGTGGGGAGGCGCTTGATATTCGCGGCCTTTATAAGGGGATAAGGACACTCTCCCTTTACCCACACCCTTCTTCATCTTTAGTCCTTCCGTCCTCGAGCCCTAGCGCCCAAGCTTTAGCTTTTCCTCGTTCGAGAAGGCACTCCAATCATGTCCGGAATCGGAGCTGGAGGGAAGTGGATGGCATCCTCCGTTAAGAAGAAGGACATCACGGAGCTCCGGGAGGCCGACTATTTAGCCAAGGAGATTGCTCATCGACTCCCGGCAAAAGGGCAAATCATTCTACCCCCGAGCCCCATGAGAGGGTTGTGTTTCTTACACACTACGTCCGCGGGTTGGGATTCCCCCTTCATCCATTTGTTCGTGGATTGATGTTTTACTATGGGTTGTACTTCCACGATATGGCCCCCAACTTTATACTCAATATCTCAGCATTTATCGTTGTGTGCGAAGCCTTTCTCCGCATCCCACCTCACTTCAGCCTATGGCTGAAGACCTTCAACGTGAAACCGAAGGTGGTGAGTGGTCAACAAGCAGAGTGTGGAGGCGCCATGGTGGGCAAAATGCCCAATGTCACTGGCCCGAAGGCTCCTTCGCGGAGACGGTGTAGGGATGGCAATTGGGGTGGTTTTACATCACCGAGCTGCATGACGCCAATTGGGTAGCAGCCCCCGAATTCCGATCCGGATTTCCGATGCGGCTCACTTCCTGGCAAGAGAAGGGCCTGACCTGGGGATCCTTGGACGAGATAACTGGGCTCCATGTTGGGGAACGTAGTAATTTCAAAAAATTTCCTACGCACACGCAAGATCATGGTGATGCATAGCAACGAGAGGGGAGAGTGTATGTCCACGTACCCTCGTGAGACCGTGGCGAAGCGTTATAACAACGCAGTTGATGTAGTCGTCGTCTTCACGATCCGACCGATCCAAGTACCGAACGTCGACACCTCCGAGTTACGCACACGTTCAGCTCGATGACGATCCCGGACTCCGATCCAAAGCAAAGTGTCGGGATGAGTTCCGTCGACACGACGGCGTGGTGGCGATGATGATGCTCCACCGACGCAGGGCTTCGCCTAAGCTCATGACGATATGACTTCTCCGGCGGGGCTTGGCCTAAGCTCATGACGATATGACCAAGTGGAATATGGTGGAGGGGGCACCGACACGGCTAAGGAACGATCCGTAGATCAACTTGTGTCTTCGGGTGCCCCCGCCCGTATATAAAGGAGCAAGGGAGGGGTGGCCGGCCTAGGAGGCGCGCAAGGGGGAGTCCTACTCCCACCGGGAGTAGGATTCCCTCCTTTCCTAGTCCAACTAGGAGTCCTTCCATGTATTAGGAGTAGGAGACAAGGAAGGGGAAGAGAGAAGGGAAGGAAGGAGGGTGCGGCCTCCCCTAGTCCAATTCGGACTAGGCCATGGGCGCGGCCTGCCCTAGGCAGCCCTCTCTCTTTCCCGTAGGGCCCAATAAGGCCCAATACTACGCCCGGCGAATTCCCGTAACTCTCCGGTACTCAAAAAATACCCGAATCATTCGGAACCTTTCCGAATTCCGAATATAGTCGTCCAATATATCGATCTTTACGTCTCGACCATTTCGAGACTCCTCGTCATGTCCCCAATCTCATCCGGGACTCCGAACTCCTTCGGTACATCAAAACTCATAAACTCATAATATAAGCATCGCCATCGAAACCTTAAGCGTGCGGACCCTACGGGTTCGAGAACTATGTAGACATGACCTAGAACTATTCTCGGTCAATAACCAATAGCGGAACCTGGATGCCCATATTGGCTCCTACATATTCTACTGAAGATCTTTATCGGTCAAACCGCATAACAACATACTTTGTTCCCTTTGTCATCGGTATGTTACTTGCCCGAGATTTGATCGTCGGTATCCAATACCTAGTTCAATCTCGTTACGGCAAGTCTCTTTACTCGTTACGTAATGCATCATTCCGTAACTAACTCATTAGCTACATTGCTTGCAAGGCTTATAGTGATGTGCATTACCGAGAGGGCCCAGAGATACCTCTCCGGTAATCGGAGTGACAAAACCTAATCTCGAAATACGCCAACCCAACATGTACCTTTGGAGACACCTGTAGTACTCCTTTATAATCACCCGATTCGTTGTGACGTTTGGTAGCACCCAAAGTGTTCCTCCGGTAACGGAGTTGCATAATCTCATAGTTACGAGGAACATGTATAAGTCATGAAGAAAGCAATAGCAACATACTAAACGATCAAGTGCTAGGCTAACGGAATGGGTCATGTCAATCGAGATCATTCTCCTAATGATGTGATCCCGTTAATCAAATGATAACTCATGTCTATGGTTAGGAAACATAACCATCTTTGATTAACGAGCTAGTCAAGTAGAGGCATACTAGTGACACTGCTTGTCTATGTATTCACACATGTATTATGTTTCCTGTTAATACAATTCTAGCATGAATAATAAACATTTATCATGATATAAGGAAATAAATAATAACTTTATTATTGCCTCTAGGGCATATTTCCTTTAGTCTCCCACTTGCACTAGAGTCAATAATCTAGTTCACATCGCCATGTGATTTAACATCAATAGTTCACATCTATATGTGGTTAACACCCATAGTTCACATCGACATGTGACCAACACCCAAAGGGTTTACTAGAGTCGATAATCTAGCTCACATCGCTATGTGATTAACACCCAAAGAGTACTAAGGTGTGATCATGTTTTGTTTGTGAGAGAAGTTTAGTCAACGGGTCTGCCACATTCAGATCCGTATGTATTTTGCAAATTTCTATGTCTACAATGCTCGCGGAGCTACTCTAGCTAATTGCTCCCACTTTCAATATGTATCCAGATTGAGACTCGTGGTCATCTAGATTAGTGTTTAAAACTTGCATCGACGTAACCCTTTACGATTTAACCTTTTGTCACTTCCATAATCGAGAAACATATCCTTATTCCACTAAGGATAATTTTGACCGCTGTCCAGTGATCTACTCCTAGATCACTATTGTACTCCCTTGCCAAGCTTAGTGGTAGGGTATGCAATAGATCTGGTACACAGTATGACATACTTCATAGAACCTATGGCTGATGCATAGGGAATGACTTTCATTCTCTTTCTATCTTCTGCCGTGGTCGGGTTTTGAGTCTTACTCAATCTCACACCTTGTAACACGTAAGAACTCTTTCTTTGACTGTTCCATTTTGAACTACTTCAAAATCTTGTCAAGGTATGTATTCATTGAAAAAACTTATCAAGCGTCTTGATCTATCTCTATAGATCTTGATGCTCAATATGTAAGCAGCTTCACCGAGGTCTTTCTTTGAAAAAACTCCTTTCAAACACTCCTTTATGCTTTGCGAGAATAATTCTACATTATTTCCGATCAACAATATGTCATTCACATATACTTTATCGTAAAGGCTGTAGTGCTCCCACTCACTTTCTTGTAAATACAGGCCTTTCCAAAAGTCTCAGATAAAATCATATGCTTTGATCAACACATCAAAGCGTATATTCCAACTCCGAGATGCTTGCACCAGTCCATTGATGGATCGCTGGAGCTTGCACATTTTGTTAGCTCCTTTAGGATTGACAAAACCTTCTGTTGCATCATATACAACTCTTCTTTAATAAATCCATTAAAGAGTGTAGTTTTGACATCCATTTGCCAGATTTCATAAAATGTGGCAATTGCTAACATGATTCGGACAGACTTAAGCATCGCTCTGATTGAGAAAATCTCATTGTAGTCAACACCTTGAACTTGTCGAAAACCTTTTTTGTGACAAGTCGAGCTTTGTAGATAGTAACACTACTATCAGTGTCCGTCTTCCTCTTGAAGATCCATTTATTTAACATGGCTTGTTGATCATCGAGCAAGTCAACCAAAGTCCATACTTTTGTTCTCATACATGTATCATATCTCAGATTTTATGGCCTCAAGCCATTTCGCGGAATCTGGGCTCATCATCGCTTCCTCATAGTTCGTAGGTTCATCATGGTCTAGTAACATGACTTCCGAACATGATTACCGTACTACTGCAGTGCGGATCTTACTCTGGAAGACCTACGAGGTTTGGTAGCAACTTGATCTGAAGTTTCATGATCATCATCATTAACTTCCTCACTAATTGGTGTGGGAATCATGGAACTGATTTACGTGATGAACTACTTTCCAATAAGGGAGAAGGTATAATTACCTCATCAAGTTCTACTTTCCTCCCACTCACTTCTTTCGAGAGAAACTTCTTCTCTAGAAAGGATCCATCTTAGCAACGAAAAAATTTGCCTTCGGATCTGTGATAGAAGGTGTACCCAATAGTTACCTTTGGGTATTCTATGAAGACACACTTCTCCGATTTGGGTTCGAGCTTATCAGGTGAAAACTTTTTCACATAAGTATCACAACTCCAAACTTTTAAGAAAGCGACGACTTAGGTTTCTTTGTTAAACCATAGTTCATATGGTGTCGTCTCAACGGATTTAGATGGTGCCCTATTAAACGTGAATGCAGCTGTCTCTTATGCATAACCCTAAAAGCGATATTGGTAAATCGGTAAGAGACATCATTGATCGCACCATATCAAAATAAAATACGATTCTGACGTTCGGACACACCATAACGTTGTGGTGTTCGGTGGCGTGAGCTGTGAAACTATTCCACTTTGTTTTAATTGTAGACCAATCTCGTAAATCAAATATTCTTCTCCCCGATCGGATCGCAGAAACTTTATTGTCTTGTTACGATGATTTTCTTCTTCACTCTGATATTCTTTGAACTTTTCAACTATTTCAGACTTATGTTTCATCAAGAAGATATACGCATATCTGATCAAATCATCTGTGAAGGTCAGAAAATAATGATACTTGCCACGAGCATCAACACTCATTGAATCGCATACATCGGTATGTATTATTTTCAATAAGTCAAGAGCTTGTTCCATTGTTCCGAGAACGGAGTTTTAGTCATCTTGCCCAAAAGGCACGGTTCGCAAGCATCAAATGATTCATAATCAAGTGATTCCAAAAGTCCATCGGCATGGAGTTTTCTTCATGCTTTACACCAATATGACCTAAACGGCGATTGCCACAAATAAGTTGCACTATCATTATTAACTTTGCATCTTTTGGTTTCAATATTATGAATATGTGTATCACTATGATCGAGATCCAATGAACCATTTTCATTGGGTGTGTAACCATATAAGGTTTTATTCATGTAAATGTAACAACAATTTATTCTCTTACTTAAATGAATAACCGTATTGCAATAAACATGATCAAATCATATTTATGCTCAACACCAAATAACACTTATTTAGGTTCCACACTAATCCCGAAAGTATAGGGACTGTGCGATGATGATCATATCAATCTTGGAACTACTTCCAACACTCATCGTCACTTCCCCTTCAACTAGTTTCGCTCATTCTGCAACTCCCGTTTCAAGTTACTACTCTTAGCAATTGAACCCGTATCAAATACCGAGGGGTTGCTACGAACACTAGTAAAATACGCATCAATAATCAGTATATCAAATATACCTTTGTTCACTTTGCCATCCTTCTTATCCGCCAAATACTTGGGGTAGTTCCGCTTCTAGTGACCAGTTCCATTGCAGCAAAAGCACTTAGTCTCGTGCTTAGGTCCGGACTTGGGTTTCTTCACTCGAGCAGACAACTTGCTTGCCGCTCTTCTTGAAGTTCCCTTCTACCCTTTGCCCTTTTCCTTGAGACTAGTGGTCTTGTCAATCATCAACTCTTGATGCTCTTTCTTGATTTCTACCTTCGTCGATTTCAACATCACGAAGAGCTCGGGAATTGTTTTCGTCATCCCTTGCATACTATAGTTCATCACGAAGTTCTAGTAACTTAGTGATGGTGACTAGAGAATTCATCAATCAACGCCTTATCCGGAAGATTAACTCCCACTTGATTCAAGCGATTGAAGTACCCGGACAATCTGAGAACATGCTCACTAGTTGAGCGATTCTCTTCCATCTTTTAGCTATAGAACTTGTTGGAGACTTCATATCTCTCAACTCGGGTATTTGCTTGAAATATTAACTTCAATTCCTGGAACATCTCATATGGTCCATGACGTTCAAAACGTCTTTGAAGTCCCGATTCTAAGCCGTTAAGTATGGTGCACTAAACTATCAAGTAGTCATCATATTGAGCTAGCCAAACGTTCATAACGCGTGCGCATTTGCTCCTGCAATAGGTCTGTCACCTAGTGGTGCATTAAGGACATAATTCTTCTGTGCAGCAATAAGGATAAACCTCAGATCATGGATCCAATCCGCATCATTGCTACTAACATTTTTCAATACAATTTTCTCTAGGAACATATCATAACAACCATATAAAAGCATAGGGAAGCAACAACGCGAGCTATTGATCTACAACATAATTTGCAAAATACTACCCGGACTAAGTTCATGATAAGTTAAAGTTCAATTAATCATATTACTTAAGAACTCCCACTTAGATAGACATCTCTCTAGTCATCTAAGTGATTACGTGATCCAAATCAACTAAACCATGTCCGATCATCACGTGAGATGGAGTAGTTTCAATGGTGAACATCACTATGTTGATCATATCTACTATATGATTCACGTTCGACCTTCGGTCTCCGTGTTCCGAGGCCATATCATTATATGCTAGGCTCGTCAAGTTTAACTCGAGTATTCTGCGTGCGCAACTGTTTTGCACCCGTTGTATTTGAACGTAGAGCCTATCACACCCGATCATCACGTGGTGTCTCAAAGACGAAGAACTTTCGCATAGCGGTGCATACTCAGGAGAACACTTCTTGATAATTTTAGTGAGAGATCATCTTATAATGCTACCGTCAATCAAAGCAAAATAAGATGCATAAAGGATAAACATCACATGCAATCAATATAAGTGATATGATATGGCCATCATCATCTTGTGCTTGTGATCTCCATCTCCGAAGCACCGTCGTGATCACCATCGTCACCGGTAGCGACACCTTGATCTCCATCGTAGCATCGTTGTCGTTTCGCCATCTGTTGCTTCTACGACTATCGCTACCGCTTAGTGATAAAGTAAAGCAATTACAGGCGTTTGCATTTCATACAATAAAGAGACAACCATATGGCTCCTGCCAGTTGCCGATAACTTCGGTTACAAAACATGATCATCTCATACAATAAAATATAGCATCACGTCTTTACCATATCACATCACAACATGCCCTGCAAAAACAAGTTAGACGTCCTCTACTTTGTTGTTGCAAGTTTTACGTGGCTGCTACGGGCTGAGCAAGAACCGTTCTTACCTACGCATCAAAACCACAACGATACTTTGTCAAATAGACTTCGTTTTAACCTTCTCAAGGACCGGGCGTAGCCACACTCGGTTCAACTAAAGTGAGAGAGAGACAGACACCCGCCCGGTCACCTTTAAGCACGAGTGCTCGTAGCAGTGAAACCAGTCTTGTGTAAGCGTAAGCGTAATGTCGGTCCGTGCCGCTTCATCTCACAATACCGCTGAACCAAAGTATGACATGCTGGTAGGCAGTATGACTTGTATCGCCCACAACTCACTTGTGTTCTACTCGTGCATATGACATCAACGCATAAAACCTGGCTCGGATGCCACTTTGTTGGGGAACGTAGTAATTTCAAAAATTTCCTACGCTGCGCCAAGATCATGGTGATGCATAGCAACGAGAGGAGAGTGTATGTCCACGTACCCTCGTGAGACCGTGGCGAAGGCGTTATAACAACGCGGTTGATGTAGTCGTCGTCTTCACGATCCGACCGATCCAAGTACCAAACGTCACGGCACCTCCGAGTTACGCACACGTTCAGCCGATGACGATCCCCGGACTCGATCCAGCAAAGTGTCGAGGATGAGTTCCGTCAACGACGGCGTGGTGGCGATGATGATGCTCGCCCGACGACGGGCTTCGCCTAAGCTCCATGACGATATGACTTCTCCGGCGCAGGGCTTCGCCTAAGCTCCATGACGATATGACCGAAGTGGAATATGGTGGAGGGGCACCGCACGGCTAAGGAACGATCCGTAGATCAACTTGTGTCTTCAGGTGCCCCTGCCCGTATATAAAGGAGCAAGGGAGGGGTGGCCGGCCTGGGAGGAGGCGCACCAAGGGGAGTCCTACTCCCACCGGGAGTAGGATTCCCTCCTTTCCTAGTCCAACTAGGAGTCCTTCCATGTATTAGGAGTAGGAGACAAGGAAGGGGAAGAGAGAAGGAAGGAAGGAGGGTGCGGCCCTCCCCTAGTCCAATTCGGACTAGGCCATGGGCGCGCGGCCTGCCCTAGGCAGCCCCTCTCTCTTTCCCTTGAGGGCCCAATAAGGCCCAATACTTCTCCCCGGCGAATTCCGTAACTCTCGGTACTCCGAAAAATACCCGAATCATTCGAACCTTTCCGAACTCCGAATATAGTCGTCCAATATATCGATCTTTACGTCTCGACCATTTCGAGACTCCTCGTCATGTCCCCGATCTCATCCGGGACTCCGAACTCCTTCAGTACATCAAAACTCATAAACTCATAATATAAGCATCGCCGAAACCTTAAGCGTCACGGACCCTACGGGTTCGAGAACTATGTAGACATGACCTAGAACTATTCTCGGTCAATAACCAATAGCGGAACTTGGATGCCCATATTGGCTCCTACATATTCTCTGAAGATCTTTATCGGTCAAACCGCATAACAACATACTTTGTTCCCTTTGTCATCGGTATGTTACTTGCCCGAGATTTGATCGTCGGTATCCAATACCTAGTTCAATCTCGTTACCGGCAAGTCTCTTTACTCGTTACGTAATGCATCATTCCGTAACTAACTCATTAGCTACATTGCTTGCAAGGCTTATAGTGATGTGCATTACCGAGAGGGCCCGGAGATACCTCTCCGAGCAATCGGAGTGACAAAACCTAATCTCAAAATCGCCAACCCAACATGTACCTTTGGAGACACCTGTAGTACTCCTTTATAATCACCCGATTACGTTGTGACGTTTGGTAGCACCAAAGTGTTCCTCCGGTAGACGGAGTTGCATAATCTCATAGTTACAGAACATGTATAAGTCATGAAGAAAGCAATAGCAACATACTAAACGATCAAGTGCTAGGCTAACGGAATGGGTCATGTCAATCAGATCATTCTCCTAATGATGTGATCCCGTTAATCAAATGACAACTCATGTCTATGGTTAGGAAACATAACCATCTTTGATTAACGAGCTAGTCAAGTAGAGGCATACTAGTGACACTCTGTTTGTCTATGTATTCACACATGTATTATGTTTCCGGTTAATACAATTCTAGCATGAATAATAAACATTTATCATGATATAAGGAAATAAATAATAACTTTATTATTGCCTCTAGGGCATATTTCCTTCACTCCAGACATGCGTCCAGAACATGATAACCAAGAAGATCAAGCTTGTGAATGTGATCCAGGTTATGCTCATTCGCCGGATCCTTCCGTGCCAACGCCGGACTTGCTATTTGTGGGAGTACGACCCGCCGAGCACCGGAACACTGCGAGGATCTTCAAAGATAGTGCACGAAGGCATCCGCAAGCGCTCTTCAAAGGTGGCGAGACGCCCCATACGATCGAAAATCGCGGGCTTAGCTCAAAGCGCCCAGCCAATCCGGTAAGTCTTTTAATGTTTTCGAGGTACACCCTTCACCGCATATTTTGAGGATGGATACCGAGTTCCTACTTTACCGAGCCTGGATCGAGGTGGCGGATCGATTAACTGTCGGCTTTGCTTCCCGAGGAGGAAGAATTCCCGCCAGCGAAGATGTTGTTTCGGCGCCCGTATGACGTGCGGAGAAGACGGCCAAGAAAGCAGCCAAAGGGGCCAAGAAAGGCCCTTGCCAAAAAGCGCTCGGGCATGTCTTTCGAGGATGAGACTTCCTCTTCGTCCGATGACGATGATGAAGAGGAATAATAAGAAAACGATTCCCCACCTGAGGTGGGGAGGAAGAAGAGGGTGCCCCCCCGGATTCGGAGGCGAAAGCGCCTAAGAGGGTCAAAGGCTCCCAAGCGGGTAACTCCGTGTGGGATATTGATAGCAGTCCGGAGAGACCTCACCGGACCAAGCCTCGGGCCGCTTTGTAAGTACCAGAATCCGCAATCGTATGGCCTTCCTGGTTTGTAGTATTGACATATGGTAAGCCTTGTTACTGCAGTCCGGAACGCGATAGCTCCCCGCAATCCTCGACTGAGGGTTCGCTGGACTCGAAGGATATGGCTAGCATATCTCCGCCACCTGCTCATTTCGTCTCACCCAAGGGTGATGACGAGGTGGTGTCCAAAAAGACTTTCCCAGGCCGGGGGGGAGATTCCGGAGGTCATCGGGGTGACGCCCCAAGATGACTTTTCGGCCGCCAGACATGTGGGGAAAAAAGTCCCCATGGGGACTGGTGACGGGGCCCGAGTCCCCTTTGGACCTCAGCCGGATACCCTTTCGGAGATCCACACGGCTCCAAGGTCCAGCGAATAGCATTCCCTTCAAGTAGGGAATATGCATGTTCCACCGGTGACCTCTGTCCAACCAGAGGCCCCGGATAATCTGCTGGAGGCGCTACGAGGCGCCTCTATTGTGGATGAACATTGGGTCCTTATGGACACTGTGATAGAGAAGGTTCAGTTCGTCAAAAGCAGACTGATAGAAGCCTGCATTAGCCTTCTAACGGGCTTTGGGGTAAGCAATGTGATTGTAGGGAAAATATCACAGTATAGATAGTAGCCCCTGATGCTCTGTTTGGTGTTCGAGAAGAAAAGCCGAACAGAGGATCGAGAATAAATATCGCAGGAGTCTAACATGAGTTGTCTATCTGAATAAGCAGGTATCGCTTAAGGCTGCCACTGCTCATGCTGTGTAGGTCTCCGGACTGAAGCAGAAACTGAAGCGGGCCGAGGAGGAGCTCGGCCTCATGAAGAAGCAGCTGGAGGATAACCAAGGTATGCAGTAACCTGTAGGTATATTTCAAAAAAAATGAATAGTCCGACTGGACTAAAGTGTCATAAACTTTATTAGGGGCCACGACCGAGGTGGCAACCCTTAAGAAGGCGCTAGCAGAGGCCAAGGACAAAGCGGCCAAGGAACGTGCCTCGTGCGAGAAGCACGAGGCCCGGGTTGGCAAGGCGCAAAGAACAGCTCAGTGCGATAGAGAGATTTGAGTCCCTGGAGCGCGATTATAAGGCGCAAGAGTCCAAATTGGCGAAGGTCCGCTAGAGCGCACAGGATGCACGAGCCGAGGCCCAGAGCACCCTCCAGGAAATTCAGGCGGCCAAGATGATTACAGCGGGTAAGTCTTTCACCATGCATAGCAAGTATATAGAAGGAACGTTCCTTGTACTTATCCTGGATTTGGATTTTCCACGGGCGTTTGAGGATCTGCCGCACAGTGTATCGGATGCTGCCGAGTATTACAGAGCCGAGGAAGGGATGTCTACAAAGAAGCTATTCTGGTCCCAACATCTGGGATCCGAACATCCGGTACCCTTCAGCGACCAGCTAAAGCAGTTGGTCGAGCTGCACAGGTTGGCAGAACTAGCCATGAAGGACCTGATAGTCTGGCTGTGGCCTGCCGATCCTATACCTAGTGACGGTGTCCTGGTCTAGGGGGTACTCACCACGTCATCTCCCGATCAGTTAGATTGGGCCGAGGACCCCCATGGCCGTATACTCATGGGCGATCCAGGACGGTTGCCGCATACAAGGAAGATTCCACAAGACTTGGTGGTCAAGACAAGGACTCCTCCCCCACCGCCGTATTCGGCTAGAACTCTTGTTATCCTAGGCCTCTGGTGCATTATATAAACCAGGGGCAGGCTAGTCGATAGATATACAACAATCATAATCATAGGCTAGCTTCTAGGATTTATCCTCTACGATCTCGTGGTACATCAACTCTTGTAATACTCATATCATCAAGGTCAATCAAGCAGGAAGTAGGGTATTACCTCCATAGAGAGGGCCCGAACCTGGGTAAACATCGTGTCCCTTGCCTCCTGTTACCATCGATCCTTAGACGCACAGTTCGGGACCCCCTACCCGAGATCCGCCGGTTTTGACACCGACATTGGTGCTTTCATTGAGAGTTTCGCTGTGTGATCGGCAAAAGGATCAATGGCTCGTCAGCAGATCAACTGCGACGTCGACTTCTTCGTCACCGGCTCGACCGGTCACCTCGGCTCGACCGAATACTATGCCCTGCCTCCGATTGTCATGTTCGGACAAGGACCTTCATCAACATCAACTCCAATCTCTATCAAGATCATGGAGGAATCATCCATGGCGCTCAGGGGCTCAACGTCAACATTGCCCTCGAGTGACCGTGCTGTTTTTTCTGGACAGCGAACTTGTATCCGCCACCACCGCCTCCTTGAGTGTCGCTTTAACGATTGCTTCAGTGGAATTGTGCGGAATTGAGTCTACAACGACCCTGGAAAATTTCGTCGAGTTCCGATGGAGGAATCTCTGGCAATCTCTGATATACCGGAGCCGCATTGAATCTGGACGAGAATCCGGAAGAGTTTGGAAAGTGGTGTCCAACATCTAGCTCAGACGTCCTTTGGAAGATCCAACCGTTGATCGGCTGTGGAATTCCTATATCTACCACCTGTCAAACATTCAGCCCGATCCGACCGTCCAAACTCCGGGAACCTCCTGATTAGGGCATCACTTTTCATATCTGTTTCCTACGCGAATACAGATCTGACCCGAATTCATGTTTCTTTATGAACGTGATATTTGACAACCTTTTTAAAAGGAATTTTCTTATAAGGTATTCTGCATTGTTTTTAACACGCGCCCATAAAATATTAATCCTCTTCTGAGGTAATCTTCGCCATCACGCTGGTGTCAAACCAGTCCGGCAATATAGCTCCATGGTTGCCGACCTGCGCTAGACATGTCGTCGCTTTTTGAGCCGAGCTCAACTTCTTCGGATACTCACCTCAGCGAACCGAACAAGAGTTCAGAATCGCCAAAGATATAACATCACCGCCCCACGGATTACACGGAGCGGGCACACCGGCATCGCCGCACGGCCACTTCAGCAAGCCAGTATTGACCATGTCACAAGTTACGACCTGCATCGGCATGGCCGAACTGTTGCTTCATCGAGCCAATGTCCACCAACGCCGAACTACTTCAACAACCCGGCCAAACTGTTGCTTCATCGAGCCAAGGAATTATTACTCTGGTTTGTTCCATCATCTGTACACAGGTCTATCAAATGGCGGCCACATTAAAAACGGTCGCGTGGTGGTTCGGTCAGTTTCCATACATAGTTCGGCGAACGCCGCATCCGGAGCCCGGACCGCCCTGCAAATTCAGGCTTTGTCACTGCGTCACGCTGACGCCCTGCATCGACATTGGCTTCAGCACCAGGCCACATCTCTTTAAATAAATTATTTTTGCGCAAAGCAATTATGCAAGGATTATATATATTATTATTATTTCCTGGACCGCAATATTTTACATGTGCAGGTAATGGACTTTGATTGTGTCGCGTGGTCTCTTCGGCGTCACTCTGCCGGCCTACATTGGTCGTGCTACGTCGCCACTTCGGATTGCCGAGCTCTTCGCTCCGCCACCTCGAGACCGCTTGGGGGTTGGGACCTTGTCCCGCATCAAGCTAGGACTGCGTCATCAACACCGAGCACATTAACCAGCTAAGTCGCTTTCATGCTCAAAAACTTTCAGTTTTAAATTTTGTTCGGTCCGACCAAGCATTATACCTTTTGACAAAAGGTTGTTTGCGAAAAACTTCCTTGTCCAAAATTTGTTTGTGACACGTAAATTCAAATACCCCGTTTACTCGGGGCTTCCTTTATGAAGCCTTTCCTCTTGCAAATGATTATACTTATGCGGCTTCGTTCCTTGTTCGTGTATTACGCCACAATATGCACCATATTGACCTAAGTGATTTGCAAGCTGGGTTGCCTTGCTCCTGTGTTTACCCCTACGTTCCCGATTGTTCGGCTAGGGAGTAAAGGGAGCACCTCTGCGATTGTCACGATCGGTTCATCCGAGCCGGACCTCAGACTGGGTGAAGCCAAAAGCTACTGCATTGCCTATTCAATGCAGAAAATTCAAAATGCTCAGTGTTCGGCTTGACCGAACTATGCGCAAACGCGTCTTCGGACAACAATGGGTACCATCTGGACCTATACGGCGTCAAGCTAATATATTACGGCGACTTCTCGAGACCCTCTATCAAGGGCACATTAGCGATCACTATTTTCCCTAATATATTGTACCGCGTTTCTATTCCTACGTATGCTGCCGAGCTAGGAGTTGATCCTTAGGCCTATTTCGCGCATCGACCTGAGTCTCAGGGGCTACTAGGATCAGCGGTTTCATGTTTTCCTTCAGGTGCATCTCGGATATTAGGCCAACACGCACCTTGAGGGATACTGGCTATACATCTTGTCAGATATTACATTGCATAATTCAAAATTAAATTCATAAAAATCAGTCCCATGGCCAAGGTGGTGCACCACCTCGGAAGCAGTCTGGCATAAAGCTCGGGCGCCAGTGGCTGGCTCCATAGAGGGCATTTCCGGTATTAAGCTTAGCTAAACTCTTTCAACTTTTTGAACCAAGGGGATCTATGACACCTCGGATATAATCTGGCGTTGGAGCTCGGATATAGTCCGGCGTTGGAGTTTGGACACAGTCCGGAATTGGAGTTTGGACACAGTCCGGCGTTGGAGCTCGGAAGCAGTCCGGCATTGGTGCTCGGCTGCAAAGGATACCTCGAATGCAGTCCGGCGTTGGAAGCTCGGACGCAAGAGGACACTGCCTCCCGGGAACAACTTCAAACCCGAGGCATGGCATAAAAAATAACAAGGCATTGATAAAGTCCGGAAACTTAAAAGGGGCTCCTCGGATACCCAACGTGTAAACTCTTCGGATGCACTTCGGCGATCCTCAAGATCGAAGATGAGAAGATTTGTCGAACCAGTTTTCAAGACCGACGACCGAAGATGAAGAACAGTTCGAAAGAATCGAGGAGCGTCCCTAACTTGAAGACCGGTTCAGGGGGCTACTAACGGTGTCCTGGTCTAGGGGGTACTCACCACGTCATCTCCCGATCAGTTAGATTGGGCCGAGGACCCCCATGGCCGTATACTCATGGGCCAGTCCGGACAGTTGCCGCATACAAGGAAGATTCCACAAGACTTGGTGGTCAAGACAAGGACTCCTCCCCCACCGGCGTATTCGGCTAGGACTCTTGTTATCCTAGGCCTCTGGTGCATTATATAAACCAGGGGCAGGCTAGTCAATAGATATACAACAATCGTAATCATAGGCTAGCTTCTAGGGTTTATCCTCTATGATCTCGTGGTAGATCAACTCTTGTAATACTCATATCATCAAGATAAATCAAGCAGGAAGTAGGGTATTACCTCCATAGAGAGGGCCCGAACCTAGGTAAACATCGTGTCCCTTGCCTCCTGTTACCATCGATCCTTAGACGCACAATTCGGGACCCCCTACCCGAGATCCGCCGGTTTTGACACCAACACCTAGCAGCTACTTCGGACTTGTGAAGCAGCTTGTGAGTGCCTGTCCGCGGCTCAAAGCCGTGAAGCGGTCGGTCTACATTGAAGGTGCGCGTATGGCCTTTGCCCGTGTCAAGACGCATTGGGCGAAGCTGGATGCCAAGAAGCTGATGACCGAGGGACCACCGGAGGGCAAGGAGCATCGTCGGGCCGAGCACTATTTTGACGGTGTTCTGGAGGGGTCACGCCTTGTGGCGGAACAATGTTTGAAGGATGTTATATTCCCATGGGAACATGTGTATTACATTGTTCTGTAATGTGGAACAATGATGTTATGTAGTGTAATGTTTATGATTTAAATTTTACCTCCTGTGCGGCCGTTTATTAAATCTGAGGGTTGACCGATTAAACACGCCTTTACGTAGATAGTACGGGGGTGTTCAGGATAAATCTAAACACTCTTTACTCCACATTCTGGTCCTTAAAGGAGGTGTTTAGCACAACGAACACGGCAATCAGACTATGCGGCCTTTACCGCCCTCACTTAGCCATAGGAGTTTGACAATTAATAAAGTTGGCGAAGCCCCTAGTGTTCGTAAGGCGAATTAGGCGTTATATACGCCTAATTGGAAGAACCGATTCTTCGCAAGAAGTGGAAAAAATCTCCAACGATTTGGAACCTCTCGAACAGCTGACCGGCTCTCGCCATATCATGACAGTCAGTTTTCGGCTTTCTCTACTGAGGTGCTCGTTCGGAAGAACCGGGACACGACCGTAGTAGTTCTGCCTTTACTACCCTAGCCAATGTAGCGGAACGTAAGGTAGTAAGCACAAGAGCCGGGCAACCCAACTATAGACCAAAGACATGATTCGGAGCTGATGCATATAATGCTATAAGTTCGGGGTGCCGAACTATACTGTAAAAGTGTTCGGACTTTTATTGTCGTGATGCAGGGTGTAATGAAGCCCCTGGCATAGTAATACGTACCATGGTCTACGTGTGTAATGAGTAATTAACACCGAGGTGAGGAAATGGGAAAATGAAGTAATAAGCTGACGCTACCGTGTATTCACCATTGTGGTGTAACTAGTACGTCGAGGCGTACTTTGTACAAGTAATGCGATAAGCAAGTAAGTCTATTTAACACGCCGCCACAAAGGCGGGCTACATGCGAGTATGAAAAGCAATTACGGCCATAGTTTAGTAGAGACCACCTGGGGATTGCCTTGTAAGCTAGAGCTCCCTACCTCCTTGGTGTGTTCTGCTGGCGGGTTGTCCGTGTAGTCCTCGAAAAGAGAAGAAAAACCGTAAAAAAGGAAAAGTAAAAGCATGCGAATCCCGGGGTCGGTCAAGCCATACTGTGGATTGCGAACGGGGTATGCCTCCGTCAATACCCATGGGGTTTCGGGTGCGCAATTGTGTACGCGTGGTACGAATGCCACTACCTCATTGAGACTGGAACGGAGGCCGAATTGCTAGTCGAGCTCTTGACGAGCCGCGCCGTCCTGTTGTAGCATAGCCCGGAACCTCTTAATGATGTCCGAGGGCTCGACAGCCATACTATGCTGCTGCTTGAGAAGGCCACTCTATGCTTCTGCTGCTAGGGCGGCGGTGTGCTCCTCTGTTCGGAGGGAGCGTTCTGTATTGCCATTGACTGTTATAACACCGCGTGGACCGGGCATCTTGAGCTTGAGATAAGCATAGTGTGGCACTGCGTTGAATCTAGCAAACGCGGTTCGTCCGAGCAGCGCGTGATAGCCGCTGCGGAAGGGGACGATTTCGAAGATTAACTCTTTGCTTCGGAAGTTGTCCAGAGAACCGAAGACCACCTCCAACATGATTGAGCCCGTACAGTGGGCCTCTACGCCTGGTATGACTCCTTTAAAGGTAGTCTTTGTTGGTTTGGTTCGTGAGGGGCCAATGCCCATCTTCCGCACTGTGTCTTGATAGAGTAGGTTGAGGCTGCTACCACCGTCCATCAGGACTCGTGTTAGGTGAAACCCGTCGATTATTGGGTCGAGGACTAGTGCGGCTGAACCGCCATGGCGGATACTGGTTGGGTGATCTCGACGATTGAAGGTGATCGGGAATGATGACCACGGATTGAATTTTGGGGCGACTGGCTCTACCGCGTAGACGTCCCTAAGTGCTCGCTTATGCTCCCTTTTGGGGATGTGCGTATATCATGTTCACCGTTTTGACTTGAGGGGGAAGTTTCTTCCGCCCTCCGGTGTTCGGCTGCCGGGGCTCTTTGTCATCGTCCTCGCTCTGTGATTCCCCTTCCTAGTTTCTGCTGTTTATCTTGCTAGCTTGTTTGAATACCCGGCAATCTCTGTTAGTATGGCTGGCCGGTTTGTCTAGGGTGTCGTGTATCTGGCAAGGACGATCGACTATGCGGTCCAAGCTGGATGGTCCTCCGCTGCTCCTTTTATAGGGCTTCTTTCGCTGGCCGAACTTGGAGCCACTGAATCCGGCGTGAACTGTAGTGTCATCGGTGTTATCTTCATTGCTTCGGCGTTTGTGCCTGTTGCACCGGAGCTTGCCGGTGTTTCCTTTGGCCTCGGAGGGGCCTGTTTCGTTAGCTGTGTTTGTACTGCGAGCCAGCCAACTATCCTCTCCCATGCAGAAGCGGGTCATAAGTGCCATGAGGGCTGCCATGGACCTTGGCTTTTCTTGGCCGAGGTGGCGGGCGAGCCATTCGTCCTGGATGCTATGCTTAAAGGCTGCTAGTTCTTCGGCATCCGGACAGTCAACGATCTGGTTCTTTTTAGTTAGGAACCTAGTTCTGAATTTTCTGGGTGATTCTCCGGGTTGTTGAACTATGTGGTTTAAGTCATCGGCATCTAGTGGCCGGACATATGTTCCCTAGAAGTTGTCCAGGAAGGCTTCCTCCAAGTCCTCCCAGCTGCCGATAGAATTTTCAGGCAGGCTGTTAAGCCAGTGCCGAGCTGGCCCTTTGACCTTTAGTGGGAGGTATTTAATGGCGTGGAGGTCATCTCCTCGAGCCATATGGATATGGAGAATGAAATCCTCGATCCATATTGCGGGATCGGTTATGATTCAATATTGACGGGCTTGAACCCCTCGGGGAATTCGTGATCTAGTACTTCATCTGTGAAGCGGAGAGGGTGTGCGGCACCTTTGTACCGGGCCGCGTCGTGGCGTAGCTCTGATGGGGTCCGTCTGCGGTATTCGGCCCGTGCGTGGCTAGGTTTGTCACGTCCGAATAGGTATCCGTCGTCGTGCCTCGAGGCACGACCTCGCGATCCGTAGATCGACCTTGTATGTCCTGCTCTACTGTCCAGTTCCTGCCGGAGATCGTATGTATGGTCCTGAGCTGGTCTGTCCCTGTTCTTGCAAGGCGGTGGGGCGGGCTGCTGTTCGGCCTGAGTTGTCGTTTTATCCTGACCGCGGGGCGGCCGGTCCGCCGCTCTATCCCGACCACATGGTGGTCGGTCCGCGTTGCGCGAGGGAGGTATGGGATCTGGTGCATCCTCCTCGAATTGAGGTAGCAGTCTGCATTTTGGGTAGCTCTTGGCTGGGCGCTTGAGGCCGTATTCTTCAGCTGTGAGGACGTCAGTCCATCTGTCGACGAGCAGATCTTGTTTGTCTTGAAGCTGCTACTGTTTCTTTTTCAGGCTCCTTGCAGTGGCTATGAGCTGAAGCTTAAAGCGCTCCTGCTCCAGAGGATCCTCAGGCACGATGAAATCATTGTTGCCGAGGCTTGTCTCCTCCTCGGAGGGTGGACGGTAACTATCGTCCTCCGAGTCATCTTCTACGGCCTGTTCATCGGGGTTATCTTGCCCGTTATCATTTTCTTCCTGTTCAGATGTAGCTCCGATAGGGTCTTTGTTGTTTTCGGCGTCGCCTGGAGTGCTATTTTCTCTGGTGCCAGTGTTGCCATCTTTTGAGCGTCGAGGCTTAGAGCGGCGTTTGGGGCGCCGGTGTTTGGACTGCGTCGCAGAAGGTTTATTCGCGTCTGGCTCTTCTTTGTCGTCGCCAGATTCTTTAGGTGTATCAACCATGTACACGTCGTACGAGGAGGTGGCCGTCCAGCGTCCAGTAAATGGCGGGTCTTGGCCTTGCTCCTTGTTGGCATCGTCGTCCATATCGTCGATGTCTTCGGAGCCATAGTCAAGCATGTCGGTTAAGTCATCGACGGTGGCTATGAAGTGGGTGGCGGGTGGGAAGCGAAATTCCTCGTCATCCGCCTCTAATTCGAACCAAACATAGTTCGGCTGTGAGTCCTCCTCCAAGGATAAGTTCTTTAAAGAATTTAGTACGTGACCAAAAGGTGAGTGCTGGAAGAAGTCTGCGGCGCCAAATTCGAAAATCAATAACCAATCCAGCTCGGTGTCCGCAGGCGCACCTGATCCGGAACGTGTAGCCGGAAACGAGTCCGGAGTTCCATTGACGCAAGTATTGCAGGATGTCGAGTCCGTGTGCGGCTCCAACACCGTGGACTTTGTGGCCTCGGAGGGCACGATCTGCTTCGGTTCTGAGGCCGTTGCAGCAATAGGATCCATCTCCTGGATGTGATCCGGTGACAGATTTAAGTCATGTTCATCGGAGAGAGGGGTAGCGACTGCCGCAGTCTCAAATCCATCGAAGATCAAGTCTCCATGGGTATCCGAGATGCAGTTCAAGCTTCCAATTCTGACTTGATGGCCAGGGGCGTGGCTATCGACCTGCTCCAGATGGCCAAGCGAGTTGGCCCTTGATCTGCAAGTCGCTGAACACAAAGGTTTGCCCGGGGAGGAAGGTTTCTCCCTGAACGACGCCATTACTGACGATCGAAGGGGCCATCGAGTCCTTTGACAACGGCACAGTGGAACTCTCAATGAAAGCACCAATGTCGGTGTCAAAACCGGCAGATCTCGGGTAGGGGGTCCCGAACTATGCGTCTAGGATCGATGGTAACGGGAGACGGGGGACACAATGTTTACCCAGGTTCGGGCCCTCTCTATGTAGGTAATACCCTACTTCCTGCTTGATTGATCTTGATGAATATGAGTGTTACAAGAGTTGATCTACCACGAGATCGTAATGGCTAAACCCTACAAGCCTAGCCTATTCGAATATGGTAATGAATGTCCCGTATTCGGACTATGCTCTCCGGTTTATATAGACACTGGAGAGATCTAGGGTTACATGGAGTCGTTACATAAGAAGGAATCTTCACAGCTGGTCGCCTAGCTTGCCTTCCACGCCAAGGAAAGTCCAATCCGGACACAGGTATAGTCTTTGGCCTTCATATCTTCACAGCCCATCAGTCCAGCCCAATGAATAACAGGCCGGACGCCCGAGGACCCCTTAGTCCAGGACTCCCTCACCGGGCGCGCGCTAGTTTTGGTGCGCGGCGTCCGACGCGCTTTATAAAATGCAACGCCCTCCCACCGCTCCATGCCTTGCCGCTGCTCTCTCCCCACTTTGTGCCTTGCCACCGCTCTCTCCCCGCTCTGTGCCTTGCTACCGCTCTCTCCCGTTCTTTCTCGCCTCACCGCCGCCGCGCCACCATGTCGCCGCGTCACCGGGAAACTTGGGGATACCGCGGCGTCCGCGCGCGCCCCTCCGGCAGCTTCTCTGCCGAGATCCGGTTTCGCGGGATGCGCCTCGGCCTCGGCAATTTTGACACCGCCAACGAGGCCGCCCGCGCGTACGACGCGGCGACGTGGCGCCTCCGGTGGCCTCATAAAACATTGAACTTCCCCAACATGCCGACGCGGGACCGGGCGCAGGAGCTCGCGCCTCTGCTGCGGCTTATCACGGACGAGGATCGTCGCGACAACCGGAGGCGGGAACACCGTCTCGGCATCGTCGAGATGGACGAGGAAGCCATGGCGCTGTGGCGCCAACGCTTCTCGCAGGACATCATCAACGAGCACGAGTTCTACGCACAAAGAGGGCGGAGAGGGAGAAGAGGAGGGCGGAGCGAGCCGCCTATCGCGAGGACATGCGTACGCGAAAAGCAGACGCTCAATTCAACATGAGGATAGGAGCAGCGTTGCCGTGGGAATCTGACGACGATCGGTATCTTCACGCCTACATTGAGATGTCGGAGGAGGACATCACCGAGGAGGAGTCGGACGACGAGGAGTAGTTGAACTATCTATTTTTTCTATCTATGTTATATCTATGCTGAGAACTATCCTCTACTCTCTAGTCTCTACTCTCTATCTCTACTTCTCGATCTCAGCACTATAAACGCTTTTATAAAGCGCCGCCGTTGCGCTTCTGTTGTAGATGCTCTAACATTGCAGACGAGTGCTTTAATGTTGCCCAGAAGATGCGTGAGTATTACTAGTAGTATATTTTTCTTGCCATGTTGAGATTTTAAAACCATGAGTTCGAACATGCAGAGGAGCAATGAAGACCAAAAATGGGATATTGGGGACATCTTCAAGGAGCGTGGCAAGTTAAAGAGGAGCTGCACCAAACTTGTAAAACGAGCTTTGGTAAGTAACACTTTTTCAATTACTTTCGTTTAGCCTCGTTTTCTTCGATGTGTATATGTTGTAGTTTCTGTTTCTCTTATCCTCGTGTTTTTTGATGTGTAATAAGAAGAGCCTTAATCGTCCTCTTTCGTTTTTAGCTTGATGTAGGAAGTGGGTGTTCTCACCTTGTAGTATGTTTTTATATTTTTCCTTTTGAATTCACTTCTCCAAGTCCTGTTTATCTGGCTTCTACTAAATGGATCTGGGTTGCTCTGAGTATTGATCTAAAAAAGAAGTAACTTCATGTCAGCATGCAGTTCCTGCGAGGAGGGAAGTATGGTCAACCTCGAGATCATGTTTCCAAAATGAGGCTGGATTACACACAAGGTGCCAGTTCCCTAATGATGTTGGATTAGACAAAAGGTGCAAATTCCCGAGATGATGCGGATTACACACAAGCCGGTGGAGTCGTCAGGTTGTTCGTGTCCTCGTGGCTCTAGTAAAGGCTGAAAAGAAAGCGTCAAAGAGCCCTTGAGAATGTAGCTGAGTTCCTAAAGAAGCGAAAAGAGCAATCAGATGCTCTCTTTACCCAAGCCAAAGAAGAGATGGAAGAAGCTAGAAATAAGCTAGTAGAGCAGGCTAGGCGTCTCCTGCTATCTAAAACTGTTGTCAATACAAAATTTCCTTCATAATAGCTAAGTTCAAATGTTTATCCAACAAGCATGCACTGTTGTGATGTCCGTGCATCTACCGATGTGGCACAAAATAAATTTTTTCGGTCATGTAATAACAAGCAACTACTTTCCAAACAATAATGCATTTAAGCATTGGACATGGTATAGTTCACGCACAAGCCCGACATTAATTCCAAGTTCAACTTCCACATCAAACTCATGTTCACAGATATCTGTACATTCATAGATAATGTCCACAACCATGATTCACTTCAAACCCCAAAAAAATGTGAGGAGAGTTATAAATAAAGAAAAACCTCCAGTTCCTGCTACTAGTGCGAGCACAACAAGTCAAGACCATGTGTAATATATTTTGGTCATTTTTTGTGTTCTAAAATGCCGGCCGGCTCGCGGAAGGACGTGTTGCCAAAGACACGCTGGATTCAATGGAGGCAGGCGGGGCAGTCTGAAGCCGGTTGCATGCGGCGAGGAGGCGTGTTCAACCGGGTCTGCAGCGAGTGGGGCCCTCTTGGCCGACGCGTCGGTTCAATACCTGCGCTATGAGAGGTCACGTCCATGTCAGAGCAATCACTCCATCCAGTCCTTTTTTGTTTGGGTATAACAAAATTTCGTTTTCCATTCACATTTTACAAGTAAAATTCGTGGACAAACTTTGACCCAAACTACGATGGGGACTAGTAAACCAGAATGGAGGTAGTAGTTTTTAATCAAAGAAGGGTTTCCCCTTCTGATTTTCATTACTGAAAACCAACATCTAAATCATAGTATTTGCCCTAGAACTACCAGGTTCAACATCTCGCAACATAAACCCAGACAACCATATGCCAAGGAGGTAGTAGTTATGAATTCCATTTTCACTCCATACCAATCGTTCTAAAAACTACTTAGTACTTATAACGCGCCATTGAAAATTGGAGCTCTTACCCCGCTAAAAAATGATATTTTAAACGTGGCTACTCGATCTGTGGCAACTGGCGAGCCACCGCCTCCAGGTCATTCAGCTGTGGTCCCGACCATCAACTCCTACGGATCAAATTATCATGCGAGCTGACTATTCCTACAAAGGTGCGCTCCACCACGCACCCGGTACCCGCGCATGCAGCGATCGTGCACCTAGGGTTTTAGGGTTTATTTGTTAACGGTGCCTTTACGTAACTCTCATGTGTGCGAGACAGTGAAAGACCGATCAAGGTATGCGCCTCTTCTCTTCATATATGTACTCCACCGTTTGTCCGGTGTCCAAAAAATTATCTGATGGTAATAACTACTAGCAATGTGCCAATGCGTTGCCACACGATCAAAGTAGATTAATACATATTCACCGATTTGATAGAAAATAGAGTCTAGTTTTGAAATCGTAGATCACTAAAAATATGTTATGTTTCACTCAAAATATATTCCTTTGGCGGTTTTGATGAGATAAGGAGGAATCTTGTTGGTTTCAAGATTCGAGAAGTGGTATATGTCTAATTTCTACTCTTACTAGCAAGATGCCCGTTGCTGCACGTAACATCAAGATCTTATGGGAGAAAAGGATCAAGGAGGAAGGCCTTATCTGCAAATGTGGAGAGGAGTGCGGGTAAATTGCCATAGTTTCCTTCCTATCCGTTAGATATAGATCGGACGGCCTATATTGCAGGATGCAGGCACACCATCATCACCAACTATTCTTTTTATAAGAGTAGAGATAAAAAACAGAGTTGGTGATGATGGTGTGCCTGCCATCCTGCAATATAGTCTGTCCAATTTATATCTGACGGATAGGAAGGAAACTATGGCAATTTTGCAAAAAGATACCCACACTCCTCTCCACATTTGCAAATAAGGCCTTCCCTCGTTCATCCTTTTCTCCCACAAGATAAAATATTCATACAAATGCATCTTGATGTTCCGTGCAACGCATGGGCATCTTGCTAGTTGTTGCAAAAAGCCCATGTATGTGAGAGAGAGAGGGAGAGAGGAGGAGGACGGAGTGCATGTGTGACAAAGACACAAAGAGTGTGTGTGCGAGAGGTATCAGCTTAAAATGAGGCGATAGTGTGTGTGTGCACGATCGAGAGGGCGTGTCTCAAGAAGGGAAGAAAAATCTACATAGATACAAGGAGTGCGAGAGAGACATGTATGCGATAGTGGAAGCATGAGTATGCGGGTGTATAAACCTATCTAGAGGCTCGTCGATAAATGTTTGTGAGAGAAATATGAGTCGGGGTGCGAAAGCGAGAGTTTTGTGTGTGTGTGTGAGAGAGACGGTAGTCGGGAAGGGAGTGGAAGCAGGAGTTGTGTGTGTGTGTGTGAGAGAGAGAGAGAGAGAGGGGGGAGTTTGTCTGATCGGTAAACAAATGAATAATCTCAGTTTTATAACTGGGATGGAGACGGAAAGGAGACCGCAACAAATGTTGTGTCTGCAGGAGAGAGTAATTTTAGTGGTATGAGTCATATCTAGAGACATATAGGGTGTGTGAGAGAACCCCATAGAGAGAAAGACAAAGTGAAAGATGAGTGAGATTGTGTGTGTGGCGGTGAAAAAGAAAGCTTAGGTACCTAGTGATACTAGAGAACGGTAGATACATGAGAGATAATGAACACCTTGTAATGTATAATGATAGGGAGAGTGTGACACTTCTCAAGGGAAATCGAGAGACCATGTTTGCGAAGATAGGAGAAACATGAAGTGAGCGTGCGGGTGAGCTGGACAAAAGAGAGTGATAGCTACATGAAGGAGCATGCATGCGAGAGAGATGGGCGTGAAAGGAGTCAACATAAAAGGGATTCAAATATTTGAATTCAAGATGATGATACATGTAATTCATACTCGAACCAAAATTGATCTATCAAACATGCATACTCATATGAATTCACGCGCATCTATGTTATTTAAAATGTAGATATTACTGATCCATACATTTTAGTAGAACATAATTTGGTTTAATTTTTTTGAATTCAATCTTATGATTTTGAGATCATTCATATTATACATATAAAGGAGCAGAATTCTTTGTTGTGCTTTTGAAAGTATATATAAAAAATGATGTATATAGAATTTTATTCCAATCGAAAATGAATCCTTCCCAAACAAAAATAGAATACAAACTGGATTCGAATTGAGTTGGCACGGTAAATGTGCACTCTTGCTCTGCAAATATTTGAACGAAGCGGGGAAAGTCACAATAACTACCCGAAACCAAAATCTGCGAGATGGAAATTACTGCCTATCCCTGACACGCAAAGCCTATCGGCTTGATTTCTATAGGTTTCGATAGGGTAGGTTTGTAATTTCACTCAAACGTGACATAACCGCCTCTCACCCGGATTCATACATGGTGGGCGCCAAAACACAGTGTCTCCTCGGCCGAAATCGACTCCCTCCCCGATTCATACACGGTGGGCGCCAAAAACGAACTCTCGTCGGCAAATATTCGGTGTATGCGAGATTACCGTCCTATCCCCAACCGACTAATTTTGTTGTGATGGAGGAAATTTTAAACGCGGGCTAAGTTTGTAAATTTCCTCGCATTTGAGACAAGCGTGCCCTGAAGACATGGTTCCCCCCTTCCTCTCTCCCTCCATTTCCCCATTCGTACTCCGTGGGCGCCAAAACACCCTCTCCACCCCAGCCTCCTCCATCCGCCACCCCGTCCACCGCCGTCCTCCTCCAACACGCCGGAGCTGATACCCCGACACCATCGTCCATTACAAGAGATCGACCTCTCTCATCCACGGCTTCGGATCAAGATCCTTGCATCCCGTCCTATCGCTTCATCCCCGCCATCGTCCACCTTGTCGGCGCCGCTCCTACGACCGTCTCGTCCACCGCGCCCCGCCACCACCGTCTGCTTCCACGCTGCCGACAGCCATCGCTACCGTAGAACCATCAAATTCTCAGCAAATGCATACACGGCGCCGCACCATAGGCGATACTCTTTCATGTCTGCTCAACTTATTTATCACAGCTAGAAAATAGATCGCCACTGCTTTACTCTGATTTCTTGTCCATCACTTACTTGTTAGTTGAAAGCAAACATTGGTTGTGAAGTTGCCTTTGTCTTGTTTGCACCTTCAGATCCGCCATGGCACGCTGAACACTATACTCGCAATGCTTATGGTTTTCCCTTTTATATTCCACACTAGTTAAATGACAGTAGACTAAATTTCAAAATTGGGTCAGTCGATATTTGAGAGCTCGACGGAGTTCGCCAGTGCGAAGGAAGGGGCTCGGCTGGGGAAGGTGGTTGTGGGGGCGGTTGTGGGGCCTCGCCGAACGAAGAAAACTCGACGCAGGTGGGGGCAGGGGTGGGGGTGGGGGTGGGGGTGGCGGAGGAACACATGAGGTCGGGGCCGGTGGTTCAGCCGGCGGCCCATGCGGAGTCCTGTATGGGAAGAATCAGAGACAAGGAACAAGAAGGGTTAGGAGAAGTAGGATCTTCATCAAACCGCCTAAAATGGTCAACTGACCCAAATGACAAAAGTCACTCGACTTGCATGTAGACATGTCTTTATATTAAGTACCATTATCCTACCTGCTTAGCACTGCTCCTGAATCCATCAAGCTAAACAACGTGCCACTCATAATTCCAAACTTGTTGCTCAAATATGAATCTGATATGATGCTGATACTACTAAACAGATAATGTTCAATTGGTCAGGTAATGTTCCTACTTTACTTTCGAAAAGCACGTGCACCACATATAGAAACACAGCAGGGAGTTGCATTCTTAATGCGCTCTGGTTCATCATGTGTGGGCACTGCGCAACGAACATTTTATTATCCAAAATCTGCTTGCTCTTCTTTAGCATGTTCCTCTTCCATTCTTCTTTAATAAGTACTCTCTCCGTTCCTAAATACAAGTCTTTGTATACATTCCACCATGGACTACATATGGAGCAAAATGAGTGAATCTACACTCTAAAATGTATCTCAGTATACATCTCATATGTGATCCATAGTGGAAATCTCTACAAAGACTTATATTTTGGAATGGAGGGAGTATGATAGTAGTACAGTATGTTCCTTGTAGTGAAGATGAGTAGGGACATTTGCAGTGTAGAGGTCTATACGATCGGTTGTGAAAGACACTTTGAACTCTTCGGGACTCTTTGATTCGTAGGATTTTGTAAACATAGGAATAGGAATTGTAGTGGCCTGCCCACTTGAATCCTATAAGATTAGCAAGGAAATGCAAGGAGCTGTGCCGCCTTTGAGAGTTACACGGATATTAACAATACCGCACCTTCAGTTGAAGAGAGCTGGTATCCGAAGCCTTTCTAGCTGTACCGGCAATACTAGCACATATATTCCAACAAGTTCCACTTTGCTGATTTTACTTGTGATGCTTATGGTTTTCCCGTTATATCTACACTATGATCTGCATAGCTGCTTTGTGTCGCACTAGCAGCATTCCACTCTTGAAGCTAAACAACACACCAATCATAAGTCCAAAGCTTACTTCTTCAAATACGAATTGTGATATGATACTATATTAGTTAACAGACACACATTTAATTGGTCAGGTAATGCTCCCACTTGATTTTCCAAATGCATGTGGCCACATATAGAGAGACAACATGGAATTGCATTTCTTTGGGCGTTGTGATTCATCATGAATGGGCAACCAACATTGTATGCAATGAAGCGGAACCTCAAGAATATGCTTCCTCTTCTATTCTTTAACATGTTACTCTTTGTTATTCTGTATTTAGTACGTACAGTATGTTCCTTGTCAGGAAGGGGAGCAGGGACATCTGCAGTCAACAGCTGATAGAGCTGGCCTGTACGTGATCGATAGGCTTTCAATTAGTAGCGGCAATACAACACCGTAATTTCCAGCCAGTTCCACTTTCCCGATTTATACATCCTGGTTATGGTGTACCCCTTTTATGTACACTATGATCTTCTAGTTGTTGTGTGCTCTTGTTATCATGGTTTGGCAATAAGCTCTTTATATAGTATATTATGAACCTATCATCTGCCAACTATCCTTACTTCTAGAGCCTATTTTTTGTGTACTTGTGCCAGATTATATTAATGCACGCACCATATTATAGCAAACATGGGCTCTCTCATCAGAATCCAGTGATAGCACACAAGGGTTTACAGGGGCGCCCCTATATTAGAATATCCTCTGCATTACAAAGATAATCTCACTACTATTTATGTTTTCATGCTTCTCAGATATTATACGTAATCACAGTGAATATCAGAATCTGCGCATCAGAAGAATATTGTGGAACGCTGCAATGACTTAAATTGGCACCAAGGCATTGAGTGCCATTCTGGATGCAATGAAACTCATACGCTCCCCACCTATATATTCTTGTTTAGAATATGATCCTAATGACTATTCTGACCTCGACGAGTCAAAGGAAGATGGCCTGTCCTGTTCACCCATCAAGGTGCCTGTTCTAATTTGGCAAGGTTTATTGATTGTACGTATCTTGCATAAGTTGTCTTGCATTTCTTCTACTTTGTTGCACCACCATCTTCTTAGTTTACTCATCATATATGTCAAGATGCCATGCCCATCCATTATCACTACATATTCCATCTGTCATCATACCATGTTTTTTCACTCAAATATTGTTCTTGTGCATCAGACATCAAAAAGGAAGAGGGTGATTCCCGAACCTGAAGGAGCACCAGCAAAGTCCTTGAAAAACGTGGTGGTGCCGGAGAAATCAGACAACACCCCACTTATATTGGCTCTACAACCAGTGACATAAAACATAGGACCGACTCCAGCAGACTGTACCCATACTTCACTGGCCACACCACTAGCCCCACCACACAGGACCTGCACTCCAGCAAAAGGTATGCCGATTTCAGTTGCCATAGCACCAACCGTACCACAGAAAAATCCCACTTCGGCAAAAAGTACAGGAAATCCACCGGCCGAAGACCTATCCCAATTGCAGATACGGCCAATTTCTGCAGATTTGAACCCCATTCCAGTTATTCCCAGTTTAAAAGACAACGCTTTCAATGTTGTTAGGGACTACGTGCATATATTCCCATCATGGGAAGATTATAGTGAAGATAAACAGCATTTTCACATCTTCCTGTCCCACTTGCGTGTAAGTGCTATTATTCATGGTGATTATTTTCCTGTTTTCTGCTGATTGAACACATCAATGATTTACATTGCATTGTTGTAAGTAGGCGAGGGTCAATCTGGATAGTCATGACGAGCAAAGCTTGCTTGCGCTTTTCAAGGAAGCATTGCAACAGTATCGATGTTACCTGAGGAAATCACACTTTGATGGCAAGTCTATAAACGAATTTATGGTGAAGTCTCCTGTGCTAAATTTAGAAGACATTGAATAGAAAAACCTTGTTATGCAATCGTCTCGTTCCTGTGATGAGGTAATCGCCTATGATATCACATGACAAATTGAACTTCTACTTTTCCGCATGTGCCTTATCGATCTTTTTGCAGGAAATCTGCTCAAGAAGAATTCGGTTTGAAAAGGACGAGGATATCGCAAATATGCTGCCCGCTGCTTTGCTCTTGTTAGTACCTGTTGTCCTGTATCACTGTACTTGCATACATACCTGGTTCATTATGTGATAGCAGTATGCATGATAGCTTGCTTATCAATTGTTCGCTCCAAATTATCTGATCTGTATGAATGGTTACATTAGTGTAGAATACATCCAATGCCAATGAATTTTTTTAGCTCTGCATTGTTCTTATAAGTACCTAATGTCCTTTACCAGTGTACTTATATTGATAGGTAGTTGTTCATGTACCATCACTCTGGAGCTTATTTTCCTTTGCCCTCCATTTTCTACACATCCGTCTATATTTACTCTTACTATAAGG
This sequence comes from Aegilops bicornis, assembly GCA_021605145.1. Taxonomy (NCBI): domain Eukaryota; kingdom Viridiplantae; phylum Streptophyta; class Magnoliopsida; order Poales; family Poaceae; genus Aegilops; species Aegilops bicornis. Next base: position 348,901,749 of record CM038669.1, read on the forward strand.
TTGGATAACACCGATGGTACTGAAGAAGTTTAGCTCTGCATTGCTCTTGGCTGTATCTTTTGCATATATCGCTGTCATGCCCAATATGTGATACTATCCTAAAGAGACTCGAAGGTCCCACCAAGGATAGAACCGCATATTGATACGCTTTTGCAAGGTGGATATCATTACATCAATATTACATAATAAATGGGGATACATACAAGGCATACAAATGCCGCAAGAATACATCAATACATCCTACATAAGATCAACATCCGACTACGGATGAAGCACAACCAGAAGCTCAAACGACATCCACCCTGCTAGCCCAGGCTGCCGACCAGGAACCTATCCCTCGAACCAGAAGAAGCGGAACAAGAACTCCAAAACTATAAACATCGCTCTCGCGTCATGATCATCGCAGAACCTGTACCTGCAATCGGTGTTGTAGTAATCAGGAGCCACGAGGACTCGATAATCCCATTACCATGGGTATCAAGACTAGCAAAGCTTAATGGGTAGGGAAGGGGTAAAGTGGTGAGGTTGCAACAGCGACTAAGCATGTAGGGTGGCTAACTTACGAATACAAGAGTAAGATGAGAAGCTACGCAAGCGGTCGCCAACTAGTAATGATCAAGAAGTGATCCTGAACTACTTACGTTCAAACATAACCCCAAAACCGTGTTCACTTCCCGGACTCCATGAAAATAGACCATCACTACGCATAGCAGCGGTTGGTGTATTTTAATTGAGTCAACTTCAAGTCTTCTACAACCGGATATTAACAAATTCCCATCTGCCACATAACCGTGGGCACGGCTCTCGAAAGTTTAAACCATGCAGGGGTGTCCCAACTTAGCCCATTATAAGCTCACGATCCGCGGAGACAATCCTCCATCGCGGGACACCTGATCAGACTCGGAATCCCGGTGCACAAGACATTTCGGCAATGGTAAAACAAAACCAGCAAGACCTCCCGGCATGCCGGCACCCTGATAGTAGCCGCGCGTATCTCGTCTCAGGCCACGACCGGATGAACACTACGTACGACCAACACTCCAAAAATGATGGGTTTACAATATCTCATTCTTGACTATGTGTGAACCATGACACACAAAGGTAAATTGTCAAGAATGGCATAGCACCACCTCAAAAGATATTGTAGAAAGAATTACACTTTGGAATGCAAGATGAAGAATACTTGAACTCCTCAAAACAAAACATGTGTTGAGCACCATGTTAATTTTGAGAATAGCCTGGCGGATCATAACTTCGAGAGAAATCTTGAAGAACAATTGAAGAATTAAAAGAATCCTTGACGAACCACCATGTAGAGCCTCCACGAAGAACTCCGGATAGATAAAAGAAGGTCGCAAGGAAAAGAAGCTTGAAAATAATAAGATGAATCCTTGCATTGATTAAATGGAGCTTCGTGATGATATAACCGAGAAAAACTTGGAACTCCGGAAAGAAAGATGAACAAATGAAATCAGGCATTTTGATGAACCTCCAGAATAAGGAATTAATCACTTGGGTAAAACAACAATAAGAATTAAGTTATGCATATCCTTCACCAATTTAGATTGATGACAACCAACGGATTTGGCATACTACTTATTCTCGTAGAAAGGATTGAGAGAGATATAGCCTAAGCTTGAGAAGGTTGAGGTAAATGATTTCCGAAGGTTTCTTGGTTATGTCTTGACGGATGGATACAGCTGGATCTAGGTATTGTTAGTTTGGGTGAGATATATTGCGTCCCCTGTATCCCCAACACCAGATTGCATAACCAGGAAGTTTCGGGAGTTTATAAGTGGGAATTCAAGTAGCTCCTAGGTTATCTTTCCGACAGATGCATGATATGAGATTGGGGTTCGACGTCTAGTGGTCCGCCTATCCACGGTTGGTTTTACAGTGGTCTCGTTGTGTCTTAAAGAGTCCTTGGCTATGCTGACTCGGGGACGCTTCGTATGTCATGTGCACTGCCTTGTACATGATGGTGTTGTCTGATCGAGCCCGTGGGCCCCACCACGAAAACTTCGGACGAAATCTCTATCATATGTTTGTTCCGGCTTCTTCTGCAAGCCAATCCTTTTGTTTTGTTTTGAGTTGTGGTATTCGAGTTGCTTCGACGTCAAATGTTGATTCCATACCTTTCCTAAGCGGTGTTCTCATACTTCTATGTGAATACCAATCCTTCTTGGTCATCAAGAGTGCCATCCCAATTCTATTTCCAACCGGTGCGCTTCTCTTCAAGATGATCCCATCATTCTCCCCATCCGCAAGATCAATTCTAATTTTTCTCAATGATGTTTGTTTCATTCGTCCCAAGTTGCCTTTGTTTTTTCCTCCCTCCCACCCTTTTTCTTCAAGGACTCAGATTTCTTAATCAAGTATCCTTTTATTGATGGGAAGTCTCTCCATTCTTTTCCTCCATGTTCTTACCCTGTGATTCTTCATGAAGATACTAACGGAGCTTCAACTTCATCATTCTCATTTTCTTTTCCGGTGGATTCAATTCAAGCCTTCAGTGTTGATCACATTCCTTTCCTCATTTCAAATGCTTTCTCATGCCGGTGCAACTCTTAATCATTCTTCACGTGCTATTCAATTGTTAAAGTCTTTGAAGATATCCCAGAAGATTCAAGTTTCTATTCGAAATCCTTTCAAGCTATTTCGAGGTCTTACCTTATTCAAGCCATTTAATTCAACCGGCACAATCTATCTTTTAAATCGTTCAACGGTGTATCTTTTGAGTGGGCCCTAACCCACAGGTCTTTTCCCAGGATCTTACCTGACTCTTCTATTTTTCCGGAGTTATTCTCAAATTCTTTTCAAGGTGTGACACAGGAATGGATTCCATTAGTCATATGCCTCCTTCAAGATCGCTTTCAAATCATTTTCATCATCGGCTCAACCTCTTTGCTTTTCATTCTCCCCGTGTATTTCAACAATTTTGGTGTTGTTTCTCGTCGTCATTCTCAACATTCGAGGACCGAAGAAGATTTTCTCTTAAATCTTGTCCGTTCTCCCGAAGATTCGTGTCGCTAGCTTGATGTTATCCCCTCAAATTATTTCAAATTGTGCAATTCTTTTCATCCATCGGGAGTATTTCAGGAGTTATTTTTTTCGTTTCGATCATCCGGAGGTTATCTTTTCGGAATATTTCTTCATTCTAAGCTTTTGGATTCATTCTTCAATTATTCTATACCCGTGATCCTTCGTTCGTCTCAATATTCTTCCGGTGTTTTGTTCAAGTTATCTGTAATCAGTTCGAGACCTCTTCATATCAAATTCCCTCAAGTGTCTTCGTTTGTTTTCTAATTCTTCCCGGTGAATTGTGCCTTTGCTACTTTCATTTCCAATTCTTACGGTGGTTCGTTCAAGAGTTCTCTTTCTTGGTTATCATATCAATTCATTCGTTCTTTCCAAATCCTACCGGTGGTTCGATGAAGACCTTGGTCGTTACTATGTTTCGTTTCCGGTTGATCAGTAGTGGAGCCCAGTTGGGACGATCGGGGATCTAGCCGTTGGGTTATCTTCTTTTCTTTTGGCTTTGACCGTAGTCGGTCTATGTGTGTATTTCGAATGATGTATGATTTATTTAAGTATTGTGTGAAGTGGCGATTGTAAGCCAACCCTCTTTATCCCATTCTTGTTCATTACATGGGATTGTGTGAAGATGACCCTTCTTGCGACAAAACCACCACGCGGTTTATCGCTATGTCGCGCTACCTACCACTTGTTTATCAAGCCTCCCAAATTGCCATGAAAACCTCTAACCTTTTCACCCTTCCTAGCAAACCGTTGTTTGGCTATGTTACCGCTTTGCTCAGTCCCTCTTATAGTGTTGCTAGTTGCAGGTGCAGTTGCAGGTTATTCCATGTTGGAACATGGATATCATGAACTTTGTTGGGATATCACAAATATCTCTTATTTAATTAATGAATCTATATACTTGGTAAAGGGTGGAAGGCTCTGCCTTATGCCTGGTGTTTTGTTCCACTCTTGCCGCCCTAGTTTTCGTCATACTGGTGTTATGTTCCTTGATTTTGTGTCCCTAACACGGTGAGGGGTATGGGACCCTCTTGACAGTTTGCTTTGAATAAAACTCTTCCAGCAAGGCCCAACATTGGTTTTACATTTGCTTATCACCTATTTTTTTTCCCTAGTGAGTCGCCCTCCCGAGGGTCATCTTTATTTAGCCCCCTGGGCCAGTGCTCTTCGGAGTGTTGGTCCAACCTAGAGCCACTTGCGATGCCACCCCTTCTTCTGGGGTCTTCGGTTGCCGTACGTAGTGTTCATCCGGTCGTGGCCTGAGACGAGATACGCGCGGCTACTATCAGGGTGTCGGCACGCCGGGAGATCTTGTGTAACACCCCGGATGTAACTTTCCATATTTGTAACTCCAACTCTTACCATTTTCGGCATTGTGATATGATATTCCCTCCGTGGTTGGGTTTTTCTTCATTTTTGCATTTTGTCCATGTCATGCATTTCATATAATGTCATCATGTGCATCTCATTTGCATACGTGTTCGTCTCATGATTCCGAGCATTTTCCCGTTGTCCGCTTTTGCAATCCGGCACTCCTATGTCCCCCGGCGTCCCCTTTTACGTTTTTTCGTGAGCGGGTACTAAACTTTCTCGGAATGGACCGAGCCTTGTCAAGTGGCCTTGGTATACCACCGGTAGACCACCTGTCAAGTTTCGGGTCATTTGGAGCTCGTTTGGTACTCCAACGGTTAACCGCACTCTCGCAAAAGCCTCTTTTAAGTTGCAGCCCAACACCCCCTTAAAACATCCCAATAACCCATCTAAGTCACTTCCATGCTCTCCGTCGTCGGATCACGATCGTGTGGGCGAAAACTACACTCCATTTGGAGTCTCCTAGCTCCTTCTACCTATAAATATGCATCTCCCCCTCCAAATCCGGATCCCTAACCCTAGCCCCGCTCCCTCTCCGCCGCCGGACATGTCCGGATCGGACGACGCGTCAGCGCCGCCGCCCAATCGGGGCCGCCACGTGGCGCCCGGCCACCAGCGCCGCCGCCAGCCCGCTTTACGTCTGCAGGCCCCGCTCCCGTCTGCCGCCGCCTTTCAGCCACCAGCGCCGCCGCCGCCGCCTCGGCCCGGCCGCCCGGCCCGCCAGCGCCCATGAGACGCCGCCCTCCCTCACGCCGCCATGCCGCGCCCGCCATTTCGCCTCGCCGCCTCCCGCCGCCCGGCCGGCGCCGCCGCGCCTCCGCCGCCCGGCCCCGCCGACCCCGAGTCTCCTCTCCGGCGAGCCGCCGGGCCCGCCTCGATCCGCGCGCGCCTGGATCCGATCCGATCTAGCGGTTGACTTTCTCCTTCCCCCGAATCCATCCAAGTCTTTAATTCTATGATAATTTGTTGCATTTTCATTGTGCCATAACTCTGTACCCTTAGCTCCGTTTCGTGCGTTTGATATGTCAAAATGTTCGCCTCGAAGAGTAGACCATTTCGTCTCATTACATCATTCTCATTTGAGCTCATCTTGATGCCCGAAATGCTGTTAGAAGAGGGCTATGTGATGTTAGTTTCTGTTTCTTAACAGAACATGCACTTTTGTCATTTTTGCCATGATTGATGTGTGCATCCTATGATCTTGAGTCCTACATGTGTTTTGTAATATACCATGCCATCTTTACAGAGGTGTATTCCATGTATTTTTGTGATCTCTGTGGTGACTAGCACAAGCATGCAAACTAGGCTTCCTGATGTTGCTGATTTCAGCCCCTGTTTTGCTGATATTTTCATGCCATGTTAACTTGATGCTACCGAGAGATCCATGCATTTTTTGAGATACTTCAGTAAGGATGTTTTGAACATATGGTTATGATATATCCATCCATGTCCTTGTTTGCAATTATGGAGTGTCATAGCTTGAGTCAATCGAGCTCTACTTTTGCTATAAAATGTTTCCTGGCAGATTGTTTACATGTTATTCAATTTTGCCAAGGTTGTTGTAGTTGATCCGTGTATGCTATAGTGTTGTTCTTGCCTTGTATATCTTCTATGCCATGTCTTCTTGATGGATGTATGCTTAGTTTATCATGAGATGCTCTGTAGTGAGTGCATCAAGCTCTTAAACATGCCTACTTGTTATCTGTTTTTGTCATGCCCTGTTGCTGAATCTGTTAACAAAACTTGCTATATTGACATGGGTGTTATTATATTTTCTGATCCTATTTGGCTTATGGTCAGTAAGGGACTTTTGTTCTATGCTTTGAGTAGATTCATTCCATGCCTTGTTCTGCTATTATAAGTTCCTGTAGCATGTTGTTTGCTTGCTCTGAACATTGCTACCTGATGCTGATTTTGCCATGTTCAGTAATTTCACCAAGTCTGTGAAGCTGATATATTTTGCACTTTTGCCATGCTTGTTTGGACCTGTTATGATGTGATTTAGCCGTAGCTCAGTGTTAATCTTTTGTCAAGCATCTTGATTAGATCACGGCAATATGCTTGTCTGGTATGTTTGGGTGCAGTAGCTTATTTTCTTGTTGCTTGCTAAGTGGTATCATGCTGTTAATGGCAGATTTGTGCCATTCTTGTTTTGCTTGTCATTTGCAAACCGTGCATCCGATTCCGGTGATCTTTATATCGATTTCAACCGAAATCATCTCATCTTTCCAGCGGCATACTTGGTTTGCCAAGTTGATGCCTGATTCATCATTTTCCTTCCGAGCACGCATACGCATTGCATATCACATCCCGCATATCATGTCATGTTTTGCATCATGTTGCTTGTGCATTGCACCGTGATTTATTGTGGTTCCTTTGCTTGTGTTCTTGCTTTGAGTAGAGCCGGGAGACGAGTACGTGAACGAGGAACCTGTTGAGAACGCCTTACGAGGATCAAGCTTTCGACAACTCTGAGAACTTTGCGTGCAAGATGACCGTACCCTCGAAATCACTTCTATCTTTGCTATGCTAGTTGCTCGCTCTTTTGCTATGCCTATGCTACGATGCCTATCACTTGCTATATCATGCCACCCATATTGCCATGTCAAACCTCTAACCATCCTTTCCTAGCAAACCGTTGATTGGCTATGTTACCGCTTTGCTCGGCCCTCTTATAAGCGTTGCTAGTTGCAGGTGAAGTTGAAGTTTGTTCCTTTTGGAACTTGGAGATGTTGTTCCTTTTTGGAACATGTTTACTTGTTGGGGATATCACAATATATCTGCTATAATTAATGCATCTATATACTTGGTAAAGAGTGGAAGGCTCGGCCTTATGCCTGGTGTTTTGTTCCACTCTTGCCGCCCTAGTTTCCGTCATACCGGTGTTATGTTCCTTGATTTTGCGTTCCTTACACGGTTGGGTGATTTATCGGACCCCCTTGACAGTTCGTTTTGAATAAGACTCCTCCAAAGAAGGCCCAACTTTGGTTTTACCATTTGCCACCTAAGCCTTTTTCCCCGGGTTTTCATGAGCCCGAGGGTCATCTTTATTTAACCCCCGCCAATGCTCCTCTGGCGTTGGTCCAAACTAGAGCCACTTGCGGTGCCGCCGAGGCAACTTGGGGTATCTTTGGTTGCCGTCGTCTTGCTCATCCAGTGTGCCCTGAGAACGACTTATGTGCAGCTCCTATCGGGATTTGTCGGCACAATCGGGCGGCTTTGCTGGTCTTGTTTTATTGCTTTGTCGAAATGTCTTGTAGTCCGGGATTCCGAGATCGATCGGGTCTTCCCGGTAGAAGGAATATCCTTCTTTGACCGTGAGAGCTTATTATGGGCTAAGTTGGGACACCCTGCAGGGTATTATCTTTCAAAGCCGTGCCTGCCGGTTATGAGGCGATGGGAATTTGTTAATGTCCGGTTGTAGAAAACCCGAAGTTGACCTTAATTAAAATACACATCAACCGCGTGTGTAACCGTGATGGTCTCTTCTCGGCGGAGTCCGGGAATTGAACACGGTGTTGGAGTTATGTTTGACGTAAGTAGTTCAGGATCACTTCTTGATCGCTACTAGCTTCACGACCGTGCCTTGCTTCTCTTCTCGCTCTCTTTGCGAATGTAGCCACCATATATGCTAGTCGCTTGCTGCAGCTCCACCTCATAACTCTGTCCTTCCTATAAGCTTAAATAGTCTTGATCTCGTGGGTGTGAGATTGCTGAGTCCCCGTGACTCATAGATTCTACCAAAACAGTTGCAGGTGCCGACGATGCCAGTGCAGTGTGACGAACCGAGCTCAAGTGGGAGTTCGATGAGGAACGTGGTCGTTACTATGTGTCTTTTCCTGATGATCAGTAGTGGAGCCCAGTTGGGTAGACCGGGGATCTGTGTAGCATTTGGGGTATCTTCTTTTATTTTGGTTCCGTAGTCGGACCTTGAGTGTAATCTGAATGATGGATGTTTATTTATGTATTGTGTGAAGTGGCGATTGTAAGCCAACTATGTATCTCTTCCCCTTATGTATTACATGGGTTGTGTGAAGATTACCTCACTTGCGACATTGCTTTCAATGCGGTTATGCCTCTAAGTCGTGCTTCGACACGTGGGAGATATAGCCGCATCGAGGGCGTTACATCTTGCTGGTTTTGTTTTACCATTGTCGAAATGTCTTGTGCACCGGGATTTCGAGTCTGATCGGGTGTCCCGCGATGGAGGATTGTCTCAGCAGATCGTGAGCTTATAATGGGCTAAGTTGGGACACCCCTGCAGGATTTAAACTTTCGAGAGCCATGCCCACGGTTATGTGGCAGATGGGAATTTGTTAATATCCGGTTGTAGAAGACTTGAAGTTGACTCAATTAAAATACACCAACCGCGTTGTGTAGCCGTGATGGTCTCTTTTCGGTGGAGTCTAGGAAGTGAACACGGTTTTGGGGTTATGTTTGAACTAAGTAGTTCAGGATCACTTTTGATCATTACTAGTTGGCGACTGCTTGCGTAGCTTCTCATCTTACTCTTGTATTCGTAAGTTAGCCACCCTACATGCTTAGTCGCTGCTGCACCCTCACCACTTTACCCCTTCCCTACCCATTAAGCTTTGCTAGTCTTGATACCCATGGTAATGGGATTGTTGAGTCCTCGTGGCTCACAGATTACTACAACACCAGTTGCAGGTACTTGTCATGCCCAATATGCGATACTATCCTAAAGATACTCGAAGGTCCCACCAAGGATAGAACCGCATATTGATACGCTTTTGCAAGGTGGATATCATTACATCAATATTACATAATAAATGGGGATACATACAAGGCATATAAATGCCGCAAGAATACATCAATACATCATACATAAGATCAACATCCGACTATGGATGAAACACAACCAGAAGCTCAAACGACATCCACCCTGCTAGCCCAGGCTGTCGACCAGGAACCTATCCCTCGAACCAGAAGAAGCGGAACAAGAACTCCAAAACTATAAACATCGCTCTCGCGTCATGATCATCGCATAACCTATACCTGCAACTGGTGTTGTAGTAATCTGTGAGCCACGAGGACTCAGCAATCCCATTACCATGGGTATCAAGACTAGCAAAGCTTAATGGGTAGGGAAGGGGTAAAGTGGTGAGGTTGCAGCAGCGACTAAGCATGTAGGGTGGCTAACTTATGAATACAAGAGTAAGATGAGAAGCTACGCAAGCGGTCGCCAACTAGTAATGATCAAGAAGTGATCCTGAACTACTTACGTTCAAACATAACCCCAAAACCGTGTTCACTTCCCGGACTCCGCCGAAAAGAGACCATCACGGCTACGCAACGCGGTTGGTGTATTTTAATTGAGTCAACTTCAAGTCTTCTACAACCGGATATTAACAAACTCCCATCTGCCACATAAGCGTGGGCATGGCTCTCAAAAGTTTAAACCCTGCAGGGGTGTCCCAACTTAGCCCATTATAAGCTCACGATCCACGGAGACAATCCTTCATCGCGGGACACCCGATCAGACTCAGAATCCCGGTGCACAAGACATTTCGACAATGGTAAAACAAAACCAGCAAGACCTCCGGCGTCTGACACCACGATAGTAGCCACGTATCTGCGTCTCGAGCCGCGACCGGATGAACATTACGTCTGACAATCAAGACCCGGAAGAAGGGGTGGCACCACAAGTGGCTCTAGGTTGGACCAACACTCCGAAGAGCACTGGCCCGGGGGGCTAAATAAAGATGACCCTCGGGAGGGCGACTCCCTAGGGAAAAAAATAGGTGATAGGAAAATGTAAAACCAATGTTGGGCCTTGCTGGAAGAGTTTTATTCAAAGTGAACTGTCAAGAGGGTCCCATACCCCTCACCGTGTTAGGGACGCAAAATCAAGGAACATTACACCGGTATGACGGAAACTAGGGCGGCAAGAGTGGAACAAAACACCAGGCATAAGGCCGAGCCTTCCACCCTTTACCAAGTATATAGATGCATTAATTAAATAAGAGATATTGTGATATCCCAACAAAGTTCATGATATCCATGTTCCCACATGGAATAACCTGCAACTGCGCCTGCAACTAGCAACGCTATAAGAGGGGCTGAGCAAAGCGGTAACATAGCCAAACAACGGTTTGCTAGGAAGGGTGAAAAGGTTAGAGGTTTTCATGGCAATTTGGGAGGCTTGATAAACAAGTGGTAGGTAGCACGACATAGCGATAAACCGCATGGTGGTTTTGTCACAAGAAGGGTCATTGAGGGAGTCCCGGATTAGGGGGTGTCCGGATAGCCGAACTATAACCTTTGGTCGGACTCCTGGACTATGAAGATACAAGATTGAAGACTTCGTCCCGTTTCCAGATGGGACTTTCCTTGGCGTGGAAGGCAAGCTTGGCGATGCGGATATGTAGATCTCCTTCCATTGTAACCGACTCTATGTAACCCTAACCCTCTCCGGTGTCTATATAAACCGGAGGGTTTTAGTCCATAGGACGAACAACAATCATACCATAGGCTAGCTTCTAGGGTTTAGCCTCTCGATCTCGTGGTAGATCTACTCTTGTACTACCCATATCATCAATATTAATCAAGCAGAGTAGGGTTTTACCTCCATCGAGAGGGCCCGAACCTGGGTAAAAACATCGTGTCCCTTGTCTCCTATTACCATCCGCCTAGACGCACAGTTCGGGACCCCCTACCCGAGATCCGCCCGGTTTTGACACCGACATTGGTACTTTCATTGAGAGTTCCGCTGTGTTGTCGCCATCAGGAAGGATGCCTCATCCCGTCTTTAAAGACGGCACTGTTGCTAAAGGAGCTTTGGCTATCAGCGAAACTCTCCGGCTAGGCGGTTTTCTTATGACCGCCTGTTCGGCCGCTGCGCCGACGATGACTTCTCGGGTCATTAAAAGCAATCTTCACGTCAACTCGGAACTCGCCGAGCAGTTAGATTCGATGGAGCTCTCTTCTATAAACGAGCTCTTGGATCGCATCGCCGCCCTGGGAGTCGCTACAGACTACAATCAGATTGGGCCTAAACCCGATCTGAGAGAGATTAACTCTCCCCAGGTCACCCATCACGTTGATGTGGTGGAGGAACAATGCGGCGGCCCTTCATCTATCTTAAGGACTAACTATGTCCGGATTCCCGATCCATCCAAGCCGGACACCCGCGGAGGGGAGGATGTCACTCAAGACCTGAACTTAGAGTCAGACAACGGGCTTGATTCAGTGGACAACATCCAAGAATCCAAGCTTCCGAGTTCGCAAACTCCTTGGACCTTGAGCCTCAGATTGGGTGAGGTTTCGGATCTAATTCCACCCACCCACCCGAACATAGGCGATCTATCCAATATTAGGCAAGAGCCCGAGGAAACAAAGACATCATTATCGGGCGATTCCTCCACAGTTATGAACAGGATAAAGGACTGCCGCGAGGAAGACGCAATTTCATTCTTCTGCGATAATTGCATCGGACAAGGGATTTCTCAACGCCATAGGTCGCCGTGAAATTACACGCTTTGTTGACTTAGCGTCCATAGTACGAAAGTACCGTATGTATGGAAAGCGCTGGAAAAACGAAGTAAGATTTTGGGACAATCCGCCCCGAATACAAACCAGTCCGAAATAAAAGGGTGCATTATCGCCAATCACCAGGTTAAACACCAAAAAACAAAAAACCCCTACGGGGCATGGAACCGTACTGGAGGGATGGCTCAACGGACCCTGTAAAATTCATAGTACAGAGGGCGCCACACCAACTCATAGCCTTAGAGCATGTTGGATACTCCGGCAGGTGGCCAAAAGTGGCGAAGAGCTTCTAACCCCAGCATCCACGGAGCACCAGCCCAGGGATACCAGTACGGTATTAACAGTCTTTGAGACTTTCGTATCAAACAATATGCAAAAACGAACACTCCGCAGCCTTGCCGAAGTCTACCAAGTAGCAACAATAAATCCATGGAGTGACACGGCTATTACCTTTAATGCCAGTGACGAACCTAAACTCCGAACAGCCCAAGCACCAGCATCATTGGTCCTCGGTCCAATAGTGGACGGCTTTCTCCTTACCAAGGTACTCATGGACGGTGGCAGCGGATTGAACCTCATTTATGAGGAAATCCTTCGCAAAATGGAAATAGACTGGAGCCGCATTGAGCGAAGCAGCACAACCTTTAGAGGAATAATACCCAGTCGGGAAGCATGCTGCACAGGAAAAATCACACTGGATGTGGTGTTCGGCATGCGGATAATTACAGGTCCGAGGAGGTCATGTTCCAAGTGGCCCCGTTCAGCAGCGAATACCACGCTCTATTAGGGCGAGAGGCATTCACAATTTTTCAAGCTATACCCCATTACGGGTACATGAAGCTCAAAATTCCCGGGCCCAACAGAATCATCACTCTTGCTAGTGACCCGGGCATAGCACTACGCGCCGAAAACAAGACAGCCGCACTAGCCCTTGAGGCACTATCCGAAGCCCTAGCGGCCGAGGAACTGACTGCGCTGCGCTCCACGGTGAACATGGACGATGTGATACTCGATAAAAGATCCAAGTCCACCTCCTTTAAACCAGCGGACGAAATAGTCAAATTCCAAGTCCACCCAACGGACCCTACAAAAACGGCCTCCATCGGGGCACAATTAAACCCAGATGTAGACGCCGCACTACGAGAATTCCTACGCGAAAATTGGGACATTTTTGCCTGGCACCTTCAGACATGCCAGGAATCCCACGCCGGCTGGCCGAGCACAGCCTAAACATCCTAAAAGGATTCAAGCCAGTCAAACAGGCCCTTCGGCGTTTCTCCAAACCTAAGAGACAAGCGATGGGAGAGGAGCTAGCCAAACTATTGGAGGCCGGATTCATCAGAGATATAAAACATCCGAACTGGCTAGCATACCTGGTGATGGTACCAAAGAAGGACAAATCTGGCGCCTATGCGTCGATTTCAAGGACCTCAACAAGGCTTGCCCAATGGATCCCTTCCCCCTCCCCCGCAGCGATCAAATTATCGACGCTACCGCAGGACACGATTCATTGTGTTTCCTCGACGCATACTCCGGCTACCATGAAATTAAGATGGCAGAGCCTGATCAAGCCGCAACGGCATTTATCACCCCATACGGCCCATTCTGCTTCAACACAATGCCCTTCGGGCTCAAAAACGTCGGCGCAACATATCAGTGCATGATTCAGACATGTCTGGCAAACCAGATCGGCAAAACAGTGGAGGCATACATAGATGATGTGGTCGTCAAAACCAAGCATGTCGAAACTCTAGTAGACGACTTGAGGCTCACATTCGATAATCTCCGAACATATGACATCAAGCTTAACCCAGAAAAATGCGTTTTCGGTGTACCAGCCGGAAAGCTCTTGTGCTTCATTGTATCCGGTAGAGGAATTGAAGCAAACCCAGCCAAGATCCGAGCTCTATCACAATTGGATATCCCAAAGGACCTCAAACAAATACAAAAATTGACTGGATGCGTGGTGGCTCTGAGCCACTTTATCTCCCGTTTGGGAGAAAAGGCATTACCCCTTTATCGCCTGCTCTGGCGCACCGAACACTTCGAGTGGACGGATGCCGCCACGGCCGGACTCGAAGAAATAAAAGCCATATTGGCAACAAACCCGGTCCTGGCCGCGCCCAACATGGGCGAACCAATGCTATTATACATCATGGCAACTCATCAAGTTGTAAGCGCGGTGCTCGTTGTCGAACGAGAAATGGGCGGACACAAGTTCCCCCTTAAAAAACCAGTTTACTACGTGTCCACTGTCCTCACTCCATGCAAGTCACAGTATCCGCATTATCAAAAGATAGCGTCTGGCGGTGTTTATGGCATCCCGGAAGCTGCGACACTACTTTCAAGAGTGTTCAATAACAGTAGCCTCCGAAGTATCTCTTAACGACATTATAAACAACCGCGACGCGACAGGCCGGATTGCCAAATGGGCCATTGAGCTCCTCCCGTTCGACATAACCTATAAGCCACGGCGAGCCATTAAGTCGCAAGTTTTGGCCGACTTCGTCACCGAATGGACTGAAGCCGAACTCCCTAAAGAGTACGGCACATATTCCAACTCGATCATGCACTTCGACGGCTCCAAAATGTTGGCTGGTCTGGGGGTTGGCGTTGTTCTGACGTCCCCAACAGGATTTACAGTTCAATATGTACTCCAGATAATGTATACGGACTCCAACAACGCAGCCAAATACGAGGCCCTTCTACATGGTCTCCGGATGGCAGTATCCATGGGCATTCAACACCTAGAGGTGCGGGGGGATTCGAACCTCGCGATATCCCAAATAAATGGAGACTTTGATGCCAAGGATCTGAAAATGGCAGCTTATCGCAACGTCGTCCTAAAAATGTCAGCTTGGTTCGAAGGGCTCGAATTTCACCATATAGCTCGGGAAAACAATCAGGCAGCAGACGTCTTGGCACGCATTGGCGCGAAGCGCGATGCCGTCCCCCCCAATATCTTCTTAGAGCAGCTATTCAAGCCATCTGTATTATGGGAAGGGGAGTCCGGAAATAACAGCTCGGACCGAACCGCACTGCCTGACACCGAAAATTCTGACACAATTGGAGGCTCTGCCAACGAAGTAACATCTTCAGCCCACGTAATAATGGCAGTCATTGCCCCGTGGACGGAACCATTCCTAGCCTACCTAACCAGGCAGGAACTTCCCAAGGACCAAAACGAGGCACGCAAGATAGTGCGGCGATCTAAAGCCTATAAAGTCCATGAGGGAGAGCTTTATAAGAAAAGCACCACCGAGTCCTTCAAAGGTATATCTCCGAAGAGGAAGGGCGGAATCTTACGGCTGAAATTCATGACGGACTCGGCGGGCACCACGCCGCAGCCCGGCCCTTGTAATCAAGGCCTTCAAAACAGGATTTTATTGGCCGACGGCCCGGGCAGATGCTCATGACTTAGTCCAACGATGCATCGGTTTCCATCAATTAGCAAATAAAAGCCACATTCCACCCACCGCCCTCCAAACTAAACCCATCACCGCCCTTCGCGGTGCAGGGGCTTGACATGGTTGGACCCCTTAAAGGAGGAACCCACAAGCAAAAATACCTACGTCATGGTGGATAAATTCACCAAATGGATAGAGGCCAAGCTGTTATGACGGCCGAATCCGGACCGGTGATAGACTTCATATCAGGGGTCGTACACCGTTACGGCGTCCCCCACATCATCATCACTGATAACGGCACGAACTTCACGGCTGATGAGGTCAAACTCTGGTGCAAAAACATGGGCATCAAGCTCGACTATGCTTCAGTCTATCACCCTCAAACTAACGGTCAAGTCGAGCGAGCAAATGGTCTAATAATGAGCGGCATCAAAGCCAGATTAGTGCAGTCCCTCAAGGAATCTAACACGCCTTTGGGTAGAGGAGCTCGACTCCGTACTCACGGGGCTGCGGACCACGCCCGAATCGCACCACCGGATTCACACCATTCTTTATGGTATACGGCGCAGAGGCGGTTCTGCCCTGCGACATAATTCATGACTCACCTCGCGTGCGCATGTACGAAGAAAGAGAAGCCGAGCTCGATCGGCAGGACAGTTTGGACGCCTTGGAGGAGGAGCGTGGCGTGGCAAAAGCCTGTTCCGCATTCTATCAACAGCAAGCTCGAAGATATCAAAGCAGAGAAGTATGGGCCAAAACTTACAATGTCGGCGAGTTAGTTCTACGCCTGCCGGACAAGAAAAAGGACAAACTCAAGCCCAAATGGGAAGGTCCCTTTATTATCGACCAAGTCCTAACCGATGGAGCCTACCGTCTGCGAGATGCATCAGATAATCGACTTGAGCCGAACCCATGGAACGCAGCCCGTCTCCGAAGATTCTACGCCTAGCGCCGGATTCTGAGTTCGTCTCCTTCCTCTGTCTATTTTTTACACATTAGTTGTCTTATATTTCTCTCCTTCTCCCTCTTTTTCTCTTACAGCCTTTAAAGGCTCATTCGCGCATTGTTCGCACACACTTGACGCGCTATCCGCGCTCATTATACCTGGGGCTTCTTTAATGTGCTTATTTGTATGGGCTTCATGCCTAACACATGTGTCACGCTTCCGCATGTACCTTTCATTCACCATTCTATGCATCGATATGACTTTTGGCCAAGCTGGGTTGCCTGGCTCCTGTGCTTACCCCTACGTTCCCGATTGTTCGGCTAGGTGGTAAAGGGAGCACCTCTGCGATTGCTACTGCCGGGTCAGCCGGATGTGTACCTCAGACTGGGTGAAGCCGAAAGCTAGCGTTCTTAAGGGAATATTCGGTCGGTGAACCAAAGATGATTTCTCACTTATTTATTTATCTGCCCCCAGATGCTTTTTTGCTTTTTTCGCAGTCCGGACATGCACTTTAAGGCATGCCTCCCAGGGAAAGGAACCCCTAACGGAACTATCTCCCTGGAAGATGTTTCTTACTAACCATGTAATATAACATAACTAGTTGGCACTTGTTTGTTAAAGCACTAGCCCTACGCCTGGTCTCCATGCATGCCCCGGTTCTTACATAACCGTGATGGTATTCGGACACACTCCGGATTATAGGGTCCCCAGGTTGAAGCGAAAAGGTCCGCCATGACAAACGATCTACAATCCGGCTAGAAGGCATTTTTACATGTCATCTTCAATTACATAGTCAATTTGACTGGGTGTATTCCTCCTCAATACCATCTAATAGGCTGTCTAGTTTATAGTCCTGTTGGGAATACTTTGCAGCCAATTCTACTTGGCCGTACACTAAGCTCACAGGGATCTCCTTCCATCGGGCCCCACAGGTTCGACCTCGGCCATGTGGTTTGGGTCAATAACCGTGTGCAGCGTCTTCACCATGGCCCAGGCCTTCCTGGTGCCTTGACGGCAGGCCGATATCTTCCATAATCGGAAGTGCCGCCGCGCTCCCTTAAGCCTCTCTACAAGCTCTTCAAGGCCTTCGGGCAGGGAAACAGATGGCCACAAGGCCTGGGCGACGCCTTTCATCACCTGCCGAACTCGTTCGTGCAGTTGTAAGAGCTCGGGAAGAAGTTCATCCGTAGAACCGGGCATTTCCTCTGCAGGATGACTTGTGAGCATACCTACAGACATAACTCTGTTAGTCGACTTCCTCGCCGAACTCTTTTTCAAAGTTCGTTCAAGGACTTACTAAAAATGCCGCATCGAAGCCATCGATTCTCCTTCACGAGTCCGACAGCTGGGCACGAACATCCTTTAGTTCCTCGCCCAGCTGGGTGTTGGCGTCTTGGAGATTATTCTTCTCCTGCCTCACCCTCGTAAGCACGTTCTCGCCGGCCTTTAACCGGCGCAAGAGTTGTTGCTTGTCCGGATCCACTCCGCGCCATCTGCAATGATATTGTCGATTTACACACACGCCGCACTTCACAACATACTTATCTTTCAAGCGTATATTACCAGAGGGGTCTCCTTGGCCTCCCCTGCAGGCTAATGCGGCCTCAAGTTGGGCTTTGCACTCTTCCAGCTCCCGACAGTTGGGTATTCTTTTGTAAGATCTCAGATAACAGATGATCCTTAAATCAGTTATTCTAACTGTTTCAAGTCTCGGGGGCTACTAGCATATATAACCATCAAATTTTCTCACCCGTATGTCTTTCACATACTGCTCCGTGGCTCTGGCTAGACCATTTTGAGCGGCACGGAGGTGCGCAACGCCCGAATTGAGGGCATCTAGTGCCTCTTGGGAGAAACATGCGTCACGAAGAACTGTCTGGCGGCGCCTGTGGTTCATGGCACTCTCCACCTCAGAATTGGTGGCAGACGGTCTATCGGCATCCTCTGTCGGAGGAGCGTCCGACGCACGCCTCGTTTTTGCCTCCGCTTCTGGACCTGGCTTTGGAGCATGGCTGGTGGAGGCTCGCTTGGCAACCTCTCCGGATATAGTCCGGCGAGCGCTCTTTTTCCTGAAGAGAGCACGAGCGTTAGTATGACTTCTGGGAATAAAACCTGGGAATAAGATGGCACACCATACCGTTGCGCCGGCGTCTCAATCCGGACCGCACTTCTTTTCAACCTGTTGGGCCTTGCTGCCCCTTGTTGGCTAGCCACCGCAGGCTCGGCCTTCCGCCTCACGGGCTCCCCCTGCAAAACACCATTGGTATACGGTGATAAAAAATAAGCACGGATGGACCATTTTCAAAGTATTGGGACTTTGGTCTCAGTTACCTGCGAGGCTAGAAGTATTCCGGGGTAATCAGCCGTAATGGCGAGCAAGGCATTGTCGATGCTCAGTTGGTAAAATACCCCATCAATCAGCTCCACGGCTATGTCCGGATCCTCTTGGGAGGTTGGATCGAGGGACCGTTCCGAATCCTCGGGTTGTGGAGGGGGGTTTTTTATATTCTTCACGGCCCAGCGCAATTCCTGCGTCAAAATCACAAGATAAGGTACTTAACTATGGGAATATGGAACGGATGGGCAAAAAGAAGTGTCCGCTTACCCAGCTTGGAGGATTGTACATAGAAAATCCGTCTTGTGGATTGACGCGGAGGAACTCCTCCTCTTCTCCCTTGTATAATGTGGACAAGGCCTTCGTCAGAGCAGCAACCGATCCCGGCCCCATACGGCCGCAGCGGGTGGCATCATCCTCCCCGTTGAAATGCCACATGGGGTGGCCTCTATACTGAAGTGGCTGCACCCCCCGCATAATGCATGTGGCCATGACCCCGATCATGGTCAGTCCGGAATGAGCTAACAACCTTATCCGGCTCATCAGGTAAAGGACGTCCTTGTCGTTTTCCCTTTGAGGGCTCCGTGGGCGCCAGCCTAGGCGCTTCTTCAAGGGAGCATTATTGAACTTCGGGAGGCCGATCCGAGCGAGGTCCGGCGAGGACATCTTCTATATAAAACCATTACGAAGGCCAGTCTTGGACGCCTTCCTTGGGGTTCCGGATAGATATCCGTCCCGGTGATGCGCCATAGTTCCGCTCCGCCCACTTGATATATCGGCCCCTCCCGAGAACGGGGCACAAGGCGAAACAGCTTCTTCCACGCTGAAATGAGCCTCGGCGCCCAAGAACAGCTCGCAAAGGGCTCTGAAGCACCAATCTGCAAAATGGAGGCAGGCGTAAGGTTGTGCAACTGAGGCCGTAGAACCTGTGAGCCCCGGAGAAATGTATGAATTGGGAATCCGAGCCCCTTATCAAATAAGGGACAAGGCATACCCGCTCTCCTTTGGAGGGATTGGGGCGCTCTCCGCTTTCCGCCATTATAGGTGGCGAGTCCGGCTCGAACCGGGACCATGAAGGCTGGGGAAGGAATCCCTTGGTTTGGAGCGTCACTAGCTCATTGTCTTGAGACGGAACATCTCTCCCAACCTCCACGCTGAGGACTGGGAGGGCGAGAGGAGGAGCTGCGTCGACTGGCCATGATGGAATGGATCTCTGTCGGATGCGCTCCGATGAATGCTCGCAAAGGGAAGATGGTGTGATTCGGATCTAAATCCTCTTCTCTTTTATAGGGCAGCTTATTTGCGCGGCTAGGGGGGTAAATGTAAAAACACCCTGGCTTTTCACATTCGTTTGACACGTGGAAGACGGCCATTATTGGGCGTGGAAGCCAAGGAGCACAATATTCATGAGAAGCCGAACACTATTCAACAGGTACACAGAATTTGGAGAAGAACCCGCCTTGCAATGTCGAAGACAATCTGCTACCGGACTCATCGTCATTGAAGCCTGGTTCGGGGCTACCGAGGGAGTCCCGGATTAGGGGTGTCCGGATAGCGAACTATAACCTTTGGCGGACTCCTAGACTATGAAGATACAAGATTGAAGACTTCGTCCGTGTCCGGATGGGACTTTCCTTGGCGTGGAAGGCAAGCTTGGCGATGCGGATATGTAGATCTCCTTCCATTGTAACCGACTACGTGTAACCCTAACCCTCTCCGGTGTCTATATAAACCGGAGGGTTTTAGTCCGTGGGGCGAACAACAATCATACCATAGGCTAGCTTCTAGGGTTTAGCCTCTCGATCTCGTGGTAGATCTACTCTTGTACTACCCATATCATCAATATTAATCAAGCGAGTAGGGTTTTACCTCCATCGAGAGGGCCCGAACATGGGTAAAAACATCGTGTCCCTTGTCTCCTGTTACCATCCGCCTAGACGCATAGTTTGGGACCCCCTACCCGAGATCCGCCGGTTTTGACACCGACAGTCATCTTCACACAATCCCATGTAATGAACAAGAATGGGATACAGAGGGTTGGCTTACAACCGCCACTTCACACAATACTTAAATAAATCATACATCATTCAAAATACACACATAGACCGACTATGGTCAAAGCCAAAAGAAAAGAAGATAACCCAACTGCTAGATCCCCGATCGTCCCAACTAGGCTCCACTACTGATCAACCGGAAACAAAACATAGTAGCGACCAAGGTCTTCATCAAACCACCGGTAGGATTTGGAAAGAACGAATGAATTGATATGATGACCAAGAAAGAGAACTCTTGAACGAACCACCGTAAGAATTGGAAATGAAAGTAGCAAAGGCACAATTCACCGGGAAGAATTAGAAAACGAACGAAGACACTTGAGGGAATTTGATACCACGGAATGAAGAGGTCTCGAACTGATTACAGATAACTTGAACAAAACACCGGAAGAATATTGAGACGAATGAAGGGGCATAGGTATAGAATAACTGAAGAACGAATTCAAAAGCTTAGAACGAAGAAATATTCTGAAAAGATGGCCTCCGGATGATCGAAACGAAAAAAACAACTCCTGAAATACTCCCGATGGATGAAAAGAATTGCACAATTTGAAATAATTTGAGGGGATAACATCAAGCTAGCAACACGAATCTTCAGGAGAACGGACAAGATTTAAGAGAAAATCTTCTTCGGTCCTCAAATGTTGAGAATGACGAAGAGAAACAACACCAAAATTGTTGAAATGCTCCGGGAGAATGAAAAGCAAATAGGTTGAGTCGACGATGAAAATTATTTGAAAGCGATATTGAAGGAGGCATATGACTAATGGAATCCATTCCTATGTCACACCTTGAAAAGAGTTTGAGAATAACTCTGGAAAAATAGAAGAGTCAGGTAAGATCCTAGGAAAAGACCTGTGGGTTAGGGCCCACTCAAAAGATACACCGTTGAACGATTTAAAAGATAGATTGTGCCGGTTGAATTAAATCGCTTGAATAAGGTAAGACCTCAAAATAGCTTGAAAGGATTTCGAATAGAAACTTGAATCTTCTGGGATATCTTCAGCACTCCGGAACAATTGAATAGCACGCGAAGAACGATTAAGAGTTGCACCGGCATGAGAAAGAATTTGAAACGAGGAAAGGAATGTGATCAACACTGAAGGCTTGAATTGAATCCACCAGAAAAGAAAATGAGAATGATGAACTTGAAGCTCCGTTAGTATCTTCATGAAGAATCACCGGGTAAGAACATGGAGGAAAAGAATGGAGAGACTTCCCATCAATAAAAGGATACTTGATTAAGAAATCTGAGTCCTTGAAGAAAAAGGGTGGGAGGGAAGGAAAAACAAAGGCAACTTGGGACGAATGAAATAGACATCATTGAGAAAAATTAGAATTGATCTTGCGGATGGGGAGAATGATGGGATCATCTTGAAGAGAAGCGCACCGGTTGGAAATAGAATTGGGATGACACTCTTGATGACCAAGAAGGATTGGTATTCACATAGAAGTATGAGAACACCGCTTAGGAAAGGTATGGAATCAACATTTGACTTTCAAGCAACTCGAATACCACAACTCAAAACAAAACAAAAGGATTGGCTTGCAGAATAAGCCGGAACAAACATATGATAGAGATTTCGTCCAAAGTTTTCGTGGTGGGGCCCACACGGGCTTGATCGTACAGCACCGTCATGTACAAGGCAGTGCACATGACATACGAAGCGTCCCCGAGTCAGCATAACCAAGGACTCTTTAAGACACAACAAGACCACTGTAAAACCAACCGTGGATAGGCGGACCACTAGACGTCGAACCCCAATCTCATATCATGCATCTGTCGGAAAGATAACCTAGGAGCTACTTGAATTCCCACTTATAAACTCCCGAAACTTTCTGGTTATGCAATCTGGTGTTGGGGATACAGGGGACACAATATATCTCACCCAAACTAACAATACCTAGATCCAGCTGTATCCATCCGTCAACACATAACCAAGAAACCTTCGGAAAACATTTACCTCAACCTTCTCAAGCTTACGCTATATCTCTCTCAATCCTTTCTACGAGAATAAGTAGTATGCCAAATCCGTTGGTTGCCATCAATCTAAATTGGTGAAGGATATGCATAACTTAATTCTTATTCTTGTTTTACCCAACTGATTAATTCCTTATTCTGGAGGTTCATCAAAATGCCTGATTTCATTTGTTCATCTTTCTTCCCGGAGTTCCAAGTTTTTCTCGGTTATATCATCGCGAAGCTCCATTTAATCAATCCAAGGATTCATCTTATGCTTTTCAAGCTTCTTTTCCTTGCGACCTTCTTTTATCTATCGGAGTTCTTCGTGGAGGCTCTACATGGTGGTTCGTCAAGGATTCTTTTAATTATTCAATTGTTCTTCAAGATTTCTCTCGGAGTTATGATCCGCCAGGCTATACTGAAAATTAACATGGTGCTCAACACATGTTTTGTTTTGAGGAGTTCAAGTATTCTTCGTCTTGCATTCCAAAGTGCAATTCTTTCTACAATATCTTTTGAGGTGGTGCTATGCCATTCTTGACAATTTACCTTTGTGTGTCATGGTTCACACATAGTCAAGAATGAGATATTGTAAACCCATCATTTTTGGAGTGTTGGTCGTACGTAGTGTTCATCCGGTCGTGGCCTGAGACGAGATACGTGCGGATACTATCAGGGTGTCGGCACGCCGGGAGGTCTTGCTGGTTTTGTTTTACCATTGTCGAAATGTCTTGTGCACCGGGATTCCGAGTCTGATCGGGTGTCCCGTGATGGAGAATTGTCTCCGCGGATCATGAGCTTATAATGGGTTAAGTTGGGACACCCCTGCAGGGTTTAAACTTTCGAGAGTCGTGCCCACGGTTATGTGGCAGATGGGAATTTGTTAATATCCGGTTGTAGAAGACTTGAAGTTGACTCAATTAAAATACACCAACCGCATTGCGTAGCCGTGATGGTCTCTTTTCGGCGGAGTCTGGGAAGTGAACACGGTTTTGGGGTTATGTTTGAACGTAAGTAGTTCAGGATCACTTCTTGATCATTACTAGTTGGCGACCGCTTGCGTAGCTTCTCATCTTACTCTTGTATTCGTAAGTTACCCACCCTACATGCTTAGTCGATGCTGCAACCTCACCACTTTACCCCTTCCCTACCCATTAAGCTTTGCTAGTCTTGATACCCATGGTAATGGGATTGCTGAGTCCTCGTGGCTCACAGATTACTACAACACCAGTTGCAGGTACATGTTATGCGATGATCATGACGCGAGAGCGATGTTTATAGTTTTGGAGTTCTTGTTTCGCTTCTTCTGGTTCGAGGGATAGGTTCCTGATCGGCAGCCTGGGCTAGCAGGGTGGATGTCGTTTGAGCTTCTGTTTGTGTTTCATCCGTAGTCGTATGTTGATCTTATGTATGATGTATTGATGTATTCTTGCGGCATTTTTATGCCTTGTATGTATCTCCATTTATGATGTAATATTGATGTAATGATATCCACCTTGCAAAAGCGTATCAATATGCGGTTCTATCCTTGTGGGACCTTCGAGTCTCTTTAGGATAGTATCGCATGTTGGGTGTGAGAAGTTGGTATCAGAGCCTCGACCGACCTTAGGATCCCCCCTTGTTTGATCGTGTAGCTTGGCCGTTGTCGAGTCTAGAAGAAAACTTTTTCGGAGTCTAGTTATATCGGAGAGTAGGAATTCTCTTTACTCCTCAGCCCATTCGTTGCTTTGGTGAGAAATCTTGACGTAGGTGTTTCGACTACTCCTCTTCCCCTTCAAATTTTTCTCTAGGATCCCGCAGGTGTTTTTTTTCGTTCGTTGTCCCCTCTTTTCATCCGGTGCTTTTCTCGTCAAGATGATTCGGTCCTCTTCATCTTTTGGCAAGATTAGTCATCAGTTCTTTCTCTACCGACGTTGTTTCCCCGTGTGAAGTTGTCTTTCTTTTTCCCACCCACCCACCCTTTTTTCTTCTTAGAACCGGATTCCGAAATCGAGTATCCATCCTATTCGTGCGAAGCCTTTGCATTCTCTCCTCAATTATTTCAACCGGTGCTTTCTCTTCAAGTTATTCATCGGTTCCCCGTTCCAAGTTGCATGTGTTTTTCCCGCCCTCCCACCATTTTTATTCCCGGAGTCTGAGCCTCTATTCGAGCATCAATTTCATTCGTGCGGAGTATCTTCAGTATTTCCTCAATTATCTCAACCGGTGAATTCTCGCCTAGTTAATCATTGTTCGTCTCGTTTTCTTTACGGTGGATTCAGTTCCAATTTTTGGTAGTGATTATATTCTTACCCTCGGGTCAAA
Source organism: Aegilops bicornis (assembly GCA_021605145.1). NCBI lineage: Eukaryota > Viridiplantae > Streptophyta > Magnoliopsida > Poales > Poaceae > Aegilops > Aegilops bicornis. The sequence goes on from CM038669.1 coordinate 348,926,677, forward strand.
TGTTTCCCATTGCTCGTTCACCTCTCGACATTTAATTTTTTCGGAGTGCCGAAGATATCTCAGAACATTCGTGTTTCCATTCTTAATCCGTTCAAGTTATTTCGAGGTTGTTATCTTATTCAAGCCATATAAATCAACCGGTGCAATCTCCCTTTCAAGTAATCATTCGAAGGTGTTTCTTTTGAGTGGGCCCCAACCCACAGGTCTTTTCCCAGGATCTTACCTGACTCTTCTAATCTTTCCGGAGCTACTCTCAAATTCTTCCCCAAGTTTGACGTAAGAATGAATTATCATCAGTCATATGTCTTCCTCCAAGATCTTTTTCAAATTCTTTTCATCGTTGGCTCAACTTCTTCATTTTTTCATTCTCCCGGAGTATCTCAACAATTTGTGGTGGTGTTTGTAACATCCCAAATTTCCCATTTGGAATGTTTTACAATTATAGCTAATCATCTATGCATTATTGTGTGAATTGAGTGACATTTGAATTTTTTTCAGAGGCTTTTGAGTTTGTGGAATTTGAATTCAAATTGGCAGTTGAAATTTATTTCAAAACAATGACTGACATATACTTGAGAAAAAGTATGAGAGGAGTAAACATGACACTCCAAAAATGTCAGAAGAAAAGTTTTGCCAAAAAGATTGAATTCAAGTTCGATTTTATTTGGGATTTTTAGAAAATGTTTTTTTAAGTTTGAGTTTTGCCGCTGGAAAAATGTCCAAGTTGTAGGGTAAATTCCCCTGATCATTTTGATATATATATATATGTCCTATATAAAAATATATATATTATATACCCCCCCCCTCTCCCTAATTCAAAAAAAAGGAAAACCCAGGCGCCCGGCCAGCTAACCAGCCCGGCCAGCGCCGAGCAGCCCACCAGGCGCAGCCCAGCAAGCGCCCGAGCCGGCCCACGCCCGAGCCGCGCCAACCCCTTTCCCTCGGTCGCCGCTTGCTCACCCTCTCCTCTCATTGACGCGGCCCCACCCTTCCCTTTCCCTCGCCACGCCTTGACAACCGCCGCCCGGAATCCCGGGGATCTCGGGATCACGTCCCCGATCCGCCCCCCTCCTCAAGTCGGCCCGCCCTATAAATACCCCCCTCGCCCGTTCCGCCCCTCGCCGCGAAACCCTCTCCCCTCGCCGCAATCGCCGGAGCCGGCGCCCCTTGCCAGCCATTGCCGCCTCGTCTCACCCCACTCCACCGACTTCCACTTCACCCACCCCCTCGCTCGTCACTTTGACGCCTCCGCCGTCGCCCGGACCACCGAACGCCAGCGTCGCCCGCCCGAAACCGTCGTCCGTCGCCGTCGTCACCACCCATGATGGCCGCCGGAACCCCCACCACCGTCCGATCTAAAATCTAGGGTTTAGATTAGACTAGCGAAGGGTGCGTGTTTATTTTAAAAGCGGTTTAATTCACGGTTTATTTTGGTTTAGTTAGCGGTTTAGTTAGACCGGCCCGATCGGTTTATTTCCTGTTAACCGCGGGCACGCTTTAGTTATAAATCGCCTGAGCGTTAGATAGGCCCATTAGCGCTAGTTTTTTTTATATTTTCGTTTCTGTTTTTAACAGAATAGTTTCAGTTTTGTAAAATCCATATCTTTTAGGTTACTTAATATTTTTAGTTGATTCTTTTTTTGTTAGTTTGCAAATTTGTTGTAGTTTATGTAGAACATATGTTTGGCCATGTTTAAATAATAAGAAATTGAATTATTTTAGTATTAGACAGGTTAGTATTACTGCTATAAAATGAGTTATGATTATTTTATTATAGTGATTCTTAATGTCACTGCATTCTTATGACTTAGCCTAGCAGTATGAATTTATTTGGGTATTTTAGATTTAATAATAAAATAGTTTTAGTCAAAATCATGTATTTCTTGTTTATTTGACTAGCTACTGTTTTTCTATTTTTTTATTTAGTAAATAATTTTATTTTTACTATGTTATAGTTTATTTTAGATTAGATTCTGTAGCTACAGAGGATGAACTTTTATTTACAGTAGAATAAAATTTTTATTTTATTTTTCCTTGCTAGGATTCTTATAGGCATAATAGGAGTTCTACAATAGCTTTTGATGTGATTCTTTTGCTCCTAGTTTGTATGATGTTTTCCTTCTGTTAGTTAGCAAAACCCATGCTTAGGTTCTGTTAAGAAAAGTTTTAGTTGTGTAAAACTATTTCTTAGTTGTTGCTTGATGTGGTGAAAACCTTGATTTGCTTTCTCCGAGTTTTCTTTGGATTTTGGTTTGAGTGCTTGGGTGTTTTATTTCCAACTTGCTGTTATGTTATATTGTGCCATACTTATTTGTGCTATTGTTTGATTCGATAGAATTTCCGGAGTCTGGCCTGCTATTCTGAGTCCCTAGCTTTCGAGGACCGTCAGCCAGGCAAGTCATTTGATCATGTTTTCTTTTACAATACCCATGATTTTATTGCATTAGAATTATACCTCCCCACCATGCATGCAGTAGGAGAATTTTAAGTTATGTTCTTGAGTAGTATCATGAGGTAGGATGAAACCAATTCCCCTTGTTACCATGGCCGGGACGATGTAGTTTATTTTGCTATGCTCGTGAAGCGGGGTTGGTTGAGTGATTCATAAAGGGAGATGCGAGAGTCAAGATGATGACAACCCCATGACTTCAAGCTCAAGATGGACTTCAAAATTCACTCTTTGGGTGGAGGACGGTTGTGGGCACCTGGAGAAACCGGTGGCTGGCGGGATGCATGGAGAAGCGCCATGACATCTTGCGGAAAGTTTCACCCAGCCACAAAGAGACGGATGGATACCCCATTGACCGGAAGCTTACATGCAGCCGCAAGCCATTATGGGCTCTGGCTTGGTCGACCCTAGGCGTGACTCTGGCCGGACGGTGCTACGAGATGTAGAAGAACGGTAGGATTGGATGGGCACCGGCAGTGGCCCAGAGGAACTCTTCGGAAGACCCTGTTTTGTTCGTCCCGTCTTCAAACACCAGGAAGTGCGAAGACTTAAGGGAGGGAACGATTCTTGCGGGTAAAGTGCGCAAACCTCTGCAGAGTGAAGATCTAATCGGTTAGCCGTGTCCCCGGTTACGGACAATTTGAGCCTCTGGAACTTGGAGTATTTCGGATATCTCAACACCGAACTTAATAAATTAATTGAGGGGGTTATTTTAATAATTGGGAATGAGACATTGGTTGGCAGAACCATCTCAATAACTACCAACATTTTGTAGTATTTGCAAACAAGACCTTGTTGTAGGGGAAAACTGGCTTTTTCGCAAAACAATGAAACTTAGAGCCCCACGTACCAAATTGCATATAGTGTTAGTAATTTTATTTTTGTTCTCTCTTTGACTTGCCGGCATATTCAAAATGCCGACCTACACGGCTGCAATGTCTTATGTTGCAGAGGAGTTTTCCGATCGGAGTGAGGCTACGATCCACGCTTGGCGATTGCCCTATGGAGTCGGATGGACTCGCTACTCGCCCACGCTTCCGCAGTTTTATTTAGTTTATTTCTCATGAGTTGGCCTTGACGAATTTATTCTATTGTAATAAAGACTCGATATGAGAATTGTGTAATAAATTCAGGTGTGATTGAACTTTGAATTTCATCAATGTCTTGTATGTGTGCCAAAGATGATCTTGGGATGGTACAGCTACACGAGAGACTTGACCGATTTTGGGTCGGTCGTTACAGAGATGGTATCGAGCACTGCACTGACCGTGGGGCGTAACCCCTAGGATCGGAAAGCCATAGGAAGAGACTATTTATTTTATGTCCTTATCATTCCGTAATTCTCCCCTGTTCATTTCTCGACTTCTCCGATTTTCAACATTCTAGATGGCCGCCGAGTTCACCCCAGTTCTGCTACCGGAGTTTTGCCAGCTAGATGAGACGATGCCTCTCGGCAAGAAGCTGGTTCAGATTGTGAAGAAGCTGAAGATTGCTCTGCCTTCAATCACCGGGAAGCCTACCAATGCACTTCCGACGGATACCCGCTACAGGATTAAGGTGCACATTCGGGGAGGACCTTCGAGGACATTGAGCCCATTGACTTTGAGTTTACCGATTTCAATTGGATCCTCGGAAGAGACATGGCGATTTATCGTGCACTTGGACATCTCCGAGAAGAGTACAGGGCCGAGCTCGACCCATCAGACCTCGCCATGATTTCTCGCAGAGCTAGGAATGGAGATATCATCCGTACCGTAGAAGACGACTCCATTCTCTCATATGTCCAAGACTTGGAGAGTCTCCTCAGGAAACGGGAAATCCAGACTCGCCGTAACTCGAAGGTACACAGAGGCTGTTGTTCCGTGAACTGAACCGGAGGAGAAAGCACACGCGGACTTCCTTGACCATGAAGAAGAAATCAAGGATTTCATGGAGAGGGTCGACAAGCTGAAGATTGATGTTGCCGCATTAGAGGAGAAGATGGATCTGGGAGAAGACCTTTTTCCGAGTGGAGATGACGGACCCCTCATGAGCACTGACCAGGATTATGAAGAGAGCTCCACCGAAGAAAGCCGCAAGAGGAGGCGCGCACTGCAGGACGCCACACCGGAGGACGCCGCACTGCAGGACGCAAGGATAATTGATGAAGACATTTAGTCGACCGCCATGTTATTTTATTTTTCCGTCGATCAGTTAGGCCGTTATTTTCGATTAGTCGTGAGAAATTGTAATCCGAGATTGAACCATGTTTAAGATGATTGAATAAATGATTGGTGTGATTATGATTGTGCATTCATATGGGTAGTGATATTTTCTCATTAGACCCTTGTTCTATTCTAATTTTCTCATCCACTCCAAAACACCAGATGCCTCCGAGACGTGATCCCGGTTTCAACTTTCCGCCGGAGCTCACCCAGCTAATCCAGCAGCAGAATGCCCTTATGCAGATGCTCATCCAGAACCAGAACAACAACAACAACAATCCACCGCCACCACCCCCTGTTGACAACTTGACCCGCTTCCTAAGGCTGAATCCACCAATGTTCTCTAGCAGCACTGAGCCGATTGTGGCCGATGATTGGCTCCGCAAGGTCGGAAGGGAGTTAGCCACTGTTGGATGCGCAGATGCAGAGAAGGTGCGCTTTGCCGCACATCAGCTTGATGGACCTGCAGCTTCTTGGTGGGAGAACTACATCGCCACTTATCCCATCGCCACCATCACGTGGGATCAATTCCAGCAGGCTTTCCGCACCGCTCATGTCTCAGCTGGAGCCATGAGTCTGAAGAAGCGTGAGTTCCGCAACTTACGCCGAAGGAACCGTCTTGTGGGGCTGTCGTGGATGAGTTCAAAGAAGTTAGCTCGCTATGCCGGATGATGTGGCCACAGATGCCACAAAGCAGGAAAAAGTTTCTCGAGGACTCAATGACGAATGGGAATGCAGCTAATGGTGGCTACCTTCAACAACTACCGGGAGCTGGTAGACAAGGCCACCATACTTGAAGGCAAGCAACAAAGCAGATTGATAGCATAGCGGAAGTATGGCGGGAAGTACAACTCGAGCTCAGCGAAGCCCGTTATGCCCCATACTGGAGGGCATACCCATCACACCCATGGAGGACATAACCATGGAGGAATGGGAACAACCGCAACCACGACAACAAGTCGTGCAATGGAAACGGCAATGGCAGCCAAGATCGTCCTGCCCGGCTCGAAGGATCTCGAGTCACATCACTGCTTCAAGTGCCGGAAAACAGGGCACTATGCCACCGACTGCCGGAGGCCAAGCGGAGGAATGGAAACGACAATGGAAGCTCAGAAAGAAGCCCAACCCTTTTCCTCGTGCTCGGGTGAACCACATTGGCGTGGAGGACGTCTATGATCAGCCGGACACTTTGTGGTTGGTAAGTTCTTATTAAATTCACGTCCAGTATTGGTACTCTTTGATTCTGGTGCAACACATTCATTTATATCAAGGGTAGTTGTGGAAAAGTACGGGTTGCCCACTAGAACCCTTAGAAGCCCTCTTCACGTCAGTTCCGCAGGAGGAGAAATGATGGCAGGCTTAGGCTGTCATGCAACCCTCAACATCGGAAACCATAAATTTCCCGCAGACCTCATAGTATTGGAAACCCAGACCTTGGATGTAATCCTAGGCATGGATTGGTTGACGAAGTTTGAAGGAAACATAGATCGTGCTCAAGAAGGCGATTCTCGCTCACCACTCCGGAGCGAGAAGAGGATCAAGTATGTATCCGCACGTATCCCGATGAAGAATCGGTGAATTCCCTCACGTGAGTTGTTCAGAGGAAGTGCCGATAGTGCAAGATTTTCCCGATGTGTTTAGGAGGAATTACCAGAATGCCACCGGACAGAGACATTGAATTTCTGATTGAGTTATTGCCCGACACAGCCCCAATATCCAAGAGACCCTATCGGATGCCCCCGAACGAATTGGAAGAGATAAAAAAGCAAATTAATGAGCTATTGGAGAAGGGATATATTCGCCAAGCTTCGTCACCTTGGGGAGCCCCAGTTCTTTTGGTAGAGAAGAAGGATGGAACCACGAGAATGGTTGTGGATTATCGTTCGTTGAACGACGTGACCATCAAGAACAAGTACCCTCTGCCAATGATTAATGATCTATTTGATCAGCTAGTTGGAGCCACGGTATTCTCCAAGATCGATCTTTGATCAGGGTATCATCAGTTGAACATCCGTGAAAAGGATATACCTAAAACAGCATTCACCACCAGGTATGGTTTATATGAGTATACCGTCATGTCATTCGGATTGACTAATGCCCCTGCATACTTCATGAATTTGATGAACAAGGTATTTATGGAATATCTGGACAAATTTGTCGTGGTGTTCATCGATGATATACTGATTTTCTCCAAGAGCGAGGAAGAGCATAAGGAACATTTGCGTCTAGTTACGAGAAACTCCGAGAACATCGATTGTATGCCAAGTTCAGCAAATGTGAATTTTGGCTGAAGGAAGTCGGATTCCTCGGACATGTTATTTCGTGAGAAGGAATAGCAGTTGACCCCACCAAGGTTGTATCACCACCGATTGGCGGTCACCCACCTCGATCAAGGAGATCCGCAGCTTTTCTCGGACTCGCAGGATATTATCGGAGGTTTATTGAGAATTTCTCAAAGATTGCCAAGCCCATGACTAAGCTGTTGAAGAAGGACGCCAAGTACATCTGGACCGAGGATTGTGAAGCCAGTTTCCAGGAATTGAAGAAACGTTTGGTTACAGCCCCAGTGCTGATTTTGCCGGACATACACAAGGATTACCAGGTATATTGTGGCGCTTCTCGCCAGGACTCGGAGGAGTACTCATGCAGAAGGAAAAGTTGTAGCTTATACCTCCGCATAGCCACGACCTCACGAGATGAATTACGCCACACATGATTTGGAGTTAGCAGCCGTAGTGCATGCACTCAAGACTGGAGAGATTTCCTTATCGGAAATAGTTGTGATGTTTACACGCATCATAAGATCTTGAAGTATATTTTCACGCAGAAGAGTTGAACCTCGAGCGGAGGAGATGGCTAGAGTTAATCAAGGACTATGACATGAGATTGCATTACCACCCGTGAAAGGCTAATGTTGTAGCAGATGCCTTGAGCCGTAAGAGTTATGTGAATACTCTTACAGGAGGATTACCCCAGAGTTAGTCGATGACCTCAGTAGATCTCCGATGGAGATAGTTCCGAGAGGATATGTTGCGACTCTGGAAGTTCAGTCCACTTTGGCGAAAAGAATTCGTGAAGCCGGAAGTCGGACAAGGAAATTGATGAGATAAAGAAAAGGATGAATGAAGGAAAAGCTAAAGGGTTTCGTAAGGATGAATACGGAGCTATATGGTACGAGGATCGTATTTATGTACCCAATGATCCCGAACTCAGGAAGCTAATTCTTCAGGAGGCTCATGATTCATCGTACTTGATTCACCCCGGTAACACCAAAATGTATCTGGATTTGAAGGAAAGTTTCTGGAGGACAGGTATGAAGAAGGATATTGCTGAGTACGTAGCAATATGCGATGTTTGCCAGCGAGTAAAGGCGGAACATCAGAAGCTAGCAGGTTACTTCAACCCTTGCCGATTCCCGAGTGGAAATGGGAAAAACTTGGAATGGATTTTATCACAGGATTACCCAAGACCCGTTCAGGTTATGATTCCATCTGGGTAGTGGTTGATCGATTGACCAAGGTAGCTCATTTCATTCCCGTGAAGACTACCTATACCAGCGCTAAGTTAGCCAAGATATACATGACCAGGATCGTATGTCTGCATGGAGTTCCGAGGAGTATCGTGTCAGATAGAGATGGACAGACCGAGAGAGTCAACCAGATCCTGGAGGACATGTTGAGAGCTTGTGCGCTAGACTATGGGTCTAGCTGGGATGATAATTTGCCATACGCGGAGTTCTCATACAATAACAGTTATCAGACCCGATCGAAGATGGCCCCTTCGAAGCTCTATACGGAAGGAGGTGCAGTAACACCATTGCCGTGGGATGGTGTTGGAGATCGAAACTTTCCGGTCCTCATCTTATCGGAGATTCCAAGAGAAAGTCAAGCTGATTCGAGATAGGCTCAAGGTAGCTCGATCGAGGCGTAAGAGTTATGCCGACAAAGAACGCAAGGAAGTAACATACTGAAGGTGAGACCGGGCATATCTTCGTGTGTCCCACTTCGTGGAATCAAGAGGTTTGGTGTTAAAGGAAAGTTAGCACCCGGTTCATTGGCCCCTACAAAATCCTCGAGCGTCGTGGAGAAGTTGCTTACAAGTTGGAATTGCGGAAGGATTGTCCGGAGTTCACGATGTCTTCCATGTTTCTCGGTGAAGAAATGCCATGCCGAGATGGCCGATATTCCGTTAAGAGATACAAGGCCCCTAGAGGCCATACAGCTCGACGGTGATCGACTTATGAGGAGAAACCCGTCTGAATTCTCGAGACTGCGAATGAGTCACCCGCAGCAAGATCATCAAGTTTTGCAAGGTCTGTGGAGTCATCATTCGAGGAGGAAGCCACCGGGAGCGAGAAGAAGACCTCCGCCGAGACCACCCGCACCTATTTGCTAGCCAACCCGAATCTCGAGGGCGAGATTCATCTTAAGGTGGGTAGGTTTGTAACATCCCAAATTTCCCATTTGGAATGTTTTACAATTATAGCTAAGCATCTATGCATTATTGTGTGAATTGAGTGACATTTGAATTTTTTTCAGAGGCTTTTGAGTTTGTGGAATTTGAATTCAAATTGGCAGTTGAAATTTATTTCAAAACAATGCCTGACATATACTTGAGAAAAAGTATGAGAGGAGTAAACATGACACTCCAAAAATGTCAGAAGAAAAGATTTGCCAAAAAGATTGAATTCAAGTTTGATTTTATTTGGGATTTTTAGAAAATGTTTTTTTTAAGTTTGAGTTTTGCCCCTGGAAAAATGTCCAAGTTGTAGGGTAAATTCCCCTGATCATTTTGATATATATATGTCCTATATAAAAATATATATATTATATACTCCCCCCTCTCCCTAATTCAAAAAAAAGGAAAACCCCAGGCGCCAGCCAGCTAACCACCAACGAGGCGGCACACAGCGCAGCCCAGCGCAGCCAAATAGCGCCCGAGCTGCCCACGCCCGAGCCGAACCCCTTTCCTCGGTCGCCTCGCTCACCCTCTCCTCTCTCTCGACGCCCTTGGCCCCACCCTTCCCTTTCCCTACGCTAAAGACAACCGCCCGCCCGCTGAATCCCGGGATCTCGGGATCACCTCCCCCGATCCGCCCCCTCCTCCAAGTCGGCCCCGCCCTATAAATACCCCCCCCTCGCCCCGTTCCGCCCCCTCGCCGCGCCCGAAACCCTCTCCCCTCGCCGGAGCCGAGCGCCCCCGCCGTGCCATTGCCGCCCCACCGCTCGTCTCCGACCCCCCGAGCTCCACCGACTTCACCCCCCCGACCTCGCTTTCGCACTTTGGCCTTCGCCTCGTCATGGGACCACCGAACCGCTTGGCGCCGTCGCCGCCTTAGAAACCGCCGTCGTCCGTCGCCGTCGTCACCACCATGATGGCCGCGGAACCCCCACCACCATCCGATCTAAAATCTAGGGTTTAGATTAGACTAGCGAAGGGGTACGTGTTTATTTTAAAAAGCCGGTTTAGTTACGGTTTATTTTGGTTTAGTTAGCGGTTTAGTTAGACCGGCCCGATCGGTTTATTTCCTGTTAACCGCGGGCACGCTTTAGTTATAAATCGCCTGAGCGTTAGATAGGCCCGTTTGCGCTAGTTTTTTTTTATACTTTCGTTTCTGTTTTTAACAGAATAGTTTCAGTTTTGTAAAATCCATATCTTTTAGGTTACTTAATATTTTTAGTTGATTCTTTTTTTTTGTTAGTTTGCAAATTTGTTGTAGTTTCTGTAGAAAATATGTTTGGCCATGTTTAAATTATTAGAAATTGTTTTATTTTAGTTTTAGACAGATTAGTATTTCTGCTATAAAATGAGTTAGGATTATTTTATTTTAGTGATTCTTTTTGGCACTGCTTTGTTTTGACTTTGCCTAGCAGTAGGAATTTATTTGGGTATTTTAGATTTAATAAAAAAATAGTTTTAGTCAAAATCATGTATTTCTTATTTATTTAACTAGCTACTGTTTCCTATTTTTTATATAGTAAATAATTTTATTTTTACTATGTTATAGTTTATTTTAGATTAGTTTCTGTAGCTACAGAGGATGAACTTTTATTTACAGTAGAATAAAATTTTTATTTTATTTTTCCTTGCTAGGATTGTTATAGGCATAATAGGAGTTCTATAATAGCTTTTGATGTGATTCTTTTTGCTCCTAGTTTGTATGATGTTTTCCTTCTGTTAGTTAGCAAAACCCATGCTTAGGTTCTGTTAAGAAAAGTTTTAGTTGTGTAAAACTATTTCTTAGTTGTTGCTTGATGTGGTGAAAACCTTGATTTGCTTTCTCCGAGTTTTCTTTGGATTTTGGTTTGAGTGCTTGGGTGTTTTATTTCCAACTTGTTGTTATGTTATATTGTGCCATACTTATTTGTGCTATTGCTTGATTCGATAGAATTTCCGGAGTGCGAAGCCTGCTATTACGAGTCCCTAGCTTTCGAGGACCGTCACCAGTAAGTCATTTGATCATGTTTTCTTTTACAATACCCATGATTTTATTGCATTAGAATTATACCTCCCCACCATGCATGCAGTAGGAGAATTTTAAGTTATGTTCTTGAGTAGTATCATGAGGTAGGATGAAACCAATTCCCCTTGTTACCATGGCCTGGGACGATGTAGTTTATTTTGCTATGCTCGTAGACGGGGTTGGTTGAGTGATTCATAAGGGAGATGTGAGAGTCAAGATGATGACAACCCCATGACTTCAAGCTCAAGATGGACTTCAAAATTCACTACTGGGTGGAGGACGGTTGATGGGCACCCTGGAGAAACCAGTGGCTGGCCGGGATGCATGGAGAAGCGCCATGACATCTTGCGGAAAGCTTCACCCATCCACGAAGAGATGGATGGATACCCCATTGACCGGAAGCTTACCTATGCAGCCGCAAGCCATTATGGGCTCTGGCTTGGTCGACCCTAGGCGTGACTCTGGCCGGACGGTGCTACGAGATGTAGAAGAACGGTAGGATTGGATGGGCACCGGCGATGGCCGGAAGGAACTCTTCGGAAGACCCTGTTGCTCGTCCGTCTTCAAACACCGTGAAGTGCGAAGACTTAAGGGAGGGAACGATTCTTCTTGAGTAAAGTGCGCAAACCTCTGCAGAGTGAAGATCTAATCGGTTAGCCGTGTCCCCGGTTACGGACAATTTGAGCCTTTGGAACTTGGAGTATTTCGGATATCTCAACACCGAACTTAATAAATTAATTGAGGGGGTTATTTTAATAATTGGTAATGAGACATTGGTTGGCAGAACCATCTCAATAACTACCAACATTTTGTAGTATTTGCAAACAAGACCTTGTTGTAGGGAAAAGCGGCTTTTTCAAGAAAACAATGAAACTTAGAGCCCCACAGCCAAATTGCATATAGTGTTAGTAATTTTATTGTTGTTCTCTCTTTGACTTGCCGGCATATTCAAAATGTCGACCTACGGCTGCAACGCCTTATGTTGCGAGGAGTTTTCCGATCAGGAGTGAGGCTACGATCCACGCTTGGCGATTGCCCTATGGAGTCGGATGGACTCGCTACTCGTCACGCTTCCAGCTTTATTTAGTTTATTTCTCATGAGTTGGCCTTCGCCGAATTTATTCTATTGTAATAAAGACTCGATATGAGAATCGTGTAATAAATTCAGGTGTGATTGAACTTTGAATTTCATCAATGTACTGTGTGTGCCAGCATGATCTTGGGATGGTACAGCTACACAGAGACTTGACTAATTTTGGGTCGGGTCGTTACAGTGTTTCTCGTCCTCACTCTCAGATTGTGAAGACCGAAGAAGAGTTTTTTTCCTCCAAATTTTATCCATTCTTCCAAAGATGCGAAGTTCAAGCTTGATGCCATCCTCTCATAATTGTTTTCGATTGTGAGAATTCTTTTCACCCATCCGGAGAAATTCAGGAGTCTTTTCAATTTGATTCTCCAAAGCCCATCATCTCAGAATTATTCATTCTCAGCTTTCAGCTCCCGTTCTCCAAATCTTGTCGGTGTTTCGTTCAAGCATTCCTTAATCAGTTTGCGATCTCTTCGTTCTCTTGCATCTTGATCCACTCAAGTTTCTTCGTTCGTTTTCTAATTCTTTCCGGTGGTTCATTCTCTTTTTCGTCATCCATTTCAATTCTTACGGTGGTTCGTGCAAGATTCCTTTTCCTTTGGTATCATATCAATTCTTTCACTCTTTCCAATCGTACCGGTGGTTTATGAAGACCTTCTCAAGGTTACGCTATATCTCTCTTCCATCCTTTTCAAGAAGAATAAGTTGCATGCCAAATCCATTGCTTCTCATCAATTTAATTGGTGGAGGATAAGCATAACGTAATCCTTATTCTTATTTCTTCATGGCCAAGTGATTCCTTCCTTCGGAGATTGTTCGTGACGAATAATCTCTCGATTCTAAGTCGTCCATTTTTCTTTACGGAGTTCAAAGTTTTCTCGGTTATATTGTCGGAACCTCCATCTTAATCATCGCAAGGCTTCATCTTGTCCTTTCAACCTTCACTTCTTTAATCCTTTTGTTAACTGAGTTCTTCATGGTGGTTCATAGAGGATTAAATCATTCTCGTCAAGGAGCTAATTCATTCTTCAAGTGTTCATCAAGATTCTTATTGGAGCTCAAGTATCATTCTTCTTGCATCTCGAAGTGCAATTAATTCTCCGTATTCTTTTGAAGTGGAGTTTTGCATTTCTTCGTTCTTCTCAGCTATTCAATCTTTTCCATTTGTGGCTGGTTATCACCTCAAGTTTGGAGATGTTTACATAAGCCCACGAAAATCAATTCTTTTGTTGTTGATTTTCTCAACAACTCTGTGCAATCCTTCCTTTGCAAGGATGCTATTCAAACTCAATTGGGGTAGAAGATGCCATTTTCTTCTTCGTTCTTTTCATTCAACTCTTTCAATTCTTTCGGGGGCATTTTGATGTCCCTCTCGTCAAGTATCATCCCATCTTGTAAAGATCATGTCCTATTCCATCCCATGTTCAATCGGGATGCTATCCCAATTCTTTCGCTCTTATTCTGTTTCTATCTTGTTCTAACCGGAGTGGTTTCAAAGTCTATCTTATCCTTGAGCTTTTGATTCTCATCATATTCGTTGTTCCTCTTATCTACTCGAGTGTTCTCGACTTTCTTAATCTTCTCTCTTGCAATCTTGGTTACTTCATCCTCTTTTCTTCCGTCTCGTTCCTAAGATCTCGGGACGAGATCTTCTGTTAGTGGAGGAGTGTTGTGACGCCCCAAGACCAATGCTTCAGTTTCCCTTTCATTTATTTTAATTGTTGACGTGTGTTTATTATGTTTGTTGCATTATCATAATTGTTTTGCATATTTCATTCCTATATGTTTATGCCATGATCATGTTGAGTGCCTTGTCATTTTTGCTTCTTGCATCATGTTCATCTTTTATTATATTGCATTGCGCCATCCTTGCCTTGTTATATGCTTCATGATGTGTTGTTGCCTTTGTCATTTATGTTGCATTTGCATCATGATCATCATTGTAGCGTGCATATTTATCATGTGTATATTTGTGGTGGGCTTGTTATATTTGTGAACTCCTCCTAATCTTCTTTGCGGTCCCATCTTGCCCTTCCAACTACACCTTCACCAAGTGCAACACCCCATGACTAGCTTCTCCCTTTCAATTCTCACACATTTATTGCAAGTGGCATTTTACTGTCCCAGTAAAATGTTCACTTATTTTCTGTAAATCTTGCTCCATGCCTTATACCTCTCTGTCAAATTTCATTCATTTTGGAGTTGTTTTGGTTGGGTTCAAAAATGTCTCAAGTTTGAATTTAATTCAAACTTGGATTATTTTTCTACCTCTAAAAATTGCCAAGCCAATTTATTAAAATGGTGCAAAATTCCATAATTCCTGAGATATTTGTATTCCAGCCTACTTCCTCTCCAAAGTCCCTGTGATTTTTCTCTTTGTTCTTTGCCTGAAGAAATTCGAAAAGAGAAATTGAGGCAGGGGAGAGAGAGCAAGAAGGCAGCCCAGCCACACCGCAGCGGCCACCTTAGCCCAGCCCGCGCCTGGCCTTTTCTCCTCTTCCCCCTGGTAATTTTCTATCCAGTGAAATCCTTCGGACCCACATGTCATCCTCACTCCTTCCTCCTTTCTTCCACCTTGGCACTTTTCTTCTCTCACAGTAACTCTCGGGAGAGAGCATGCACATGGCCACCGTGGCTACCACGGCGCCCGCGCCCCTCCTATAAAGCTCCAAGCCCGCGCCCTAGGGTTTCCTCCTCCCTCCTCGCGCGGCCATCTCTCTCTTCCTCCCCCCTGTTTTTCCCTTCTTCTTCAAGAACAGAGGAGCAGAGAACCAACGAGCGCGCTCCACCGTCGGTTGCGAGGCCTCCTCGTGGTCTTCTTCAACTTCAAGCTAGACTAGGAGCCAGAAGGGCCTAAGGGCGCCGCAATCTTCTTCCACGATGTCGTCTTCTTCCTCTTCATCGCTGCGGAACGCCAAGTTCCTCGACATCATATTCGTCATCTTCCTCTGCTTCACAGACCCGAGCACCTCCGTCGATCATCGCGTCCTTGCTCTCGCTGCACTACATTTCCGGCGTCCTCATCTTGTCCTACGGGACCTAGGTGAGCAGCCGTTCCTCCCAGCCCCTCTCCGGTTCGACTCTGTCGTTGTGACCGCCGATCCCGTCGCGTCAGAGGCCATGTCCGCCATGGACGACCATGGCAGCGAGCCCAAGCTTGTGTTCTAGCCTCTGCTCGCCTCACCTATTGCATGCATCCTCACACGCACTCAAGCACGCATCACACGTGCATCTCACTCGCGAGCTCTGTTGCCTGCTTCGACCTGTAACCACTGAGGGAGTTCCGGACTAGGGGGTGTCTGGATAGCCGAACTATCATCATCGGCCAGACTCCAAGACTATGAAGATACAAGATTGAAGACTTCGTCCCGTGTCCGGATGGGACTTTCCTTGGCGTGGAAGACAAGCTTGGCGATACGGATATGTAGATCTCCTACCATTGTAACCGACTCTGTGTAACCCTAGCCCTCTCCAGTGTCTATATAAATCGGATGGCTTTAGTCCATAGGACGAACAACAATCATACCATAGGCTAGCTTCTAGGGTTTAGCCTCTTTGATCTCATGGTAGATCCACTCTTGTAACACATATCATCAATACTAATCAAGCAGGGCGTGAGGGTTTTACCTCCATCAAGAGGGCCCGAACACAGGTAAAACATCGTGTCCCTTGTCTCCTGTTACCATCCGCCTAGACGCACGATTGGGACCCCCTACCCGAGATCCGCGGTTTTGACACCGACATTGGTGCTTTCATTGAGAGTTCCTCCGTATGCGTCACCAATAGGCTCGATGGCTTCTTCGACCATCATCAACGATGCAGTCCAGGTGAGACTTTTCTCCCTGGACAGATCTTCGTATTCGGCTTACCGCTGCGGGCGATTAAGCAGCCATCTGGAGCAGATTGAAAGCTACGCCCTGGCCGTCAGTCAGATTTGGAAGTTTGAACTTCACGGTGACATCCGCGGGGACTTGATCCTCGATGGAGTCGAGCCACAGCGAGCGTGCCACCTTTCACGGCGAGCATGATTTAGCTCTGCGGCCGGACGGTACCACAGGCCGCTTTCGAACCCGCTCCG
Source organism: Aegilops bicornis (assembly GCA_021605145.1). Lineage (NCBI taxonomy): Eukaryota > Viridiplantae > Streptophyta > Magnoliopsida > Poales > Poaceae > Aegilops > Aegilops bicornis. Next base: position 348,942,958 of record CM038669.1, read on the forward strand.
ATCTTCAATTGAAGCCGGCTGCCTGGTCAGGGACGGATGGCTAGACACCGCCTCGGGGGCTGCAACCTCTACGGCGATAGAGCCGAACACTGATCTTGTCCCTCATAAAGCTCGCGACTCCGAGGTGTCGGACTCCTTGACGGACTTCGAACCTCCCGCGCCCCCTCCGATCGAATCCGGTTGGGCGCCGGTCATGGAATTCACCGCAGCGGACATCTTTAACACTCACCTTTCGGCGACATCTTGAGTTCGCTAAAGTATCTCCCGTTATCAGGAGAGCCACTGGCGGATCAGCGGTCGAAGGTTAGGATGCGACGACGAAGAAATGCAAAGCCCACCCACCACCCACTTGGTAGCGGCGCCGATGATCTAACCAACATGCTGAGACGACGACTCCAAGACATCGGCGGTATGGACGGCGATGCCGAGACGACCAAGAACCAGCGCCCTAACGGCACGCTGGAAAGCCACCTCGACCCTAACGTATACATGGTGGATACACCAAAAGGAAGCGACAATGAGGAAAAAGCGGGGCGTGGCGAAGGACAACTCCCCAACAAACAAACAAAGCAGCGACGCAAGCGCCGCCCGAAGACCGGCATCGACAAAAACGGCACCCATATGGACCCGGCCCTAGAGCAGGGTGAAGCAGTGGACGACGCACATGTCAACAAGTAGCCAGCCGGACATGAACTGGACAAGCAACCCATCCCCCGCGAAGATGATCTCACATCATCAGAGCATATGAATCTTCATAAAAGGCTCGTCGCCACTTCAAGAAGTTTGAAGAAGCAAAAGCGGAAGCTCAAAAAAGCGGAGGACGCACTTTTCGAGAATGAGATGGAGCAAAGTACTCAACACCGCATGAGATAAATATGGCACTAGTCACCGGACAAAGAGCTACCCGAGCGCATAGTCGTTGCCCAAATTTGACGAGGAGGCCTTAGAGCCCCCGGTCAAAAAAGAAAGAAGTCACTTTGGCTGGATAGACGACCGGATGACGGGCCAAGAGCAACAAGGGTGCCGCACACAAGCCGCACACCACGATCAGCATAAAGATCCTCGGAAAAGGATAACCTGGCCAGGTCTATCTATGGGCCAAAAAGAAGACTCGAGAAGTAACACAACCAGCCGAGCATTTGAAGACAACGGCACACCCAAATCTGAGGCGCCGCACACCCACTATGTTTTACCGACGAGGTCTTTGGATCATGGATTTCCAGTGATTCAAACCCGTAAACATAGAGGCATCTGACGGAACAACAGACCCAGAGTCCGGATTGAGGATTATATCCTACACATACATATGGCAAGAGGAGACGATCTCCATGCCATAAAATACCTACCCCTCAAGCTCAAAGGGCCGGCTCGGCATTGGCTTAAAAGCCTCCCAGAAAATACGATTGGAAGTTGGGAAGAGCTTGAGGATGCGTTTCGAAAGCAAATTTTCAGGGACTTATGTCCGGCCTCCGGATGCGCATCGATTTAAGTCACATAACTCAACAGCCCGGAGAGTCATCACGCAAATTCTAGAACAGGTTCCTCACTAAAAAGAACCAAATAGTCGACTGTCCGGACGCTGAAGCCTTAGCGGCCTTTAAACACAACGTCCGAGACGAATGGCTCACCAGACACCTCGGCCAGGAAAAACCAAGAACAATGGCCGCACTAACAAGCCTCATGACACGCTTTTTGCGCGAGGGAAGACAAATGGCTGGCTAGATGCGACACCGGCGACCGAGTACATCCGAAATCAGGGATGGAAATGGGAAATCACGATGCAGAAAAGATCAGCGCCGGAATAAGGAAAATGGCCCAAATAGTACGGCGGTCAACGCCGTATTGAAAAGCTCTCGGCCGAACAACAAAACAATGCCCCTAAAGGATAACAGTGACGAGCTATCCAACCTAAACAAGATTCTAGATAGACTGTGTCAAATACATGGTACCTCCGGGAAGCCTGCAAACCATACCCACAGAGATTGTTGGGTCTTCAAGCAGTCCGGCCGACTTAATGCCGAACACAAGGGGCTCGACACACCAAGTGAAGGTGACGAAACCCAAAAGCAGCACTCCGGAAAACAAAAGACTTTCCCATTAGAAGTCAAAACTGTGATCTCACTTCATGTGATAACACACAGCAGCACCTGCCATACCAGACACCGTCCGCATAATGGGGATATAACCTACCAAAATTCGCTATAGCAGCACTTCCTTCAAAGGAATGACGCCAGCCCTCTTTATTATACAGCTCTGTACCACTAGAGGTTGTGTTCGGTTCATCCGACAACCACCGTCATGAAAAGCTCACTCCCCATCGCTTCCATTTAGCAAGAGCCCTTAAGCACTCTTTGGGGCGTACAGCTTTCGCCGCTTTAATGCAATACCACATTACGCGTCTCTTACGCTTAAAAATGCCGGTCCACATGGCATAATCTCAAAACTCCGGTGTCTCTCGACCACGGAGAATGTGCGGCTGCCTCGACAGCCACACATTAATCCGACCTTGCAGGTCAAAGCCCTAAAACAGGTCATTTAGACCTCCGACATGGTTAGGCGAGTCCGCGAAACTTAACAAGGGCTTCCCAGCCGCATACCCCTTTTTTTAGGGTCACACATAAATGATGAAAGCCAATAAAGCTCAACTTTCTTCATCTTCCAAATTATACTTTATTTTAATACAACTTTTGCACGATATTTCTTAGAAACTAAGTCCTTCTCTTTTACAGATGAAGCACGTGCTACACCCGTCCAGGATACAGCACAACGGAGACACAGGCGCAGACGTGCAGTAGGGACCCGTTGCAAGGATTCTTTTCAGATTAAGACCATGCGTAAACCTTTCTTACTGTCTCTTGTTGATACACATCCCCGGTTTCCTACCAGAGCCGAGGAGGAGGGTGGCGTTTTGGCATCGGCGGCGTCGGAAGTTCCCGCCAGCACTGGACACTAGGGGCTTAGGGCTTTGTTACGCCCGATATCATAAAGACCGAACACCTCGTGGAGTGTTCGGCGTCTCGAGTTAGGCCTTATATGCATCAGCTCGAATCATGTCTTTGGTCAAATGTTGGGTTTGCCCGGCTCACGTGTTTTGCTGCCTTACGTTCAGATCATCGGCTAACGCGGCACCGGAGAACTCTTGTGATTGTGCCCGGTTCGGCCGGAGAGCACCTCGCAGAGAAAGCCAAAACCGACCGTCATGATATAGCGAGAGACTGGTCAACCACTCGATCGACCATTGGAATGTTTAGAATTCCTCCGCTTTGACGAAGCGACCGCTTCCACACGCACATACGCGCCCGAAGTTCGGAGAAGCGGTGCCATCGAGGGCTATATAGTAGCCCCACATTCGAGCTCCTATGGCTAAGTGAAAGTGATAAAGCATTATAGTCCGGTTGCCTAGTTTGCTATGCTATCACCTCCTTAAAAGGACCAAGACGTTGGATTAAGTGTGAAAAGCGTTTTCTTTTTGAAACACCCCGCACCATGTGCGTGGGGCTGAAAGCCAAAGACGCCATCTTTCGGATTATACATACATATATGGTCAAGACAGAGATAGTTCAATACTTGAACACACAAGTATAAAAAGTCATTGCATTATAAACATGATCCTAGAAATCATACATGTCATTCAAACATAACATCTTTCGAAACGCTGCGACTCTATTATCTGGCGCCTGCAGACCTCCTCAAAGTAATGCTCGGTGGGGAATCGGCTTTGTCCGAACCCGGGATGCAACAGCGGTGGCATCCATCTCCGCCCGATGTGTTTTACCACGGGCGAGAGCCATCCGTGCACCTTCTATGCATGCCGACCGCTTCATCGCTTTAATATGCGGCATCGCCCCAAGGAATTGCCGCAACAAGCCAAAATAACTCTTCGGCTTGGGCCTTTTTCGCCACAGATGAGCGACCACATCCGTCATGGCTAGTCCGGACAATCTATTCAGCTCAACCCACTCAACCAGCCGATCACTCAACGGAAGTGGACGCTCCGGACTATGGAATTGAGACCAGAAAAGCTCTTCCATTTCATGATCCTCCTGGCTTTGAAAGTGTACGACTGCGTCCGCCGCACTCGCCGCCAAGTCCAAATAAGGATCCTCCGCACCATACAATCGGCCCAACTGAGCATACTTCGGATCCGTGAACTTCCTACGCAGCATAAAGGGCTTTCCTGCGACAATGTCTCCGACCTGACGCAGTTCCTCCTTCATAGCCCGCATCGCACTACGGGCATCCTTGGCTTCGGCATCGGCCTTCTTCAGGTCCTCTTGCTCCGCTCGGTGTTCTCCTTCAAGAACCTCCAGGCGGTCGGTAGCAACTTTTAATTTCATGGCCATTCCGGCCATCTCCTTCCTGCTTTGGCAGTGAGCAGCCTTCTCGGCTTCTTGCTCTTTCGCTGCATTCAAGGCAACCGCCTCGCTTTTTCTGGCTTGCTCCTTGGCCCAAGCAAGTTCTGCTCGAAGGTCTTCCACAGCAGCAGCACCATCTGCATCAAGCATACAACTTGTAAGGAATGGGCATCAGCTCCCTTACTAAGCGACTGCAGAGCAACCACATACCTTGTGACTCATCAAGTCGTTTATTGACCAGCGAGATGTCCGCATCTGCAGCGTCGAGTTGCTTCTTCATTCGGCGAATCCATCGATCCGGCTGGCCACCGAGCGTTCCGCCACCTGCATAGGGAAAGGCGGCTATTAATCTGAGATTATGATCCTAGGCACGCTGTCGTTTTCGACAGCATACCAAGTCTCAGGGGCTACTATCTATACAGGGCGCATTTTATATGCATAACTGTCAGAAGGTACATCATTTTTGCGTACCTCAAACCCCGTCAGTAAGCTTCTGACGGCTTCATGCAATCCGCTCTCCGCGGATGCAATTCTTTCAATCACCGTACCCATTAGAGCACGGTGATCTTCTGAAATAGCCGCTCGCCCGAGCAGATCCTTCAGCTCCTCCGACCGCACACCACTTGGCGCCGGACCTTCCGGCCCGCGGACTTAGGTGAACCCTCATGACGACACCTCCGGGTCAGTCCGCTTCTATGAGGATGCGATAGGTGGAGGCGTTTAGCTCTCCATCATCTCGGAAGAAGATCCCCGAAGACGAGCTCTGCTGAGAAGGGCCGAGGTCCGAACTACAAGGTACAATTTGGTTATCCTCATGAATAAACACAGGATGTTCCTTATTTACAAGACCCTTCTTTTTACTTACGGCTCATTGAAGGGCTGATCCTCGGGAAATAATGCGGCTGGGTTACTTCCCAGACCGGACTCTCTGCCGAAGATTCCCTTCCCTCTTTGAGGCCTTGACCTCCGGGTCTTCAAGCGGTCCTCTTCTCTCCTCGGAAGGCGGGACTCTTAATCCTCCTTCCTTGATAGCCTCCTTCACACAGGCAGCTGCTTCCCGCTCCCCCTTCGCCTTCTTCAAAAGGCGTGACCTTCAACATCTTGGTCAGCATGGGATCCGGCGTGGTCTCGGGGAGGGAGCCGACACCTTATTAACTTTGCCTTGGCTATCCACTCCTGCTCAAGAAACGGCTCCTTTAAAGGGCATATATATGAAATAAATGAATGAACAGCTTGTCCGATTCTGGGACTACTTACTTGAGTATCTGGGCGATTACAGCTTAGTCCTGCGTCCTCGGTCAAGTCCGGACACTTCTCTTGTGGTCCGAAGAACAGTTTATACATCTCCACGGGCGTCGTGCCCATGAAATTTTGGAGAGCTCGTGGTCCCTTCGGATTGAATTCCCACAAGCGGAGGGGGCGACGTTTGCAGGGCTGAAGGCGCCGGATCACCATAACCTGCGCCACTGCAACCAGATTGATCCCTCTTTCCTGGAGATCTCGAATACGGCCCTGCAGTAGGGGAACGTCCTTGGATGACCCCCAGTCGAGCCCCTTGTTGACCCATGATGCGGCCGTTGTGGTGGACTGGCGGAAGGCGAGGGCGCTGCCCATTTGGTGCCCACAGGGCGGTGATATAAAACCACTCCCGTTGCCACAAACCAAGCTCCCTTGAAAAGAGCCCTCGGGCCACGGAGCATCAAAGACATTTGCTTATGACTGCCCCTCCGCACTCTGCTTGCTGCCCCTTGATCGTCTTTGGCTCCACCTTGAAGGTTTTGAGCCACAATCCAAAGTGGGGGGTAATGTGGAGGAAGGCCTCACATACGACAATGAATGATGAGATATGGAGGATGGACTCCGGATTCAAGTCGTGGAATTCCAGCCCATAATAAAACATGAGCCCCCGCACAAAGGGATCCATCGGGAAACCTAAACCCCGAAGGAAGTGGGACACGAAGACCACGTTCTCGCCGGGCTCAGGAGTGGGAATGAGCTGCCCTGGAGCAGGCACCCTATGTGAGATCTCGCCGGTTAGATACCTAGCGTCTCGCAGCTTTAGCACATCCTCTTCTATGACGGAGGAAGACATCCATCGGCCGTGCTGGTCGGAGCCGGACATCGTCGAAAGTCCGAAGCGCCTAAATCTGAAGCTTTGGGTGATTGGAACTCGAGCGCAAAGGCGAACTTCGATGGAGGGTGTAAAAGAAGAGGGCCTTGGTCTCATTATAAAGAGGTTGAATACCAAGAGCCCACCCCGTGGTCGATTAGGACTCGCCTTTGATAGAGAAGGCAGGCCAACGGCACGGTTGGGTTACCCACGTCCGTATTGATGAGAATCTCGGAATAAGGGGCACGATCTACGCTTTGATAAGACGTGCCAAGGAAACCGCCTCGCTAAAACACGCTGAGGTGGAACGATAAAAAGCGATTCATATAAAGGCACGGCCGTGGTGTGATGTCACGCGCGGAATACGTCAGCAGATCTGTGCAAAAATTATTCTTTCTACGGTGTTATGTGGAACTTGTTTTTGCGTAGCGGACACTATCCTTGTGTTCGTAACCTTCTATGAAGTATTTGAGGAGGAACCCGCCTCGCAATGCCAAGACAATCAACGCTGGACTCGTCATCATTGAAGCCTGGTTCGTGGGCTCTTGAGGGAGTTCCGGACTAGGGGTTCTCCTGATAGACGAACTATCATAATCGTCCGGACTCCAAGACTATGAAGATACAAGATTGAAGACTTCGTCCCGTGTCCGGATGGGACTTTCCTTGGCGTGGAAGGCAAGCTTGGCGATACGGATATGTAGATCTCCTACCATTGTAACCGACACTGTGTAACCCTAGCCCTCTCCGGTGTCTATATAAACCGGATGGCTTTAGTCCATAGGACGAACAACAATCATACCATAGGCTAGCTTCTAGGGTTTAGCCTCTTTGATCTCGTGGTGGATCCACTCTTGTAACACACATCATCAATACTAATCAAGCAGGACGTAGGGTTTTACCTCCATCAAGAGGGCCCGAACCTGGGTAAAACATCGTGTCCCTTGTCGCCTGTTACCATCCGCCTAGACGCACAGTTGGGACCCCTACTCGAGATCCGCCGGTTTTGAGACAACCATGATGCAGCCGCTCGTGTGCTGCCAGCTGTTGCCGCTGCTCAGTTCTTTTTAGCTGCATGTATTTCAGTAGGATCAAATCCCCATGGAAAAGAATGTGCCCATGGGGATTTGATCCCTGGTCGCCTGGGTGATAAAGGGGAAGCCTAACCAGTAGGGCTAGTGCGTGTGTTGTGTGCTCTAGGAGGTGGCTTTCTTTATAGGAAAGGAAATGTAAGTGGTGAGTTTGCCCATGGCTACGCCGAGAAACCTCACGGCATAAGTAGCTTAACGCTGCACCGATTTCGCCGCTAGGCATCACGGTGTGCGGAAAATGGTGTGCATGCGGATGAACCAAGCGACGGCTGCCAAGTGGCATGCGACAATGCTACGGTATCGCAAACCGAGGACGAAAGTGAGCTTGTCTCGGTCATGGTGGTTACAGTCGAAACAGTAAATCGGAGTCATGAGTGAGATGCGCGTGTCTGCGTGCTTGAGTGTGTGTGAGGATGCATGCAATAGGTGAGGCGAGCAGAGGCTAGAACACGAGCTTGGGCTCGCTACCATGGTCGTCCATGGCGGACATGGCCTCTCGACGACGGGATCGGCGGCCACAATGACAGAATCGAACCGGAGAGGGGCTGGGAGGAACGGCTGCTCACCTAGGTCCCGTAGGACAAGATGAGGACGCCGGAGATGTAGTGCAGCGAGGGCGAGGACGCGATGATTGACGGAGGCGCTTGGGTCCATGAAGAAGAGGAAGATGACGAAGATGATGTCAAGGAACTTGGCATTCCGCGGCGATGAAGAGGAAGAAGACGACGTCGTGACAGAAGATCGTGGCGCCCTTGGGCCCTTCTGGCTCCTGGCCTAGCTTGAAGTCGAAGAAGACCACGAGGAGGCCTCGCAACCGACGGTGGAGCGCGCTTGGTGGTTCTCTGCTCCTCTGTTCTTTAAGAAGAAGGGAAAAACAGGGGGAGGAAGAGAGAGATGGCGGCGCGAGGAGGGAGGAGGAAACCCTAGGGCGCGGGCTTGGAGCTTTATAGGAGGGGCGCGGGCGCCGTGGTAGCCACGGTGGCCATGTGTGTGCTCTCTCCCGAGAGTTACTGTGAGAGAATAAAAGTGCCAAGGTGGAAGAAAGGAGGAATGAGTGAGGATGACATGTGGGTCCGAAGGATTTCACTGCATAGAAAATTACCAGGGGGAAGAGGAGAAAAGGCCAGGCGCGGGCTGGGCTAAGGTGGCCGCTGCGGTGTGGCTGGGCTGCACTGCTGCTCTCTCTCCCCTGCCTCAATTTCTCTCTTCGAATTTCTTCAGGCAAAGAACAAAGAGAAAAATCACAGGGACTTTGGAGAGGAAGTAGGCTGGAATACAAATATCTCAGGAATTCTGGAATTTTGCACCATTTTAATAAATTGGCTTGGCCTTTTTTAACCCAACCAAAACAACTCCAAAATGGATGACACTTGACAGAGAGGTATAAGGCATGGAGTAAGATTTATAAAAAATAAGTGAACTTTTTACTGGGACAGGAAAATGCCACTTGCAATAAATGTGTGAGAATTGAAATGGAGAAGCTAGTCATGGGGTGTTGCACTTGATGAAGGTGTAGATGGAAGGGCAAGATGGGACAGCAAAGAAGATGAGGAGAAGGAGTTCACAAATATAACAAGCCCACCACAAATATACACATGATAAATATGCACGGTACAATGATGATCATGATGCAAATGCAACATAAATGACAAAGGCAACAACACATCATGAAGCATATAACAAGGCAAGGACGGCGCAATGCAATATAATAAAAGATGAACATGATGCAAGAAGCAAAAATGACAAGGCACTCAACATGATCATGGCATAAACATATAGCAATGAAATATGCAAAACAATTATGATAATGCAACAAACATAATAAACACACGTCAACAATTAAAATAAATGAAAGGGCAACTGAAGCGTCGGTCTCGGGGCGTCACCGTCGTTGTACTTACGTTTATAGCTACTTGGTTATGTAGCATCACTCTTCATCTTATCTTAAATATTCTCCATTTTTTCTTATATTATCACATCTATATTTACTCTCAACAAAATGTAGAATAAAGGCAATGCTTATGAAGAAGATTCTATGGTAAACTTCTTGAATTGCCCCCCCCCCCCATCGGCATGGACAAGGGCTTTATAGAGACTGTCTTCACCAATAATGTAAGTTTGTCCTTCTCAAGCCTTCAAACTTTGTTGTGTATATTTGGTTAGGCATGACTGCAACAGGTGTTTATTTTGGTGTTTGCATCAAATGGCATGTTTGAAGTTTATTATGTAGTTCATAAACAAAAGTTTGTCCTTCTCAATTTAAGTTTTCAGTTGTACAACCAAGTTCCTTCTTCATACCATGTAAATTAAACTATACAGAGCAAGTGGTCTTCTTTTGCAATCGCATGTATGCTTCGTTTGATCTCAGAATCCAAAGGTGTGGTGAACCTACCCACTACAGCACAATGTCATATTCTGCAGTCTGTTAACTATGAACAATGTCATGTCATTCTACTATTATTTAAACCGTCTCTTTATTTGCCAATCTAAAATGGGATAAATTGACAACACACTAACCATTGATACTTATGAGTTCTTGATCTATAATCCAGTGGTGTCGTCAAGCTGCCAACTCCTTCACAATGTCATTTCCTGCCATGTCTTGACCCGAACAATACCATATTGTGTTAATGCTATTTTAAACTGTGTCACTTCATTTGTCAGTAAGAAATGTGATAAATTGTCAGCACTGATACTTATATGTGCAAAATTTGTCATCTGTATACTTGTTTATATTTCAGAGTGAGGAGGATATAAGTGTCAAACAAGCGCAGTCTCATCAGCTTGCTCAGCTGCTTGCACTGCAGCTCCCGAGCAGGGCTAACCTTTCTTGAACTCTATTGAAGTGCTGTCGGTTTTGTATATTATTTTGTCGGCGTGTTTATTTGCACTGGTGGCAATCTTTGATGCCCAGTGTATGTAATCTGTTGTCTGCTTGTGCTTTATTATCATAGTGGCGAACTTTGATGCCTAGTGGATGTAATATACCTTAATTTCTTTATTGTATAGTCTAGGTTTTATTATTCACAATGCTGCAGTTATTTTACTGTATGTATATATATATATATATATATATATATATATAGGGAAAATCCATCCTACCACCCGGTGGTAGTTACCCCACATATCTCATATACTACCAAGTGGTACTATATATACTATTTTATTATTTTAAATATGTTCATATACTATATCTAAGATATTTAAAAGCAAGTTACGTGAAAAAATTGTATATGAGCCCATAGTTTTTGTTATATTTATGAAATACGTACATATTTGTACGTAAAAAAGAGCATACTCAAAAAATGGTACATACTACCTAAAAATTAGTATATATACTACCTAATCATTGTTATATACTACATACTACACATACATACTCTCGGTTTTACAGATACTACATACAACATACAAAACGCAAGTGGTGGTAACTACCACTGCTTGTAGGAAACATTTGTCCTATATATATATATATATATATATACATATATATATCATGTTTTCGTAGTAAACCGGCCAAACCGTAAAATTACGGTACATAATCGGGTCGTCATGCAAATCACTATGTATGATCCGCATCAAGGGCCCAGTCACCTTGCTTCGTTAACAGGCCTAAGTGTAAACAGGCCTACAAGTAGATTCGGGCCTTTAATAGGCCGAGTAAACCGCTGGCCCTATTTTTGCAAGAAAACTCAATGGGCTTTTAGGAGGCTGAAAAGTAGGTTGGGCCCAAACGCGTCTTAACAGCTCACGGGCGGCAAAGAGAAATAGACCGCCCATGATTGTGCCAATCACATCACGGGCGGTTACCGTGCCAAAATTGTCTCGGTCCTTGTTTGGCCCAATCAGATTATCCATTGTGAGCAGTTTGATGCAAACCGGTCTTAGTTAGGCCCAACTATATGACGGGCTTTTAACAGGCCGAAATAAATATAGGGCTGAAATGTTAAACGGGCCTTTAATAGGCCGAAACTAATATCAGGCCGAATTACTAAATTGGCCTTTAGCAAGTGGGCCTAAAAGCATAGCGTCCAGTTGACGGGCCGAATCTGATATGGGCCATAATTTAGCCCAAAGCCTCTTAAAGGGTCGGATCTGATCTGAGCCGTAACTTGGCCCAGAACGTGGTAGGCTTTTAATGGGCCCAATCTCATATGGGCCTTTATTAGGCCCGGAATGTGGCAGGCTGTTAATGCACCAAATCAAATATGGGTCATCATTTGGCCCAAAACATGGCAGCCTCTTAATGGGCCGGCCCACTAGTGTCCTCAAAATCTTGTGGGCCCTTAGCTGGTCTGGCCCATTATGGTCGGCGAAATCTCATGGGCCTTTAGCTAGGCCGGCCCATTATGGTCCGCAAAATCTTGAGGGCCTTTAGCTGGGCCGACCCATTATGGTCCGCAAAATCTTGCGGGCCTTTAGTTGGGCCGGCCCATTTAATCTTTATGGGCCACTTTTGGGCCGGTCCATGTGTCAACATATCATAGGCACATCTCGCCCATTGGATGAGTGACACTTGTGCCAACACTGAGCTGACACGTGGTTCCGTCAACCAATGAGAATTTTACATGTGGAAAATCGGCATTGGCCGTGGCTGTTAGCGGGTTATCGGATCCAAAACCGGACCCGATAGCTTAACGATGACCGGTTACGGTGGATGCCACGTGTCGGTCACCCTTGACGAAAGAACTTCCATGACACGGCGTTTATCGTCATGGAAGTGAACACTTCTGTGATGATAATTTTGGTAATGTCATGGAACACTTCTACGACAGCACAGGTATGACTATCTTGATTCTGTCATAAAATCGTCATGGATGTACATGCATGATGTAAAAACGTGACCTACTGTGACAAACATGTATCCTCACGGAAGTGTTTTTTTGTAGTGTTAGTCCTGATAGTATTTGCAAATATATGTTGTAGATCAATAGCTCGCGATATTGCTCCCTTATTTTTATATGTTCCTAGAGAAAAATAAGTTGAAAGATGATAGTAGCAATGACGCGGACTGGGTCCGTGATCTGAGGATTATCCCCATCGCTGCACAGAAGAATTATGTCCTTGATGCACCGCTAGGTGACAGACCTATTGCAAGAGCAGATGCAGACGTTATGAACATTTGGCAAGCTTGATATGATGACTACTTAATAGTTTAGTGCGCCATGCTTTACAGATTAGAATCGGGACTTCAAAAACATTTTGAACGCCACAGAGCATAAGAGATGTTCTAAGAGATGAAATTGGTGTTTCAGACTCATGCCTGTGTCGAGAGGTATGAGACCTCTGACAAGCACTTTGCCTACACGATGGAGGAGAATAGCTCAGCCAGTGAGCATGTGCTCAGAATGTCTGGGTACTACAATCGCTTGAGTCAAGTGGGAGTTAATCTTCTAGATAAGATAGTGATTGACAGAGTTCTCTAGTGACTATCACCAAGTTAATAGAACTTCGTGATGAACTATAATATGCAAGGGATCGAAAACGATTCTCGAGCCCTTCGCGATGCTGAAATCCATGAAGGTATAAATCAAGAAAGAGCATCAAGTGTTGATGGTTAACAAGACCACTAGTTTCAAGAAAAAGGGCAAGGGAAAGAAAGGGAACTTCAAGAAGAATGGCAAGCAAGTTGCCACTCCCGTGAAGAAACCCAAAGCTGGACCTAAGCCTGAAACTGAGTACTTCTACTACAAAGGAAATGGTCACTGGAAGCGGAACTGCCCTAAATACTTGGTGAATAAGAAGGATGGCAAAGTAAACAAAGGTATATTTATACATGTCATTGATGTAAACTTTACTAGTGTTCGTAGTAGCCCCTAGGTATTTGATACCGGTTTAGTTGCTAAGATTATTAATTCGAAACAGGAGTTGTAGAATGAACAGAGACTAGTTAAGGACGAAGTGACGATGTGTGTTGGAAGTGATTCCAAGGTTGATACGATCACCATCGCACACTCCCTCTACCTTTAGGATTAGTGTTGAACCTAAATAAATGTTATTTGATGTTTGCGTTGAGCATGAATATGATTGGATCATGTTTATTGCAATACGGTTATTCATTTAAGTCAGAGAATAATTGTTGTTCTATTTACCAGAATAAAACTTTCTATGGTCACACACCCAAAGTGAATGGTTTATTGAATCTTGATCATAGTGATACACATCTCTACTCCTAATGTCTCAGTTGGTAGGTCGCGTTCCGGGTTTTATTTTCGTCCCACCTCGCCCGGTTTTTTTATACCTATTTTGGTACCTCCTCCCACCTTCTCCCACCTCACGCTGACCCGCCACCAACCGAAAAAACCACGTACTGAGTCTTTCACCCGCCCCCGCGCTCTTCAGGTCGTAACAGCCGATCGCGCCCGAAACAAGCGTCGAAGAAAAAATCTACGTCGATTAACCAGCGATAAAAAAACCTGCAAAAATTAACCAGCTAAAAAAACCCCGCACGTACGAGAGTGACATCACATGCCCTCGAGCGAGAACGACTCGCACGAGATCCCTTGGCCGCCGCCCTCGCACTCGCATCCTTCGCCGCGCCCTCGCACATCAAGCCGCCGTCGATCCCTGCGCTACTACGGGAGCCGCCGTCGATCCCATTGAGGAGCCGCCGCCGATGACGGGAGACGCCGCCGATCCCGTTGAGGAACCGCCGCCGATGACGGGAGACGCCGCACGCTGACCTACCCCCTCCCCAATCCCTAGCCTCGCACCTCTTCCCGTCTGGCGCCTCCTACCTCGGCTGGGCGGTGGCCTCAAGTGCCTCTTCTTCCCCAATGCGGCCTCAACCAACGACGCTGCACCCCGGTGATGACTCCGCCCCACGATTCCCATCGGTCGGCGCCTCGCCAGCAGCGACCTCCCCCTCCATGTATCCTGTGATCCGGTCGTGCGCCACCGCCTCTCCAGGCGCCTAGATCCAGGCTTCCAGAAGGGGATAGGGGTGGAGGCGGCAGCGGAGGGGACAGGGATGTGGACCGGAGAAACTACATGGAGCTGCAGGTAACTACTTCCCTGAGTCTCCTTCGTAGGTGTGGTCACTATGTTTCCTACTTGTGCAGATCCTAACTGGTTGTAAGTTGTAACTCCGTTCATTCTCTTCCTAACAGTAGTTCGTCAGCCACATTGGACTAATATAATGCATTCGAATTGCCTTGGTGAGTGAAAATAACTATATAGGCTTGATGTGTACAAGCGCATAGCTCCTTATCTAGCCGAATCTGAATGTAGCTTATATTCTTAATCTTTTTATGCACACTATTTTAGCCAGCGGCAGATGTTGGGCACTCTGAGGTATGCAAACCTTCTCAGAGCAAGGGGAGCAAGAGTACCACTGCATTTCTTATCTTCATCACTCAAAATTCCCAGAACTAATCGTGAGCTCTTGCTTTGATACAGAACTAATCTTGAAGGTGATAGCCCTGTTTCTTCCCTGTTTTAGATCAACCGTTCTTCTTTCTTCCTTGGAGCTCCATTGTTTTGGATGAACTGGACTAACCCTAGGTAATTGATTAATTTCTCATGAAAATAGAATTTAGATGAGAGTGAAATTAAACTGGAGGGTGCTTAATTCGCCATTTGTTTCTGGATGGAGGCTGCATTATTTTCTTTAGGAGAGAACCCCTTTTCCGTACTATACTGTACTTCATAAGGACCTAAATCCTCTCAATAATCTTGCAAGGTGAACTCAATTTGTTTTTTTTGTGCTTAATTGTGTAGAAGGGATGAAGGTCATCCATGAGGTGTCTCAAGGTGAACCCCTGTGGTACCCGACCAAGTGGTCGGAGGGAATGGTGTATGCTCACAAGGTACGTGATTTAGCCGTGCTTCCGACTATATGTGTGCTCATGGCCTCATGGGTTACGATATAGCTACCTGGCTATATTTCGGTTTATGCAGACCAATTTGTTTCACTCGGACAAGAATCCCACGAACCTTAATGTGGCTTTTTAAGTTTCTGTGTACAACATTCTCTTCGCTTCTGTTGCGTCAGCGTGCTCCACCCCTGTACCTTATGATTCATGAGTTTCGGTGACAAAATGTGTTATATTTGTAGAGTCGATGCTTTAAGAGAGGGAAAAGCAAATGCCCACGCAATGGTTTTCCAGCTTATACTCATTAAAGAATTTGTAGGAGGATCCATTGATTTAAAAACACGTGGAAAGCATTCAGTTTAGTAAATATTGTATATACCCTTCCCTAAAAGTTTGACCTTGTTACTTGGGAAAAAGGAAAATGCCCATGCATCAAATCCTTTGATACATTGATTACTTTTTAGTTATGCAAAAGTTTAAACTTCACCATGCTTTATTGGTCGCTTTTTCCCCAATAAATATCTACCAACCGCAGGTCCTTGGGGTTGGATGCGGCAACTTCATGCTCAAGACAATCTTTTGTGGTGGAAGGCCATGGCCATGCAAGACTGCATAGACCTCTCATTGAACGTAAGAGATGCTCCCTAATTTGGAGTCAGCAGAAAGGAGGTGGTTGTAGACACAAAGTGGGGATACACAACTCCCGATCATAATATTCTTTATCTTGCCTCGTTGTTTGGGGATGGACGCATCAATCGATGGTGCTCTCCTCCATGCCAAACGGATCCTTGGTTCGGGCCTTGGCGCCGATGATGACAACCTTTCTATCGACGCAAGGGCGGCAGGAGCTCATGTCTTGCTGATGCCACCACCATGAATGGGGTTGATGCAAGGTGGGACAAGTATGTATACCGTGCAAAGTACTCAATCTGCTTGGCATTTAGCTTTTTGATTACATTTTAGTGAGCTTGATTCAGATAATTTGTTTACCCGATGCCTTCACTCCGTGTAACTGTTTGTCGACATTTTTCTTTTGATTCGGTCACGATCATTAATGGGGAGAACATAAGACTTCAATTGAGGGCACTGTGATTCTCTAGCTACATGTATCATGTAAGTAACGTCTTTCCATGAATCTTCTATTCATTATATAACCTCTCAGGCCCTTACAATAGTATCTCTATTGACTCGATTTCTTTCTCACGATTCTTATAGGGTCACCAACCACACATGTAAAACCATGTCTCCCTCACTGTAATTTGATGATTTATTTACATGTGGCATGTAATAGTTCGTAGTTCACTCCGAGAAAGAATTGCTTTGCATGTACATTTGCTAAAAGATGGATGTCTTTGAACTTTCGACGGTTCCGATTAGTTCTTGACATAACCTTTCCTCTTTTCATTGATAGGTCCAAAAGAGATCCTTACTTCACCTTTGTTTATAGGTATTCAACGTGAGGAATTTTATACTTTTGGAGTGGAGCTATCAAATATATATTATGAGTTTCTAAAACATCTATTATAAGGTAAAATCATTATATACATATTATTTTATTTATGTTTCATGTGAGTCGAATCTACCGCAGCCCATATGGAAGTTTTGGAAGGCATGACTTATTGCATGATCACGAAGAAATTATCGGATAGTTCATCATTTTTATGTTTGTATGAACAAGGATTTTTGGTTGTTTGGCCTCACAAAGGTTCTTTGTTGAGCAGAGTTGAAGAGAGCTTCCTTCGCCTACAGATTCTCGAGAAAACCAACCAGCAGAGAACATGAACAAATATAGTGACGAGAAAGGGTGGAGCCGAGTACACCACACATGGATATGATGGTCTCCCTATGTTCTTTTGGCAATCCACTTAATCATCGACTCAACTTTGTATGGGTGAGCTAACAAGCCCGTGTTATGTCTTCCCTCTTTCTTTGTAAGTGGATGATTTCAGATTGCTCGTCATTATTCAACAACTATACTTAAAAAGGGCAGCTGGTGCATGTAGCTCCGCCATGCGTAGGGTCGGGGAAGGGTCCGACCACTTTGGGTCTATAGTACGCAGCCTTTCCCTACATTATTCAACAACTATACTTGTGATAGAAAAATGTGCTAAACTGTAGTACTCCCTCCGTCCCATGATAAGTTTCGCTATACTTGTGAAAGACTAATGTATATTCTTCTAAAGTTATAATACATTCATGGTCTGTGTATATCATTCGTATGTTGCAAACCTGAAGTTAGGCTGCAAGAATCGATTTCTTCATTTGCTATCTTTATATTCTTCAAAGCAATAAAAGTGTATGCGCATTTGGTGAGATTAGGGAGTGTCTTGACAAGTTACAAGCATATTTCCTGCGTGTCGCCCCTCGATGTTGCTTCCTTAGTTCACACAGTACTTTTCTTAATCACTTTTGTTGCGGATGTTTGACACACCCAACTACCATGTTGATTTTCCGATCATTCTTTGGTCTGGACTATATATGATATATGTATTATATCATCAAGACAATATGATTCTTCTTCTTCTTGCAGGACGCCCGATGCATGATGGTGGCGGTGAAGCAGGCCGAGAGAACGTGCAGGGAGGAAGGAGTTCTGGTGGAGGTGCGATCTTGGCGGTGCTCACCACCCTAACCGTCGGCTGATCGGGCAAGCGGGGCAAGCTATTGTTGTCTGAGTACATGCCCTTCGGCAGACTGGAGAGTCATCTCTTTGGTAATACTTCTCAAAATTATTTAGACTTGCTAATAGAGCATTCGATGTTTAGCTTCTCGCCAATCTGTACATTCTGTTCTTAGATTTATTTTCCCTCAATACCTTGTTTAGTACTAGGAAGGACTGATATTATTCCCGACTAGGGTCGTTGATTATTGTTTATTTTATCATAGTTCAAGTGTTTTTCATCTAAAAATAGATTCAAATGTGTATAGAGTAAGGGTCGTTAAATTTTTATCTATAGTCCTTCATCACCATCATCGAGCATTTGGAAGGTGGGAAGCAGAGAGGATGTGTCATAGGAGGATTCCATCAGATTAGTTAGAAATTAGAATGCCGCTCAACCCTCGCATTAAGGTTGGTTGAGACTGATGCACTAGCACATTGGATTAGTTGAAAATCAGAATGTACGATTAATTATTAGAGAACTATACATGCAGATTACTCATGTGTGTCTCGGTACCATGATTGCATAGGAAACACGTTAATTATGTAAGAGACGAATAGGAGTAATGACATCATAGCTCTCAGGCGTCTTGGGAGGAAAGTGGCGTCATTGGTCTTTGAGCTGAACAAGTTCACCGCTCTCCTTCTACCTTCCGGAGCATATGGGACGTGTCACGGAACCCCTTCGTCGGGCCGTTCTGTTGGCGCCATCTTGTCTGCATCGATGCACGAGCATAGCCAAACAGTTCACCCAGCGCTATCCGACAAGGGGTCTCTTTGGGACAACCTCCGGCTTGTCGACTGATGGGGAGCATCCCTCCCCACTATCGCCATCCTATCCAACCAGCCGCCAAGCATCTACTACTGCTCCCCTTTGGATATGTAACCCATCCGACTCCCTTCGCTTCTGTTCTTCCCTTGATATTATCAATTTGTGTGCAAATGCTCTTTTTCGATAGCTTAGTTACGGACTCGATTTTATTCTTGTTTCATGTAGGCACTTATATATGAATAGCGTGCATACATCTCAAGACAATCGCATAACAGTCACAAATGATTGTTTTGTGAATCTACTGAGAGAATCTAATTATCCATGTATCGGCAATAGCAGATTAATTTGTTTACCCAAAATTATCAAGGTGAATTCCCTGTTCTCGTTTTCTCAAGTCGATGATGCATGCCAAATATCCTACCACTTTACATTCGCTCTCTTTAAATCATTCATCTATTTGATCAGAAGCATCTTGCTATGATCAATAAAGACGGAAAAACAATGCACACAATAGATGAGTGGCCGAGTACAATGTACTTCTTTTATAGTCATGGATTATTCATGTGTTAAACAAGTTCTGCTCATCGATTAGTTATTATCAAACCTGTGGATTATGCTTTTACTATAATTTATGATTTAATTTGTACCTTGCAAACTCGGCAAGTAAAAATATCACTTATTTAAGAGCCGAGAGAGTGTTGTTAAAATGTGTCTGATTACCTTTTCAATGTTTTAGAAGATTCAGCGATATATGAGTATACTTCCATGTCTACTTGATTTCTATACAGAATATGGAACCAGATGTAGTGAAATGTTTGCATACCATGTCTGGATTCAGCAAGCTATTTACTCATGGCTGATTTTTAAGGATGTCTTATGAAGTTGTGATTCTGCGAGGAAAAGCTCGTGAGTGGAATTATTCAAGATGGTGCTTGTGATGTTTCCTTCATAGCTCTTTTACAATCAGCCATTCCTCTATTATTATTCGTAAATGGTCCTCTAAATCCTAAATACACAATAGATTTTTTGTTGCATTCATCTGTGTGTTACAATCTATTTCTTTCATATTTTTTCAGCGGTTCCATTATATATATTCACTTTGGAAGGCAAAAATTATATGTTGACTGGTTGCCCGAGAAATTAAAAAGGCTAAATCTTGAGTTGTATGGAGCATGGTCATTTGCTTGAAGTTTCCAATGGACTGTATATACCATTGAATGAGAGGAATTATTCCATGAGTGTGGACAAATTGAGCTGATCGATTGATTGAGAAAATATTGTGTGGATGTTCTCAGATCTCCTTGCTCCACTACTCCTTGGATTATTACCTTTGTTCATATATTTTGGTTTATCTGAGCTGAAGGTAACCTTCTTAAACTATCCATATAAATAGTTCAAATTGTTAATTAATTGTTTGCTTAATTGTGTTGTCTATCTATTCTTTTGTACATAGAAGATATGACCTCCAAATCTGCACATGCTTTTGCCAATGTATCCATCCTGATATTTCTTATAATGTGGAAGTTATCAGAGCCCTTTTAAGCATCCACTTTGAGTTCACCGGTGATGTAGCTTGTACAATACTGAATTTTCAAGGTAACAAAATCGGTTATGCGTTTCAGCAAAATCGAATGTGGTAGAGAAAATATTCAGGCTTTGTAGCGAAACAATGCCTCTGTTAGGATAGTACACCCAGATCCCCGATGCATTTGGTTTATTATGATGTATTGATACTGAAGTTTGTACCATATCTTGAGAATTATGATTTCAAAGCGGTGATAATATACTCTAGATAAAAGGATGGACACATAAGCTTGGGACATGATTGTGGCATTGTACTTCAAGAAGGTGCGGAGCTACGGTGAGCAGCAGTTGCATCGTCATGGTGGTCGCCCTCGACCACGATGGTGTACACCTTGGCACCGAGGAATTGGCTTGGGACGCCGTGGAGGGAGAGAGAAGGGGCGGCAATGTTGTCGAAGGGAGGGCGGGCGAAGCGGGGCGGGGAGATGACTGTGAGAGTAAGGTGTGGGCTGAATGTCGTGGTGTAGGGTGCTGTAAGAAGCCGTGGTGGGGATAGAAAGCCGGGAGATGAGATGTGAGTGTCAGCACTATGTCATATGGTGAGAGAGTAAGATGGTGAATTGCATTTTTAAGATAAGAATAAAAGGTGTTTACTTTTTTGGAAAAACGATGGTTTGCTATGAGAGAAATGTCACATACTTCTTTATATAGTAGAAAATATCACAAACCCTAACAAGTTATTTCTTGAGAATAATTACTAACAAGTGATTTACATATGAGTCTACATGTTATTAAAATTGGGATGCGACTCACCCTACTAAAAGCGGTCACCGCTTGCATCAAGAATTTTGGGACGGAGGAGTATTATATATGAGCTATTTTAAGATATGTATATGTTCACTTTTGTACATCGTAGATAAAAGTCAATGGATGCGGATGATGCTACCGTTGATCGACAAAGTCACCGACGTAATTAGAGGAACGATCCGGGCGCTGGCTGACGGAGGTGCTGACTTGAGCAAGTGGCGACGTGTGGCAACACTCGCCGGGTGTAGGGTGGCGGTGGCGGTGCTTAGGCGAGGAGAGGCGGGCGGGTTGACAAAGTGGTCGAATAAAAAATCTGTGGCTACGGGAGGAAGAAGAAGAATTAGAGGCGGGTCATCGTTGGATGAGAAGGGGCGGGGGATTAACGGATTTGAAGGCGGGGTACATGATATCTCAGGTGGCGAAGATGGTGGTGGTGTTTAGAGGGATAGCGGACACATCATGTTACAACATTTCGTTTGCACCATCCATCCCGAACAATCAAGGAAAATAGAAGGAATTGGTGGAACTATGTTAGAAAGATCTATTTGGGTGAAGAGATGAGGAATAATGTAGCTCATGACAGTCATTTTCATCGTCTATATATTGTCGACTTTATTAAAGCACAGAACACATAGAGTGAGGGGTGCGTGGGGTGAAAGAGTGAGAGGGCTGGTTGTGGTGAGAGAGTGGTGAGGTCGAGAATAAGGCTAGGCGGGTAAGCTAAAAAAAACTGGATAGACAACATTCTTGATTGTGAGATAATTTCTTAAGTGCATCAAGTAAATTTTAATTTGTAACATATTTTTAGTTAGATAATCGCTCTATATGCATACATCGTCAAATTGTTTTTTAATCAATTTACATTGCAAGTGAAGGTTTTTTAATCAATTTACATTGCAAGTGAAGTGGACTTCAATTATTACCCAATTATGCCCACGCTATTTTTTCTCTACATGTGAAATTTAACTTGCGTTATGTTTATATAACTTCAGTGAAATATTTCAAAAGCCCGTGGCAACGCATGGGCATTATACTAGTATTCATAATATTAATGCCAAAAGATGCAAAGTTGATAGTGATAGTGCAACATATTTGTGGCAGCAGACTAAGGCATAGCCTAGTGGTGGGAAGGGGCTGATGCCTTCCCACCCACCTAGGTTCAAGGCATGGTACTTGCAATTTGGGTTTGTTGCACCAATTATACTGTAGGGGGTTCCCTTACAGTCTTCCTGTCAAAAAAAAACATATTTGTGGCACTGCCGTTTAGGTCATATTGGTGTAAAGCGCATGAAGAAAATCCATGCAGATGGGCTTTCGGAATCACTTGATTATGAATCATTTGATACTTGCGAACCATTCCTCATGGGCAAGATGACTAAAACTCCATTCTCCAGAACAATGGAGCGAGCTAATGACTTATTGGAAATAATACATACCGATGTATGCGGTCCGATGAGTATTGAAGCACACAACAGGTATCATTATTTTCTGACCTTCACAGATGATTTGAGTAGGTATGGATATATCTACGTAATGAAACACAAGTCTGAAACATTTGAAAAGTTCAAAGAATTTCAGAATGAGGTGTAGAATCATCGTAACAAGAAAATAAAGTTTCTACGATCTGATCGTGAGGGCGGATATTTGAGTTATGAGTTTGGCCTTCATCTAAGATAATGTGGAATAGTTTCACAACTCATGCCACCTGGAACACCACAGCGTAATGGTGTGTCCGAACGTCATAACCGTACTTTATTAGATACGGTGCGTTCTATGATGTCTCTTACTGATTTACCACTATCAATTTGGGGTTATGCATTAGAGACAGTCGCATTCACATTAAATAGGACACCATCTAAATCCGTTGAGACACCACCGTATGAACTATGGTTTGGCAAGAAACCTAAGTTGTCGTTTCTTAAAGTTTGGGGACTCGATGCTTATGTCAAAAGGCTTCAGCCTGATAAGCTCGAACCCAAATAGGAGAAGTGCGTCTTCATAGGATACCCTAAGGAAACTATTGGGTACACCTTCTACCACAGATCCGAAGGCAAGATCTTTGTTGCTAAGAATGGGTCCTTTCTAGAGAAGGAGTTTCTCTCGAAAGGAGTGGGAGGAAAGTAGAACTTGATGAGGTAATTATACCTTCTCTCAATTTGGAAAGTAGCACATCTGAGAAATCCATTTCCGTGATGCCTACACCAACTAGAGAGGAAGCTAACGATGATGATCATGAAACTTTAGATCAAGTTACTACTGGACCTCGTAGGTCGAACAGAGCACGCCCGCACCAAAGTGGTACGGTAATCCTGTCACGGAAGTCATGTTACTAGACCATGGCGAACCTACGAACTATGAAGAAGCTATGATGAGCCCAGATTCGATAAATGGCTTGAGGCCATGAAATCTGAGATAGGATCCATGTATGAGAACAAAGTGTGGACTTTGGTGGACTTGCCCGATGATCGGCAAGCCATTGAGAATAAATGGATCTTCAAGAAGAAGACTGACGTTGATGGTAATGTCACCGTCTACAAAGCTCGACTTGTCGCGAAAGGGTTTTGACAACTTCAAGGGGTTGACTATGATGAGACCTTCTCACCCGTAGCGATGCTTAAGTCAATTGAATCATGTTAGCAATTGCCGCATTTTAAGATTATAAAATTTGGCAAATGGGCGTCAAAACTGCATTCCTTAATGGATTTCTTAAAGAAGAGTTGGATATGATGCAACCAGAAGATTTTGTCGATCCTAAATGTGCTAACAAAGTGGGCAAGCTCCAGCGATCCATCTATGGACTGGTGCGAGCATCTCGGAGTTGGAATATACGCTTTGATGAGGTGATCAAAGCATATGGTTTTATCTGAGACTTTCTATTGAAGCATGTATTTACAAGAAAGTGAGTGGGAGCTCAGAGCATTTTTGATATTATATGTATATGACATATTTTTGGTTGGAAATGATATAGAATTTCTGGATAGCATAAAAGGATACTTGAATAAGAGTTTTTCAATGAAAGACCTCGGTGAAACTGCTTATATATTGGGCATCAAAATCTATAGAGATAGATCAAGATGCTTAATAATACTTTCACAAAGCACATACCTTGACAAAGTTTTGAAGAAGTTCAAAATGGATCAGTCAAAGAAAGGGTTCTTGCCTGTGTTACAAGGTGAAGTTGAGTCAGACTCAAAGCCCGACCACTGCAGAAGATAGAGAGAAAATGAAAGTCATTCCCTATGCCTCAGCCATAGGTTCTATCATGTATGCTATGTTGTGTACCAGACCTGATGTGTGCCTTTCCATAAGTCTGGCAAGGAGGTATGAAAGTAATCCAGGAGTGGACCACTGGACAGCGGTCAAGAACATCCTAAAGTACCTGAAAAGGACCAAGGATATGTTTCTCGCTTATGGAGGTGACAAAGAGCTTGTCGTAAATAGTTACATTGATGCTAGCTTTGACACTGATCCGGATGACTCTTGTGGAGCTGTCAGTTGGTGCAGTTCCAAGCAAAGCATCGTGGCGGGATCTACGTGTGAAGTGGAATGCATAGCTGCTTCAGAAGCAGCAAATGAAGGAGTCTGGATTAAGGAGTTCATATCCGATCTAGGTGTAATACCTAGTGCATAGGGTCCAATGAAAATCTTTTGTGACAATACTGGAGCAATTGCCTTGGCGGAGAAATTCAGATTTCACAAGAGAACCAAACACATCAAGAGACGCTTCAACTCCATTCGTGAACAAGTCAAGGAGGGAGACATAGAAATTTGCAAGATACGTACAGATCTGAATATAGCAGACCCACTGACTAAGCCTCTTCCACAAGCAAAACATGATCAGCACCAAGACTCCATGGGTGTTAGAATCACTACAATGTAATCTAGATTATTGACTCTAGTGCAAGTGGAAGACTGAAGGAAATATGCCCTAGAGGCAATAATAAAGTTGTTATTTTATATTTCCTTATTCATGATAAAGGTTTATTATTCATGCTAGAATTGTATTGATCGAAAAACTTAATACATGTGTGAATACATAAACAAACATTGTGTCCCTAGTGAGCCTCTACTAGACTAGCTCGTTGATCAAAGATGGTTAAGGTTTCCTCACCATGGACATGAGTTATCATTTGATAACAGGATCACATCATTAGGAGAATGATGTGATGGACAAGACACATCCATTAGCTTAGCATAATGATCGTTCAGTTTTATTGCTATTGCTTTCTTCATGTCAAATACATATTCCTTCGATTATGAGATTATGCAACTCCCGGATACCGGAGGAATGCCTTGTGTGCCATCAAACGTCAGAACATAACTGGGTGATTATAAAGATGCTCTACAGGTATCTCCGAAGGTATTTGTTGAGTTGGCATAGATCGAGATTAGGATTTGTCACTACAAGTATCGAAGAGGTATCTCAGGGCCCTCTCGGTAATACACATCATAAGCTTGCAAGCAAACGACTAAGGAGTTGGTCACGAGGTGATGTATTACGGAACAAGTAAATAAACTTGCCGATAACGAGATTGAACTAGGTATGAAGATACCGACAATCGAATCTCGGGCAAGTAACATACCGATGGACAAAGGGAATTACGTATGTCGTCATAACGGTTCGACCTATAAAGATATTCGTAGAATATGTAGGAGCCAATATGGGCATCTAGGTTCCACTATTGGTTATTGACCGGAGAGGTGTCTAGGTCATGTCTACATAGTTCTCGAACCCGTAGAGTCTGCACGCTTAACATTCGATGACGATATAGTATTATATGAGTTATGTGACTTGGTGACCGAATGTTGTTCAGAGTCCCGGATGAGATCACGGACATTACGAGGAGTCTTGAAATTGTTGAGAGGTAAAGATTGATATATAGGACGATGGTATTCGGACACCGGAAGTGTTTCGGGGGGTACCGGGTACTTATCGGGTCACCGGAAGGGGTTCCGGGCACCCCCGGCAAAAGATATGGGCCTTATGGGCCAAGAGGGGAAATGCACTAGCCACAAGGGGCTGGTGCGCCCCCCATATGGGCCAGCCTAGGAGGAGAAGGAAAGAGGGGAAGGGAAAGGAAAGAGTGGAATAGGATTCCCCCTTCCTTCTCTCTCCCCCCTCTTTCCTTCCCCCTCCGACAAACATGGCGGGGGGGTGCGGCCAAGGGGAGGACCCCAAGTAGGATTCGGCCTACTTGGGGCGCCTCCTGGCAGCCTCCCCTCTCCCTCCCACCTATATATATGGGGGATCGCCCTAGCACACACCGCATAATTGCCTAGCCGCAGGTGTGCTGCGCCCCCCTCCACCATTTACACCCCCGGTCATATTTTTGTAGTGCTTAGGCGAAGCCCTGCGGAGATCACTTCACCATCACAGTCACCATGCCGTCGTGCTGACGGAACTCATCTACCACCTCGACGTCTTACTGAATCAAGAAGGCGAGGGACATCACCAAGCTGAACGTGTGCACAACACAGAGGTGTCGTGCGTCCGACACTTGATCGGTTGAAGCGCGAAGAAGTTCGACTACATCAACCGCGTTGTGAAACGCTTCCGCTTACGGTCTACGAGGGTACGTAGACGCACTCTCCCCCTCGTTGCTATGCCTCTCCATGGATAGATCATTGCGTGTGCATATAATTTTTTTTATTTTCCATGCAACGATTCCCAACAGTATGGTCCCACTTGTTTTGAGGGAACACAAGCTCAAGCTGATCTCCACCACAAGACCATAAGCTAAAAGGCAAGGACAAGCTTCATGAAGAGATTGACTCATTCGAAGAACCACCTCAATCCTTGGTCAAGTGGGTTCCCAAGACTTCATCAAATTCTACTTCATAAAGTGCTATTACAACTTCAAGGATTCCCATCAAGTTGATGTGGGTCCCAAAGAAGAAGGACTGGAGAGTTCTTGAGGGTGACTCCGCCAACAAACTTCATTCATATTCATTTATGGCAAGAACTTGTGCAACCAACTTCAACATCTTGCACTAGTTCATGGAGTCACAAACCCTCTTATTAGTAAGTCAAGGGAGAAGGTACAATGCATTCATGGACATCATCTTGTGTGCATTTCAATCTATGTCTATGGTTATCCTTGTGTTGTTCCTTGTGGGACTAACCTATGTAGGTATTGAAAGTGCAAAATACCAAGGATTGCTCCCAACTCTTGATGGTCTACATCAACATTGAGCATCCACATTCACAACACCTACATTAAGTCATCATAGACAAAAACCAAGGTTAGTTCATCCCTCTTTGGGGGGATATCACATCTAGGGGAAGCTTTACTCTAAGACTTGAGTCAAAGCAACTCTAATGATGTGAACACATTAATGCTTTATGTAAAAGATGCGACCCCACTTGTGCTTGAGTATGACCTATGATCAGATGTTCTCATTTGGCTTCTAAGTCAATACACTCATATATAGATGACTATGTCATCGCCCATTGCTTGATAGTTGCTAGTGTTGGTTGTGCATGTTTGACACATACTTTATTTTCTATCTTATTGTGTGAGCATGTTGCTATGCATATTCCTCATTCGAGGACATCCAATTGTAGTTTGATTGTTTTGGTTTTATTTGGCCAATTGGATGTGCAAGAATTCCTAAGCACCTTCACTGGCTACCTATCTTTCCTTGTCTCAAATTCTATTCATGTTGTATCACAAATTTTGAACAAGCTCATTTTCGAGACCACATCCGCCAAAGACTTGACGTGTACTCCAAGACTTCTCCTACCGCCTCCACGCCTAGATATCGACCTTGTAACCCTAGATACCCTATATGGCATGTATATAAGTCATAAGGTTTAGACCGTATAGGGGACTTCAATACAATCACATTCACCTAGCCCTAGAGTTAGAACACATCCTACGATCTCAAGGTAGATCAACTTTGTACTCGACACATCTCCATTACTCCCTCCATTCCACAATTTAGTGCCTATAGATTTTTGTGAAAGTCAAACTTTGCCAACTTTGACCAGGTGTATAGAGAAAATTGTCTACATCTACAATATCAAACATGTACATTCTGAAAATATAACTCATGATGTATCCAATGATGTGCATTTGGTATTCTAAATGTACCTACTTTTCTCTATAAATATGGTCAAATTTTGTAATGTTTGACTTTTACAAAAATCTGTAGGCACTACATTATGGATCGGAGGGAGTAATCTAAACAAGAGCAAGACGTAGGGTTTTGCCTCTATCCAGAGGGCCCGAACCTGGGTAAACATCGTCTCCATGTTCCTGTTACCATCTGTCCGAGATCCACAGCTCGGGACCCCCTACCCCGAGGTCTGCCAGTTTTTACACCGACAAATTGTTACCCACCTCCGTAGGCATGCCCAAATAAGTATCGATACATAAGCAATCAGAGTATTATCAATAATAAGTTTTTCAGGCACAAAGGCACTCTGAAACTCAGAAATGACAATGGATAGAAGTAACTTCAGATGATTAGCCAAAACTTTGGAGGCAATCTTATAAAGAAAATTACACAGACTAATCGGATGAAAATCCTTTAAATGATTGGCTCTTGCAATTTTTGGAATAAGCACAATCACTGAGTCACAAAAACCATCAAGAATGGACCTTCCCTCCAAAAAACTTCTGACCGCCTGCCAAATCTCGTCGCCCAAAAAAATTCCAATGAGTGGTAGAATAGGGCGGGAAGGCCATCCGGACCATGAGCCTTTGTAGGCCCCATGTGAAAAAGAGTTGTTTTGATCTCTTCATTAGTGTAGGGTTTACATAAATCAGCAATCATCTCATTAGTAAATTTATGCGAAATAGCATAAAGAACAACGTTAGCATCATCACAAGGATCGAAAGTGAAAAGGTTCTCATAAGATTTATGCATCATACTTTTAATCTCCATTCGTGAATCACAAAGAGAACCATCATCCCGGGCGAAATAGTGAATTTTGTTAGTACATTTCCAAGCTGTAGCACGAGCATGGAAGAAATCTATATTCCAGTCTCCCTCACGGAGCCAGTCCACCCTGGAGCGTTGCCTCGCCTTAATCTCCTCCTGCTCGAAAAGTTCACAGAGTAGTGATTAAATTGATCTTTCATCCGCTAAAGAACTCGCAGTGACTGGTGCAGATCTAATGGTACCTGGCGGCGTTTCAACTTTAAAATCTGCTTGCGAACAGACCCAAAAAAGTCACGACTCCAAATCTTGATAGCACTCGCCACATGGTGTAGGTCATGGTTATTTATTAGGTTAGGGGAGTGTGGTATTATTATTTTTATCCCGTTGGGCTCTTTTGCAAGTAAATATTAAAAAAAAACCGTGGAAGGTTTCCATGTTGCATGATGGTGCGGGCTGACGTACGTGCATGTGAGCATTCGTTCGGGAGTTCGTTCTCCGCGCCGCACCTTCGATCCTCCGAAGCCAGTCGGTTGCACGCAATATCGCCCGGAGCCGATTCGCCCGCACGCGCGGCTAAAGGCTGCCAACATCGGCAAGGTCGCGGATTTCGTTGGCCCCGCAGCGCTCTCGGCGCAGTGGACACCGCCGGGCAATGGCCACGTCGTCGACGCTGAGCCAGACGCAACGGTACGCTGCGGGTGCGCTCCTCGCGCTCGCGCTCCGCCAGGCGCAGATCCACCAGCGCGTCCTTCTCGGCTCCCACGGCCTCGACGAGGGCCCGGACCCTGAGACCGCCGTCCTCTCCACCGACGACCCCGACGGCCGCGACCTCTGGACCCACGACTCCCGCGGCCTCCTCCGCCCCGTCCTCGGGTCACCCCTCACCCCCTACCTCTCACATGCATGCTCCGTCTCTTGATCCGGCGTGTCGCGTTTTAATTATCAGGTTTCTCGAGATCGACCCCAAGGCCTGGCCAGGCGTGGAGAAGACGGCGGCGACATCCGAGCCCAAGCACCACATTGGAGCCGTACGTGCCAACAATGCCGCATCGTCCGCGTTGAATTCCGCCCCCATTTCGACGTATCGTGTGACGTTTCCTCGCGCGCGCAGTTCCTCCGGAAAGTGTTCGAGGACGAAGACGACGGCGAGAAGGCCGCCGCCGATAGGTCCGACCTCGAGCTCGCGCTCGCCAAAGCCGTCGACGCGATGGCGATGGGCCTGGAGAACGACGTTGCACCGGGCGACCTGTTCAAACAACACGTGTTAGGCGGCGACAATGAGGAACAGGAAGCGGCTGACGACGGGTCGCCGTCGTCGCCGGGCGGCGGCGGGCGCTCCAAGGACTACCGGAAGATGGCGGTGCTGTACATGCTCCTCTCAGCTTGCGTGGCGGATGTGAACATGGGCGAGGACGGCATGGGGTCCCCCCGCATAAGGAAGGGCTACGACGCCCGCCACCGCGTCGCGCTCCGGCTGATCGCGACTTGGCTGGACGTCAAGTGGATCAAGATGGTAACCAACCTCTCCATTCCTCCAGAATGCGCATAATAAAGCAGCGTGCTAGCTAGTTCCAACCGTGCTGAATTTGCCTTTGGCATCGAACACCTTTGGCATTGTAGGAAGCTATCGAGATAATGGTTGCTTGCTCTGCTATGGCTGCAGCGAAAGAGGAAGAGAAATCGCGTGAAAGTACGTCGCCGAGAAGCAGGTGGCAGAAATGGAGGCGCGGGGGGATCATCGGCGCCGCCGCCTTGACCGGAGGGACGCTCATGGCCATCTCCGGGGGTGATGATAATGTTACACGCTTTTAAAGCCAATTTTGATGAGGTTTCTCCACGATCTGCTGAAGTAGTTGGCTGAATTTTTGTACAGGTCTAGCTGCTCCAGCGATTGCTGCAGGGTTCACTGCTCTTGCTCCGACGTTGCACGCACTTGTCCCTGTTATAGGGGCTAGCGGATTTGCTGCTATAGCTACTGCTGCTGGACACACCGCTGGCTCAGTAGCAGTTGCTGCATCATTTGGAGGTGGGCCTGAATATCAGATGATGATCCAGAAGTCTTTAATCGTCTGCAGTAACTAATCATCATCTTTGGTTGGAATCAGCTGCTGGAGCTGGGTTAACTGGTTCCAAAATGGCCAAAAGAATTGGGAATGTGAAAGAATTCGAGTTCAAAGCCCTCGGCCAGAACCATAACCAGGGTGTAGGTGTTTGTTCTCTTTCAGTTGTACACTGGTCCATCCAATGCACTGTCTTGCTGTATTTTCCTTAACAATTACTCCCTCCGTAAACGCTCTTATATTTCTTTACGGAGGGAGTACAATGCTGTTTACTGATAAGATGAACTGGGTTTCATGGGGGGTTTTTTTTCTCTTGCAGCGCCTAGCAGTCTGCATCATGGTTTCTGGATTCGCTTTTAGTGAAGACGATTTTTTAAAGCCGTGGGAAGGATGGAAAACTAACTTAGAGAGGTACTTTTTTCTAATACAGTAGTAGTTGCTGAGCACAGCTCTTCTTATTTATATGCCCATTCCTTAGCAGCATATTCTTATGCTTCAATGTTGCAACAAGTAAACAAACACCAGAAATTAGATTTATGATAGAAGAAATTCAGATAACATGGATAGAGGTGAGTTCCGCGTAATTCATTTTTAGCAACAAGCTTGCATTGAGTAATTGTTTTCAAGAAGAATCTTACCATGCATAACTAGACACCCTTTGCAATTCTCACTGGCAATTGGCAGGTACATTCTTCAGTGGGAGACTAAGCATATAATTGCCTTGAGTACAGCAATACAGGATTTTCTCGCATCAAGTAATGTTCTTGATTCATCATGCATAATGTGCATTGCGCCCACGCTTTAAATAATTTTATTAAGAGTTGCGGTTATCACTGCAGGATTTGCAATGGAGCTGATGAGGGAAGGCGCGATGCAGACTGTGTTAAGCGGTATAATTTCAGCATTTGCATGGCCTGCTACCTTGGTAGCTGCTGCAGATTTTATTGACAGCACATGGTCCGTTGCTATTGACAGGTGCCTTCCTCCACTATTTCGTAGTTTATTATCCTTTCTAACTTAGCCTGCGTTCTTGTAATCTTTTCTACCTGATAAATCTAGTAGATGATTCCAGATCAGATAAGGTTGGGATAATGCTTGCTGAAGTGTTGCTCAATGGACTGCAAGGAAGCAGGTACCTATACCTGGATCATACCTGCAATCTAAATAATTCAGTAAACCCTTGTGTCTGCATGAAGCTAATTTTCTCCCCCATATCGCAATCATTTCCAGGCCTGTCACTCTCATAGGTTTTTCACTTGGTGCGCGTGTCGTGTTCAAATGTTTGCAGGAATTAGCTCTTTCAGGCAATAACGGTACGTATCCTGTGTTTTTTTCTAGACCATGCAGGAGCATAATTAAGTACATAACTGTAAATGTTAGCCAATATGGACCGCTTGGAGCTGAGGAATTTTTCTGGTTTATATGAACATTTTGCGAAAGCTTCTCATTCGAAACGAGCCCTGCGCGCTAAATGTCTACCAATATGGAGTCAGTTGTTTATTCAGCTGACAAATTGAACATGAACAGAGGGAATCGTCGAGAGGGCTGTGCTGATAGGTGCACCGGTTTCAGTTAATGACGAGCTGTGGGGGCCTGCCAGGAAGGTAAGGGCAGTAGTTATTCTGACCTTCTTCTCCCAAGAAACCGCTAGAATTGTTCTTATTGCCATGAATTGAAGAGAATCATGCTATCAGGCTCTGCATCAACTGGGGAAGTTTCTATGTGAAATCCTACACAGCTGAACCCATATGTACGCATGTGCAGATGGTTGCTGGAAGGCTTGTGAACGTGTACTCCACCAAGGACTGGATCCTCGGCGTCACTTTCCGGGCGAGGTAACTCGTAACCCTCAATGCTTTTTGTTTTTCGTCGAAAAGAGAGGGGAAAAACCCTCGGCCTCTGCATCGAGTGATGCACGCAGCCCTCTGAATGCTCTGACAAACTAGCCTCTCGTGCAGTCTGCTCACGCAAGGCTTGGCTGGCATCCAGGCGGTCCAAGTCCCCGGAGTAGAAAATGTACGTCTGCTTGCTTGCTTGGCGCACTCGACTGAGTGAACTCGGAGTATTTTTCTTGACTAGGTTGCTGCTCGACTCACGCAGGTTGATGTTAGCGAGCTCGTCGTCGGGCACTCCTCCTACCTGGGACTCATGCAGCAGATCCTGGAGCAGCTGGAGCTCAATACTTACTACCCGGTGTTCTCCCCCTCGACTCCCAGGTCCAGCACGCCCAGATCGAAGTAACCGCGATCAACTTCTGCTACTCAGGAACGGTGTTATCTGTGATGAATGTAGTCACCAAAGGCTGTAGCTAATAAAGGAAACTTTTGTTGTAAGGGAAAGGAAAAACGGTCGGGGTACTTGTAGTCTGTTTATCCATAAGTCTCAGCATTTCCATAGAACTGTTTGACTAGCGAAATACACATGAGTAACACGGTGAGTTCAGAAGATATGTCATTTTGTGACGGATCAAACTATTGAACTCAAGATCGGATCGCATCCCTTGTGTTGTTCATGTCCAAACAGCAGTGGTTAGGAGCAACATTTTCAGGTTTGAAGATTGGTGGGTTGAGCATGAGATTTTTTTATTTTTTTTGAAACAAGGCAAAAGACTTGCCATTCTCATTGAATAAGAAGAAGGTTTTAGAGTCGAGGCCAGCGGCCGAGTTACAATCCTCACTCTCGCAGCATTACATTACACAAATATTTTGCCCCGGCACGGCACCATCATGAGGCTTCCTCTTTGATTCGAGCAACAAGCACACCCACTAGAGGTTGAGCATGAGAATTGTTTGTCCCTCTATGGCTCCGGTCCATACATTATACAGATGTTGCTAAGAGGATTGATGCTAAACTGAAGATCCTGAGAAAGCATCTCAAATCATGGGTGAGGTCTTTATTTGCGTTGAAGGAGGAAATTTTTTATGCCAATGCAGCAATCTCCTTGTTCGATTCGGTTGAGAACTTTAGGGATCTATCCCCCTCTTGTCCTTAAGGAGGGATTTGATATAGAATATTTATGGGCAACTCCATCGTCAGTACAGGGAATTCTGACTTGAGGACTATTGGCTCAAGCTTCGCGGGTTTCAGTGACACATGGAAATGCTATGTAGATTCTCCACCACAAGCTGTACAAGCTCGCCCGCGCTCTTCGCATTAGAGTCGCTCTCATGTGGGCAGCATTAATCTGCTCAGTTACAGTGCCGATCAGATCATCTTGGGACTTGATCATGCACAGGACAACCAGGACCTCACCAACGCCGAGATCCGGCTGCGTGTGCACCTAAGAGCATCTCCAGTGCCCCCCCCCACCCCACCCCACAACAGGCCTCCAGGGTGCCTTTTTTAGCGTCGGCGTCGAAAAAACGCATAGCCGCGCCCCTAGTTCCTTGTTTTTCACCGATTTAAGCCGAAATTACAGCCGGCGAACCCAAGCCGAACCCAGCGCACCGGGGGTCGCCTGAGGGCACCGGCTGAAACGAAAAGGCGTGTGGGCCCGCGCTGTCGATGACATCGGCCGATTTTTCTCGTTGTTTTTCCCCTTTCCCTCCATTTTCCCATTGTTGACCCCCTTCTCCCCCCGCCATTCTCCCCGGATCCGCCCGCCATGCCGCCGAAGAAGTATGCTCCCCCTCGCCTAGCCACAAATTTCGTCCAGTCAAAGCAGAGGAAGTCAAGGGCGCCGATGCCAAGGCCCCCGGGCTAGACGAACGCACTGTGGAAAAGGCCGACGTTGATCGCGGGGCGGCGGTCACCACCGATCGGCAGAACAGGCTCAACATGAAGAAGGCCAGGGACGCAGCGGCGGAGCAGGAGGAGGCATCTCGCGCGGGGATGGCGAACCTTCCGCCTCAACAGGCCGGCCAGTGCCCACAAGGCGCGCGGGAGAGTCAGCAGAGCGTCGCGTCACCGGCCAACTTCTCACCGCCACTGTGGGGGTACGCGCCCTCGCCTGGGTACGTCGACGGCGACGCGCATGGCGGCTTCAACCCCAACATCATCTTCCCGCATGGCGCGCCGTCGCGCGCGGCCCCCCTTTCCCCCACCCCCCCACCCCCCACCCCTCGTCTTCAACCCCGACCTGCGCGCGTCCCCTCCCGTCTTCAACCCTGACCCACGCACTCCCTCCCCGCGTTCACCGCATGCCTCAACACCCAGTACAGCTACTCGTCGCCGACGTCCTCTGGCTCGCCTGCGCCGTGGGGCCCTACCCTTCACACATGGCTCGGCGCCAGTTTTCAGTAGCACCGACGCCGACATGTACTGTATCATCACGAGCGGCTCGGTCGCCGCTGCTTCGTGCCCCGGGTTCCGTACGCAAGACGAAACGCTGGACACCGTCGTCGACATGGAGGACAAGCACGACGACCCCGAGGAGGAGGTGGAGGAGGAAGAAACGATGGAGCCAACGCCCAAAGGGAGAAAGAAGAAGCGGGCGGACAATGCCAGGCCAGGCGAGCCTCGCGTCAAGTGGACGACCAAGGAAGACGAGTGCCTCACCGAAGCATGGAAGACCGTCAGCATCAACCCGATCACCGGCGCGAATCAGAGCGCCGACACGTACTGGAGAAGGATCAAGACGGTGCTCGACAAGCGCAAGTTGGTCGATCCCGACTTCGGCAACATCCACATGGATCGTGGCGAGAAGGCTATGGCGAACCATTTGGCGACCATCCAGCAGGCCTGCAACAAGTGGCATGGGATTCAAGAGGAGGTCATGGATTGCCCGGTAAGCGGCGCCAACGTCGAGCGTCGGGTATGGCCATCGCTCGTCGGCCCAGTTCTTCGATGTGTACTTTGCCGACACTTGTTCTTCAACTGTGCATATGGTTCGGATGTTCGACATGTTTTGCCAGGACAATAGCAACCAAGAGTTCAAGTTCCTTCATTTGTTCACCAGGATCGAGTCGTGCGAGAAATGGACAGAGTGTCGGCTCGCTCTTGCCAAGGCCAAGGACGGTGTCTACAAACTGGACGCGCCTGCCTCGGCGGCGGCAGAAGGGCGCCCTGATGGCAACAAAAGAGCCAAGGCGGAGAGGGACGCGACACCCGCTGCCGAACGGCTGCAATCGTCGATCGAACAGTGCATCACCGATGCCAAGAGCAACGCCGCCAAGAGGGAGGAGAAATCCGAGGCAAGGTGTGCTGGTTATCGTTGCAGAAATTAAAAAAATCTACGCATCACCAAGATCAATCTATGAAGAGACTAGCAACGAGAGAGAGGGGAGTACATCTTCATACCCTTGAAGATCGCGATGCGGAAGCGTTACAAGAACGCGAATGAAGGAGTCGTACTCGTAGCGATTCAGATCGCGGTTGATTCCGATCTAAGCGCCGAACAACGGCGCCTCCGCGTTCAACACACGTACAGCCTGGGGACGTCTCCTCCTTCTTGATCCAGCACGGGGAGAGGAGAAGTTGAGGGAGAGCTCCGGCAGCACGGCGGCGTGGTGGTGGAGCTTGCAGTTCTCCGGCAGGGCTTCGCCAAGCACTACGGAGGAGGAGGAGGTGTTGGGGAGGGAGAGGGCTGCGCCAGGGGAAGGGGTGCGGCTCCCATGCGCCTCCCCAATATATATAGGGGTGGAGGGGGTTGGTTTCTTTCCCTCCAAGTCCATTGGGGTGTTGGCAAAGGTGGGGGAAAGAAATCTCATCATTTCCCTTTCCCACCAATTGTTATCCCCCTTTTTTAGGGATCTTGATCTTATCCCTTCGGGATATGATCTTATTCCTTCTAAGGGGGAATCTTGGTGCGCCTTGACCAGGGGTGTGGGGCCTTGCCCCCACTACCCACGTTCATGTGGGTCCCCCATGCAGGTGGGCCCCACTCCGGAACCTTCTAGAACCTTCCCGGTACAATACCAAAAAATCCCGAACATTTTTCGGTGGCCAAAATAGGACTTCCCATACATAAATCTTTACCTCCGGACCATTCCGGAACTCCTCGTGACGTACGGCATCCGGGACTCCGAACAACATTTGGTAACTGCACACTAATTCCCATAACAACTCTAGCGTCACCGAACCTTAAGTGTGTAGACCCTACGGGTTCGGGAATCATGCAGACATGACCGAGACAGCTCTCTGGCCAATAACCAACAGCGGGATCTGGATACCCATGTTAGCTCCCACATGTTCCACGATGATCTCATCGGATGAACCATGATGTCGGGGATTCAATCAATCCTGTATACAATTCCCTTTGTCAATCGGTACGTTACTTGCCCGAGATTCGATCGTCGGTATCCCAATACCTCGTTCAATCTCGTTACCGGCAAGTCACTTCTACTCGTTCCGTAACACATCATCACGTGATCAATTGGTCACATTGAGCTCATTATGATGATGTCCTACCGAGTGGGCCCAGAGATACCTCTCCGTCACACGGAGTGACAAATCCCAGTCTCGATTCGTGCCAACCCAGCAGACACTTTTGGAGATACCCGTAGTGTGCCTTTATAGCCACCCAGTTACGTTGTGACGTTTGGTACACCCAAAGCATTCCTACGGTATCCGGGAGTTGCACAATCTCATGGTCTATGGAAATGATACTTGACATTAGAACAGCTTTAGCGCATTTAACTACACGATCTTGTGCTATGCTTAGGATTGGGTCTTGTCCATCACATCATTCTCCTAATGATGTGATCTCGTTATCAACGACATCCAATGTCCATGGTCAGGAAATCGTAACCATCTATTGATCAACGAGCTAGTCAACTAGAGGCTTACTAGGGACATATTGTGGTCTACGTATTCACACATGTATTACGGTCTCCGGTTAATACAATTATAGCATGAACAATAGACAATTATCATGAACAAGGAAATATAATAATAACCATTTTATTATTGCCTCTAGGGCATATTTCCAACAGTCTCCCACTTGCACTAGAGTCAATAATCTAGTTCACATCACTATGTGATTGTAATGAATCCAACACCCATGGGGTTTGATCATATATCGCTTGAGAGAGGTTATTAATCAGCAGTCCGGACCTTTCAGATCCGTGTGTGCTTTACAAATCTCTATGTCATCTTGTAGATGCAGCTACCATGCACTACTTGGAGCTATTCCAAATAACTGCTCTACTATATGAATCCGGTTTACTACTCAGAGTCATCCGGATTTGTGTCAAAGTTTGCATCGACGTAACCCTTAACGACGAACTCTTTTACCACCTCCATAATCGAGAAAATTCCTTAGTCCGCTAGTTACTAAGGATAAGTTTGACCACTGTCATGTGATCCATTCCTGGATCACTCTTGTACCCCTTGATTGACTCATGGCAAGGCACACTTCATGTGTGGTACACAGCATAGCATACTGTAGAGCCTACGTCTAAAGCATAGGGGATGACCTTCGTCCTTTCTCTCTCTTCTTCTGTGGTCAGATCTTGAGTCTCACTCAATGCTCACACCTTATAACATAGCCAAGAACTCCTTCTTTGCTGATCTTATTTGAACTCCTTCAAAATCTTGTCACGGTATGTATTCATTTGAAAGTACTATTAAGAGTTTTTTGATCTATCCTTATAGATCTTGATGCTCAATGTTCAAGTAGCTTAATCCAGGTTTTTCATTGAAAAACACTTTTCAAATAACCCTATATGCTTTCCAGAAATTCTACATCATTTCTGATCAACAATATGTCAACAACATATACTCATCAGAAATTCTATAGTGCTCCCACTCACTTCTTTGGATATACAAGTTTCTCATAAACTTTGTATAAACCCAAAATCTTTGATCATCTCATCAAAGCGTATATTCCAACTCCGGGATGCTTACTCCAGTCCTTAGAAGGATTGTTGGAGCTTTGCATACTTGTTAGCATCTTTTAGGGTTGACAAAAACCTTCTGGTTGTATACATACAACCTTTCCTCAAGAAAATTGTTGAGGAAACAATGTTTTGACATCCTATCTGCAAGATTTCATAAGTAATGCAGTAACTGCTAATACAATTCCAACAGACTCTTAGCATCGCTACGAGTGAGAAAGTCTCACCGCAGTCAACTCCTTGAACTTGTCGGAAAACATCTTAACAACAAGTCGAGCTTTCTTAATGGTGATACTTACCATCATTATCCGTCTTCCTTTTAAAATCCATATGTACCCAATAGCCTTACGACCATCAAGTAGTTCTTCCAAAGTCAATACTTTGTTTTCACACATGGATCCTCTCGGATTTTATGGCCTCGAGCCATTTGTCGGAATCCGAGCCCACCATCGTTTCTCCATAGCTCGTAGGTTCATTGTTTTCTAGCAACATTATCTCCAAGACAGGATTACGTACCACTCTGAAATAATACGCATCCTTGTCGACCTACGAGGTTTGGTAGTGACTTGATCCGAAGTTTCATGATCACTATCATCAGCTTCCACTTCAATTGGTGTAGGCGCTATAGGAACAACTTCTTGTGCCCTGCTACACACTGGTTGAAGTGACGGTTCAATAACCTCATCAAGTCTCCACCATCCTCCCACCAAATTCTTTCGAGAGAAACTTTTCCTCGAGAAAGGACCCGTTTCTAGAAACAATTACTTTTGCTTCCGGATCCGAAATAGGAGGTATACCCAACTGTTTTGGGTGTCCTATGAAGATGCATTTATCCGCTTTGGGTTCAAGCTTATCAGGCTAAACCCTTTTCACATAAGCGTCGCAACCCCAAACTTTTAAGAAATGACAGCTTAGGTTTCTCTAAACCATAGTTCATACGGTGTCATCTCAACGGAATTACGTGGTGCCCTATTTAAAGTGAATGTGGTTGCCTCTAATGCCTAACCCATAAACGATAGTGGTAATTCGATAAGAGACATCATGGTTTGCACCACATCCAATAGGGTGCAGCTATGATGTTCGGACACACCATCACACTATGGTGTTCCAGGCGGCATTAGTTGTGAAACAATTTCCACAATGTCTTAGTTGTGTACCAAACACGTAACTCAGATATTCATCTCTATGATCATATCATAGACGTTTTATCCTCTTGTCACGACGAGCTTCAACTTCACTCTGAAATTACTTGAACCTTTCATAATTCAGACTTGTGTTTCATCAAGTAAATACACTTAGAATCTACTCAAATCATCTATGAAGTAAGAGCATAACGATCTTCACTGCGTGCCTCGGCACTCATTGGATTGCACACATCAAATGTATTACTCCCAACAAGTTGCTCTCTTGTTCCATCTCACTGAAAACGAGGCCTTTCAGTCATCTTGCCCATGTGGTATGATTTGCATGTCTCAAGTGATTCAAAATCAAGTGAGTCCAAACAATCCATCTGCATGGAGTTTCTTCATACGTATAAACCAATAGACATGGTTCGCATGTCTCAAACTTTTCAAAAAACGAGTGAGTCCAAAGATCCATCAACACGG
Source organism: Aegilops bicornis (assembly GCA_021605145.1). Taxonomy (NCBI): domain Eukaryota; kingdom Viridiplantae; phylum Streptophyta; class Magnoliopsida; order Poales; family Poaceae; genus Aegilops; species Aegilops bicornis. Next base: position 348,983,416 of record CM038669.1, read on the forward strand.
AGCTTCTTCATGCGTTTTATACCAATATGACTCAAATGGCAGTGCCACAAGTATGTGGTACTATCATTACTATCTTATATCTTTTGGCATGAACATGTGTATCACTACGATCGAGATTCAATGAACCATTCATTTTAGGTGCAAGACCATTGAAGGTATTATTCAAATAAACAGAGTAACCATTATTCTCCTTAAATGGATAACCGTATTATGTAAACATAATCCAATCATGTCTATGCTCAACGCAAACACCAAATAACAATTATTTAGGTTTAACACCAATCTCGATGGTAGAGGGAGCATGCGATGCTTGATCACATCAACCTTGGAAACATTTCCAACACATATCATCATCTCACCTTCAGCTAGTCTTCATTTATTCCGTAGCTTTTTATTTCGAGTTACTACCACTTAGCAACCGAACCGGTATTTAATACCCTGGTGCTACTAGGAGTACTAGTAAAGTACACATTATAATGTATATCCAATATACTTCTATTGGCCTTGCCAGCCTTCTCATCTACCAAGTATCTAGGGTAGTTCTGCTTCAGTGACCGTTCCCCTCATTTCAGAAGCACTTAGTCTCGGGTTTGGGTTCAACCTTGAGTTTCTTCACTAGAGCGGCAACTGATTTGCCGTTTCATGAAGTATCCCTTTCTTGCCCTTGCCCTTCTTGAAACTAGTGGTTTTACTAACCATCAACAATTGATGCTCCTATTTGATTTCTACTTTTGCGGTGTCGCGAATAGCTCAAGGATCATCATATCTATCCCTGATATGTTATAGTTCATCACGAAGCTCTAGCAGCTTGGTGGCAGTGACTTTGGAGAACCATCACTATCTCATCTGGAAGATTAACTCCCACTCGATTCAACCGATTGTAGTGCTCATACAATCTGAGCACATGCTCAACAATTGAGCTTTTCTCCTTAGTTTGCAGGCTTAAGAAACTTGTCAGAGGTCTCATACCTCTTGACATGGGCACTAGCCTGAAATCCCAATTTCAGTCATTGGAACATCTCATATGTTCTGCGATGTTTCAAAAACGTCTTTGGTGCCTCAATTCTAAACCATTTAGCATTACACACTGAACTATCATGTAGTCATCAAAGCGTGTATGTCGATGTTCGCAACATCCCCAACCGACGCTCGAGGTTTAGCACACTGAGTGGTGCATTAAGGACATAATCCTTCTGCGCAGCAATGAGGACAATTCTCAGTTTACGGACCCAGTCCGCATAATTGCTACTATCAACTCTCAACTAAATTTCTCTAGGAACAAATCTAAAACAGTAGAACCAAAGCGTGAGCTACGACATAATTTGCAAAGACCTTTTGACTATGTTCATGATAATTAAGTTCATCTAATCAAATTATTTAATGAACTCCCACTCAGATAGACATCCCTCTAGTCATCTAAGTGATACATGATCTGAGTCAACTAGGCCGTGTCCTATCATCACGTGAGACGGACTAGTCATCATTGGTGAACATCTTCATGTTGATCGTATCCACTATACGACTCATGTTCGACCTTTCGGTCTCTTGTGTTCCGAGGCCATGTCTGTACATGCTAGGCTCGTCAAGTCAACCTAAGTGTTTTGCATGTGTAAATCTGGCTTACACCCATTGTATGTGAACGTTAGAATCTATCACACCCGATCATCACGTGGTGCTTGAAACAACGAACTTTCGCATAGCGGTGCACGATTAGGTGGAACACTTTCTTGAAATTTTATGAGGGATCATCTTATTTATGCTACCGTCGTTCTAAGCAAATAAGATGTAAAAACATGATAAACATCACATGCAATCAAATAGTGGCATGATATGGCCAATATCATTTTGCTCCTTTTGATCTCCATCTTCGGGGCGCCATGATCATCATCGTCACCGGCATGACACCATGATCTCCATCATCGTGTCTTCATGAAGTTGTCTCGCCAACTATTACTTCTACTACTATGGCTAATGGTTAGCAAATAGCAATAAAGTAAAGTAATTACATGGCGTTTTCATTGACACGCATGTCATATAAGAAATTAAGACAACTCCTATGGCTCCTGCCGGTTGTCATACTCATTGACATGCAAGTCGTGATTCCTATTACAAGAACATGATCAATCTCATACATCACATATATCATTCATCACATCACACGGCATATGCTGCAAGAACAAGTTAGACGTCATCTAATTGTTGTTGCAAGTTTTTACGTGGCTGCTATATGTTTCTAGCAAGAACGTTTCTTACCTACGCCAAAACCACAACGTGATATGCCAATTTCTATTTACCCTTCATAAGGACCCTTTTCATCGAATCCGATTAGATTAAAGTGGGAGAGACAGACACCCGCTAGCCACCTTATGCAACTAGTGCATGTCAGTCGGTGGAACCTGTCTCATGTAAGCGTACGTGTAAGGTCGGTCCAGGCCGCTTCATCCCACGATGCCACCGAATCAAGATAAGACTATTAACAGCAAGTAAATTGACAAAATCGACACCCACAACAACTTGTGTTCTACTCGTGCATAGAAACTACGCATAGACCTAGCTCATGATGCCACTGTTGGTTATCGTTGCAGAAATTAAAAAATTTGTACGCATCACCAAGATCAATCTATGGAGAGACTAGCAACGAGAGAGAGGGGAGTGCATCTTCATACCCTTGAAGATCGCGATGCAGAAGCGTTACAAGAACGCGGATGAAGGAGTCGTACTCGTAGCGATTCAGATCGCGTTTGATTCCGATCTAAGCGCCGAACAACGGCGCCTCCGCGTTCAACACACGTACAGCCCGGGGACGTCTCCTCCTTCTTGATCCAGCAAGGGGAGAGGAGAAGTTGAGGGAGAGCTCCGGCAGCACGACGGCATGGTGGTGGAGCTTGCAGTTCTCCGGCAGAGCTTCGCCAAGCACTACGGAGGAGGAGGAGGTGTTGGGGAGGGAGAGGGCTGCGCCCGGGGAAGGGGTGCGGCTCCCATGCGCCTCCCCAATATATATAGGGGTGGAGGGGGCTTGTTTCTTGCCCTCCAAGTCCATTGGGGCGTTGGCAAAGGTGGGGGGAAGAAATCCCATCATTTCTCTTCCCCACCGATTGTTATCCCCCTTTTTTAGGGATCTTGATCTTATCCCTTCGGGATATGATCTTATTCCTTCTAAGGGGGGATCTTGGTGCGCCTTGACCAGGGGTGTGGGGCCTTGCCCCCACTACCCACGTTCATGTGGGTCCTCCCATGCAGGTGGGCCCCACTCCGGAACCTTCTAGAACCTTCCCGGTACAATACCGAAAAATCCCGAACATTTTCCGGTGGCCAAAATAGGACTTCCCATATATAAATATTTACCTCCAGACCATTCCGGAACTCCTAGTGACGTCCAGGATCTCATCCAGACTCGAACAACATTCGTAACTGCACACTAATTCCCATAACAACTCTAGCGTCCAAGAACCTTAAGTGTGTAGACCCTACGGGTTCGGGAATCATGCAGACATGACCGAGACAGCTCTCAAGCCAATAACCAACAGCGGGATCTGGATACCCATGTTGGCTCCCACATGTTCCACGATGATCTCATTGGATGAACCACGATGCCGGGGATTCAATCAATCCTGTATACAATTCCCTTTGTCAATCGGTACGTTACTTGCCCGAGATTCGATCGTCGGTATCCCAATACCTCGTTCAATCTCGTTACCGCAAGTCACTTTTACTCATTCCGTAACACATCATCACGTGATCAACTCTTTGGTCACATTGAGCTCATTATGATGATGTCCTACCGAGTGGGCCCAGAGATACCTCTCCGTCACACGGAGTGACAAATCCCAGTCTCGATTCATGCTCACCCAACAGACACTTTCGGAGATACCCGTAGTGTGCCTTTATAGCCACCCAGTTACGTTGTGACGTTTGGCACACCCAAAGCATTCCTACGGTATCCGGGAGTTGCACAATCTCATGGTCTAAGATGATACTTGACATTAGAAAAGCTTTAGTAGACGAACTACACGATCTTGTGTTATGCTTAGGATTGGGTCTTGTCCATCACATCATTCTCCTAATGATGTGATCCCGTTATCAACGACATCCAATGTCCATGGTCAGGAAACCGTAACCATCTATTGATCAACGAGCTAGTCAACTAGAGGCTTACTAGGGACATATTGTGGTCTACGTATTCACACATGTATTACGGTCTCCGGTTAATACAATTATAGCATGAACAATAGACAATTATCATGAACAAGGAAATATAATAATAACCATTTTATTATTGCCTCTAGGGCATATTTCCAACAAGGTGGTCGGCGTTGATGACGAAGCAGGACGTCAAGCTCGGCCTTCTCAGGACCAACGTCGCCGCGAAGAAGAGGAACACCGACCTGGCGTTCCTGATGGGGGTAGACATGTCAACGATGGGCGAGCAGGTGAAGGCGTGGTACCTGGCGGAGCGCGGCCTCATCTTGAACAAGATGTCGGGACCGGCGGCGACCACTGCCCCTACGCCCACGACTACGCCCACGCCCACGACCACGCCTACGCCAACGCCAACGCCGGTGCCGAGCACTGAAGTTGTGCCCACAACGCCGACGCCGACCTCGGCCAGCCCTACGGCAGAGGAGCGTGTCATTTGAGTTCCATGTCTATGGTTCCTAACCTTTTGATCACCGGACTTTGGCTATGTTCAATCACCGACCTGCGGCATGATGATCGCCGAACTTGTGTCGTTTTTTGATAGCGGGAAAGTGAACTTTGAATTTTGCTGCATTTGAGGGCCGAAACCTGGGGGCGCGGCTGGAAAGTCGACCCCTCCAACTGTTAGTTAGCATGCATGGAACTACCTACAATACTCCCATTACAATCAGCGTAAGGCACAAGCTTCTCAGCCTGACTGCGATTTAGAGGATCCGCATCAGACGGCGATGGAGGCTGCGGTGGCTTCGGGCAGGCGATACTCTTAAGTTGTTCATCAAGGGTAATGATCACCGGCGTAGGAGCTGTTGAATAATTAAGCAATTTTTTATTAAGTTTAATCTAAAAAGGATGAAACATGAGTTGAATAATTAAGCAATTTTTTATTAAGTTTAATCTAAAAAGGATAAAACATGATACGCATGATGATCGTTGGCACAAGTCAGAATTTTTTTAACTATTCACAAGGGTGCACTTGAGCCCAGGATTAGAAACTCCATATCCGCACAGAAACATTTTTTCCTGGTCATGGAAAATGGAAGTCAACTGCATTGAACTGAACAGAGTGGAATATATCAGGCTCCAAAAGCAGAGAATCTGCCTTCATACTCATCATCAGTGGTCTTTTAAGCGTAAAATGCTATCCAATCGTATGGATATATGTACTAGCACCTGAGTGGCGCCAAGAGCTCTGTTCTAAGCTGACTACAAAGTGGCTTGTCAGGCTATACAAAAATGTGGGGTAAGGCGTGGTACCTTCACAATGTGTTTCCTACCACGATGGTCAACGGTGTACATAAGAGCAAGATGGCCCCTTCCAGCAGTGGCCATTCTCATAATATTTGCATATTCCTCGTTGAGACTGCCCTCTTGACGATGATCTTGACGACGTACCGCTGCCATGATCTTGACGATGATCAGACGACCTCCTAGAGTGGTTCGAGCTACCACGCCGTGAATCATTGCCCTGATAGCTACCCCGCCGAGATTCGTTGCCGTGACAGTGCCTATCATGGTGTTGATTCGACTGGCTGCCTCGACTAGCACTGCCAGAAGATGGATGCCAGCTCTTGTTGCTCCCTGGTGCCTCTCCCCAGCCAGCAGAATTTGAATTGGTGCTTCCCTGTCTCCTTTGTGCTTCTGAAGAGCTTTTAGCTGTTGGTGTTGTTTGGCGACCTGAAGACGAGTTACGGTTTTGGCTACCACTCTTGAAATTCACCTTTGAACTCTCACGGGCTGACGAATGCCGACCTGGAGTTTTTCTCCCCTCCGGAGATGAACTTGATCGTAACCAGCCTGAGGCTTGTGTGCTTCCCTCTAGAGATGAACCCCAACCTGAACCTTTTGTGCCTCCCTCTAGAGATGAACCCCAACCTGAACCTTTTGTGCCTCCCTCTAGAGATGAACCCCAACCTGAACATTTTGTGCGTCCATCTAGAGATGAACCCCAACCTGAACCTTTTGTGTTTACCTCTAGAGATAAACCCCGCCCTGAACCTTTTGTGCTTCCATCTACAGATGAACCCCAGCCTGAACCTTTTGTGCTTCCATCTACAGATGAACCCCAGCCTGAACCTTTAGCGCTTGTCTCTAGAGATGAACCTGATTGCCATCCTGAAGCCTTTGTGCTCCCCTCGAGAAATTGGCCTACTGCTTGCCTGCCTGAAACTTTTGTGTTCCCGTCCAGGAATGAGCCTACCGGTTGCCGACCTGAAGCTTTTGTGCTCCCCTCCAAAGATGAGCCTAATGGTTGCCCGCCTGAAGCTTCTGTGCTCTTGAGAGATGAGTTCAACAATGCAGCACTTGGTTTTAGTTTTACCTAATTAAGTCAGAAGTAACATGTTTAGTTGGACTTCAATCCTCAGATATTTAGAGGATCATGTTGCTAGGATTTCTCTTTTTGAAAGGCACATCACGCTTGGACCTCAAGCCCTAGATATTACAAATAAGGATTACCTGCTCTGGCACTCCACAATCTGTGGAAGCACTTGGGTTGCCTTTTTCCATCTTTTCCTCTGGTGTTGGTGGTATTTCACCAACACAGCTATTTTCTCGGGCTACTACTGCCTCCTCTATAATGCATGAAGTATCTTTTCCATCAGCTCCAAGATCTGTAGAAGATGGTGTAAGATTCTCTGTCAAGTTAACAACAAAAACAGGAAAAGACTATCATTTCATTACCTGAGGAGGGTTGGGGAGCAGGTGTTGGTGAAGACAATGACCACATGTCATTGCTTGGGTCATCTTGAACACCCCACAGAGCAGAATCAACAGCTCCGCCTTGATAGTAACTAGGTTCACCCCAAGGAGATAGCGCAATAGGGCTAGAGCACTGCGGCCTTTCTTCCTCAGCTGAAGCTGGGTTGAAATTTTCCAAAGGCATTCCAGCATGCACATTATAAGTTCCACAGTTTGGTTCTGTCAAAGATCCCAGCACATCACAAACTCCAGCATCAGAGACAGAACTAACAGTTATGTTATCTCTCTTAGCTGATGTGGCATCTCCTTTTAGTGGCGCTGTTTGAGTGACACAGCCTCCATCTTTTAGATATCTTTCTTCTACACATGATGTTTGTGTTTCCTTAAGTAATTGCAAGCCAACAAATTTACTTGAAGGCAGACCAGATGTTTCTGACACAAAAGCTATTGAAGAGTGGTCATATGCCTTTGTAGCTGAATCTTCAGGTGCTACTGATGTTGACCCTAACTTGTTCATCACAGGCTGCTTCCTCTCAAATTTTGGATTTGGACTGGGATATTGATCTTGAGTGCCAGGGGATAACACTGAATCAATTTTAGGCTCAAAAAGTTGATTAACTGAAGCATTTGATGCATCAGGGGGGCATGGTTTCTGCAGATTCATGATCTCCTTGGTCTTGCTTGAACTAGAAGTGCATGTAAATGAAGTTGATTGTGCACCGCAGGCAGGAGCTCTTGACTGACTAGGAATGCCCAAGGCTGAATTGGATTCTCTTCCATCAACAAGATTTGACCTTGAACAGCTCTCAGGCTTCATGTTACTCTGGCTGTTGTGACTCTTTGGTGGTGGGGTTGGACTACACAAACCACTGGTTTCTTGGCGATTGTTGTGTTCCCCAATCTTTTCTCGGGGGACCCCATCACCATGAGATCCTGTTGATCTATATGAACCAGCAAAAGATGGAATGGTGCTTGAACAGCTAGCCTGATGCTGAATCTGGACACTAGAAGCCAGTGGCTCCCAGCATGTTGTTGATGGCAAAGCTTCACCCATAAAGTTTGGACTTTCTCTTCTCAGAGGAGGACGGTCAGAAGACTGGCTGGGTAATCCAGAAGAGTAGACAACATTATAGCCAATAGGGGAAGTAATGTTTCCAGTCATACTTGGGTTAATTCTATCTTGCCCAGAGCCTGCCCATGCAGATTTATTATTGTTAATAACTGGCGTAGGTTGAATGATATCTTTCTGCTGTGTTGAGAGCACTTCAGTCAGCAACAATGAGTTCTCTTCACTCTCAAATGTGAGCCATATCTTCATGCCACTTGGGAAATAAGTAGTCCACTTGGATAGCTGTGAAAGAGTAAACGGGCCCTGAACATTTCCAGAAGGGTCCTTGTAGTGCCATACTTTTTCTGGCTCTGTGTCACTTGATACAACCCCAGATGACGGAACTGATGCAGCATCACCCGCTGTATTATTTAAATCAATGCGAGGCCGAGGAATATTCAATCCATTTGCTGCCTGCAAATTAGTGATACTTCCTGCTCCTTGTATATGTGTTACGCCCTCCGTAGGAAGATTTAAACTAGAGTGACGACTAGCATCGGGACATTTTTGTGACAGGTACTGCACAGCGTTTGTTTCTGTCCCTTCTCTTCCAGGAAACAGAAGATCTGGTCCATTCCTATTTATGGTCAAATCAACTGCATAGAAGTCAATAAGTCCTCAGAAAATTAATACTTATTAGTGGAACACACAATTACAGTCAACAGGTGAAGTACCAGTTGTTTCATCATTCCATTCTTCAGCAGATTCATAAGTAGGAGCCATATGGGGGTCAACATGTACTTCTGGAACTTCATTAATCTTGCGTGCTATTTCTTCAGGAGTGTTCAGAAGTTGTAACTTCTCTACGCACTCTCTTAGTGTATGACATAATTAAGGATCATCAAATGAAGGTAGCACCAATAACAGCACTTAAATGAAGAGCACACATGATTACCTATCTTATGCAAAAAGAAAGCCAAACATAAATTAATTGAGATTATATGACAGGATAGATGCACATGCAACATCTTTAGAACACTGAATGATAGCCCGGGTTTAAAGATGAAAGATGGTTTCCACCATATCATTTTATGTAACACAAAATAAAGGAAGGATGAGAACAATACAAAAGTTGTTTATCTCCATTAAATGAGGGTCACAAAATATTGTGTTCTCTTCATAAAGATAACCCTCGATAAGGCCGATACTATTCGGTAAGTGCGAGAAACAAAGTTCAGAGATAAGAAACTCCAATTGAAGACAAAACAACATAAAAGAAAAATAACCGCCAAAGAGGTTGTGAGCTAAACCCGGTACCTAGCAATCCCATGTAATATCTTCGTTCTCCAGAGAGGTTATGAGAAACTCTCAAAAAAAAAATTACAAATTCTAAACCCTACAATAGCACCGTCCTTGGTCACAAATGTTACGAGTTAAAGTTTGCCAGAATAAATGTGTCCTCGGGCCAACAAATATGTGCACAATGGTAGTTTATTTGATAGCTTTAAAGGTTCGGCTATGGTAGCATATGCATGCCAAGCCATGACTAAACAATCAAGGACCAAAACAAGATCTTCACACTATACGACCCACAGAAACACCAACACCAACGCTAAGATAAAAATATATAACAATAGCTCAACATGGTAAGTTAGAAGGATATTCTTTTCGGCGTCCAGTTTCGCTAGCACGGTCACGGAGATGGCTCAGCCTCTGCTTTTCATTTACCAACCACTGAAAAGGATTTAACACACAATAAGTGCTGTTAGATCAAGCTAGAGAACCTATCGGTTATTACCAAATAAGCAACCTCATCACATCGCCAGCTTTTATTTGTTAGTGTAGTACTTACATCATTAATTTGCAGAGATTGGAAGCTTTTGGCTATCTCATATATGTCTCCCTGAATTAACAAGATGAAGAAAATAATTCAGACATACACAATTTGGTAACTTAGGTATCAGACGGATCATCATAAATTGGATCTTGATCAGCAGTACCACTTTAAGTCGAGGAATTAGACCATACTTCATGCTCTGGCGTAAGCGTTTGCATTCATCCTACATTATACAAGCAAACAAGCCAGTTAGATACAACAAAACGTAAGAGACACTCATCTAACACTACCCCCACATTCAGCAGTCGGAAAATTACATCTAAGAGCTAGTGAAAAAAAGGGGGAGATAGAGATTGGCCAACATATACAGTGGTGATACTGAATTTAAGGTCTATAAACAAGAATATTGTTGTATCAAGATCCAAATTCAACAATCAAACTCAAATACTAGATTGATTCTTGGAAAGCAGATAAGACATAAGACACTAAAGATGTTAAAAGCTTGCGAAAAAGAGACAAATGGGTTTGTAAATGATCGACAATAGCCCCTTATTGCACGATACACATGATCAAATAAAAGATGTCCAAATCCAGTGTCAAAATTAGACATAATCACTAACAAATTCAAGAAGGCAGTATTGAGACACAGCATCAACCTTTGATGGTCGTGTGTCATTTACTATAGACTATAGTAATTAGTAAGATCCATTATGAATAGTTGTTTCTCGTGATTCTAGCACAACAACAAAGCATGTTTCTTAAAAATTGAAACAACGAATTTGTAGCTTAACGCCTTAACTAAACATTAAAATTGTGCATTGATGATCTAAAATGTGAAAATAGTTGCCAATTATACTCAGTCATAATGTATTTTTACAATCAAATGTATGTTTCACTGTAAGTGTATACTAAGTTAGTTAGCCAACAAAAACATGCCAACACCTAACAGCATTTCCGGTCAGTGAAGGCTCACCCGATATTACAGGTATCAAACAAATAAATGTATAAGCAACATGTGTCCTTGCATGCATTACCTGCGTGAAATCCTGATTTGAGATCGTATCCATTGTGATCACTTCCTTCTTATCTAAGTTTGATATCTCAAGTGCACAGTCTGTTGTCTTCTTACCAACACTGTATCGTTCTGCAACTTTATGTGTACCTGCATACAAAATCATTTTAGTTAAATTACAATTGAGTAGCTAATATCGGTAAATCAGTCAGGAGTAAAAATCTTACCAAGAACTTTGACTAGGCGATACATATCTTGCTTTTGGCCAGAACCCGGAATTCTTATCCTCACAAAAGCACCTGTAATCTTCTCAGAGAATGCAGCAACATCATCAATGATATCCTCCATCAAGCTGCGGCGCAAGTATATTAAATTGATATTATGCATGTCAATGGCTGCATAATCCTCTAGATTAGCTGGTAGATCTCTTTCAAGCTTCTTATGAGTCTTCCTCCTCTTATCAGAGCTTAACTTAGTTCCAATCTCACTATGTCCTCCACTATCTACTTGTGCTGAATCTGGCTCACGGGCTAATTGGGTATCACCATTTAATGCTGGAGTCTCTTTCACATGAAGATGAATCTCCAAAAGTTTTAACATCTCGAAATGACCAACACGTGGTTTCCTAAACAGACTACTAAGCCTTGCATCACAAATAATTTGACTTTTTTTGCGAGGGTCACGGAGATTATTTTGCTTTATATACTCAAGCAACAGAACCTGAACATCAAATTGGGAAATTTGAGACACATCACCATTTCTCATGTGCCCAATGAATTCCAGCAGCTCCGGTGAGGCCCATTTCGGGTCACCCGACAAATCCATGCCTTCAAATGGTGCTCCCTTGGGTAAGCTTTCGGAACCTTTAATTGAAATTTCACAGTTCCTTGCAGTATTAAGACTATGATTTTGACGCTTCCGCCCCCTTTTCCTTAAAGAAGTACCCCGACTTCGTTTCCTCGAAGAGCTGTCAGAACTGACATTATGGTCATTGTTTGCTTCATATCGCTCACCAGATGACTCCTCTTTTTCTCTCCTAGCAGAAATGCTTCGAACAGTCCAATTGCTTTTGGCACTGATTAGTTCTTCCAATGTTAATAAATGCTTCCCTTTTACATCAAGCCAATATAACTTGAAGAGATATTCCCAACTATTTTTATCATCAAAATCAACCATCACCTGCCATCGAGAAAAAATATGATAACAAGTCCATATGACACATCACAGGCACATAATCAATCAAAAAGGAAACAAGAATAGACCATTTCATGATTTATGCAAATCAAACCTAGAGTGGAAGTATTGCTTGTTCCTAGCATCTATCTATACAATCTTCATCCCAAACAAAGCAGATTTCAACTTTAATAGTATTGCATGTTGCAGGTAGGCCTCTGCCAAAACAGAAGATTTCCGCACTGCAAAAGACTAGACGATGGCTAAATGCAGTACCAACAAGGCCCCAAGAAAGTGAACAATTATCAAGCATATACCCGCATGGAACTTCTTAAGGGCATTAAAGTTAGGTGCAGTAAATCTCAGTCATCTAAGGTAAAAAAAGGAGAATCGCCGTATGTTCAAATATCAGCAAACAAAGTGTAGATATTACAAACAACAGTGCGAGCAAAGTAGCATACTAAAACGGATAATGAATGAGCACAACCCAATTTAGCCATCATATGACGATGGTGTGCCGATTCGGCAATTTAGGTATGATCGTATCAGTACTTATACTTAGTATCTAGTTTATTCAAATGCATCAGAATGGAAATTAGGTCACACGATCATTATGTATTGTGCCTTTTGAAGGTGACATCAGAGTTCCATGGTTGCATATCTGATTCAAGCTAGTAGCGTAATTTTATAATGCAATTTCAACACAGGCAAAGACACATGTGGCTAAACTTAAAGGCAATACAGTGGATAAATTGACTCAGCAAAAGCTACCAACTTAGCATGCACAGAAATCCATAGCTACAGGCCTGCAGCTTATATAACAATATTACAACCTCGGTAGAAGGGCTAGGATTTAGATCACGCAATAAAACATGCAACGTAATCAGGAGACCTGATACAAAAAAATATATATATAATAAAAGAAATTACTAAGAAAATAACATGGGGACTATGGGAAGTGTTCCCATATTCCATGAATTGGCATTCAAAACTTATTACTACCTCCATTCCAGTGAATAAAGCATGCACGCATTTCAAATTTTAACTTTGACCGTCAATTTAACCAACAAACATAAGTTATGCGACTTAAAAATTATACCATTGAAAAGTCCTTCCAAATATGAATTCATTAGTATAATAACTTTTGTCACACATACCCCACATGTAGTTGTTTAAATTGATAGTCCAAGTTCAATTTTGGAATACGTGTGTGCGGTATTCGTTGGAATGGAGGAGCATTTTCCTTACAGAAACCGAGGACACAATCTATGCACTTGCTGACTCATGACTTGCAGTGCTAACTCGACTTTTTAGTGCCACATTATTTTTCTGATTGAAATAGCCTAACTGAACCAAAATGGCGGTGTTTAGGGACTCAACTGGAAAAATTAGGATGTATGTGTGCCCAACTTTACTTTGATTAAAGTTTGGGGCCAATGGCGATATATTCACTTAATAGCTCAGCACTGTCGAAGATGCATAGTTAGGAAAATGTCAGTGTGACGATGACCTGAGTCACACGTTCACCCTCACAATGGATGGTATTTTCATAATTATACATTTACTGTGCTGCTGAGCTGACTAAAATGTAGTGGTGGTTTGTCCAAGGAATGAGAGCAGGATGTATGAACACTCTGGTTCCATAGAGATGCACATGTTTTAGTGTTTGCATACAGATGCTTCTGTGCTTCATCAAAATGGAACGTGGTATACAATTTAAGGGCCAACAGTACAATACCTTTGTAGCATCTTGGTCTTTGGACTCTATCAACAATATAGTGGCATAGCAAGTGTCACAGAAGCCCTTGTTCCCTCTAACACCAAAGAATTTGCCCTGTTTGACGCATGCCTTGCAGAGGGAGTAAGTACAAGTATAGCACATGTACTGTGCTGCCTTTTCACAGCTGCTGCAAATGTGCCAACCTGGCATGTGTGGCATCAAGATACAGGACAGGTCAGATTGAACTATCGTTTCTGAAGTTAAAGGGTTGGCGCATGCACATAGCCACATACAATGTAATCGTATAGATAACTAAAAAGCAACTATTTATCGTCATGGTGCTTCTTGCCCCATATGGTGTAATGCCAACCGAGCATATCCAGTTCTCCTACATAAACTCAACACATAAATCTGTTTCGACTTCACTATATAAACAGCCTTATAACAGGTGCATGTACACATCAACAGACAACTGATCATGAAGATAAATGTGTAGTAAAAAAAGTGGAAATGATTCAACACTAACTGGGCATAAGCTATATTGCGGAAAAAAGCATCTTCTACAAACTCTACGTCTATAATGAATGTGACCGGGCATTCATGCTGGAGGTTCAGGAAGGCAAGACTACATATCCAAATTACTTTACTGAAGGGGTATGGAAGAAGATCAACGCTGCTCTTAGGTAAATCAGGCTCTTTCAAACGTTACCAATTTCTTCCAATAGAGCTTTTGTCTGCCATTATCAGAAGTATTAATATGCCAAATACTATATGAATATCCAGCACACTGCAGCATTGATATTGTTATTATACTCCATGCAAATACTAGAATGACCAAGACATACCACAATTCCACTTGCCACGGGAGCGGAAAAACGACTCGTCACGCTTGATGCAGGCAGGATGGTACACCTTGGAGCAGCCCCTGCAGCCACAGAACAGGGTTTTCAGCCTAGTCGAAGCGATGAGTCCAACCCGCACTGGCGCGCACAGAATACAGAGGAAGATAATAAATAGTAATAAATAATAAAGCTAGTAATCGCGCGCGCACCTGCGGTCGCAAACCACGAGGCTGCCCCCGTCGAAGCAGATAAAACACACCACCTCCTCGTCGTCATTCTTCTTCACTGGCTTGGGAGGCGCAGGCGCAGCAACCGCTCCGTCCCTGTTCTTCCGCGGCCTCCCTCTCTTCCTCTTCACCGGTGTCTCAGCCACGGCTGGTTCCTGCTGCTGCTGCTGCTGCTGCTGCTGTACCAGGGCCGCGGCCTCCATGATCGAGCCGAGGAAGTGCGAATCATCAAACCCCTCCGCGTGATGAGGCGGGGAAGGCTCCTTGTTCGAGGCAGGAGCCTGCAGCCACGCAGTGAGACGGTGAGGGTGAGGCGACCCCGCTGGTGGCGCTGGAGACGGCTGGCTGGGCCGCGGAGGGGGAGCGGGGTCCGGCATGGGAGGAGGCGGCGGGAGGCGAAGCTCGGGGGGCCACTCTGCCTCGCCGGGGGAGAGCATCTGCCCCGCGTCCATGGGTCAGCAGGGGCCTCGCGCGAATCCAGGGCAAAAACCCTAACCCTAGCAGCGAGGCTGAACCTCGCGGGCAAAGCCTCTCCACCCCGTCGCCGCGGCCCAATCCGCGCGGGTAGGTCGAGTTGGTGTACGACCACGAGCGCGTGGGGAGAGTACAGCGAGCGAGGTGGAGGGAGAGGGAGAGAGACAGACACAACAGAGAGAAAGAGGCAGAGAGCCGAGCCGACTCGAAATGCAAAAGGACGGGGCGGTGGCGGTAATTAGGCCGGGGCATCCGGGGTAAAAACCCCAACGATCGGGGGGCGGAGTGGTGGGTGCGCGCCAGGGAGCCCCGCGAAGCGACGCATGAGGCGGAACGGAAAAGAGAAGTGGGGGGCGTGGTGCGGTGGGGCCGCGCTTTTTCGGGCGTGGTCCCCGGACCCTTTCCCGCCCCGCGATTGGATGGCCGGGCCGCGTGGTTGGCTCGGAGGCAGTTATTGGGCTCACGCCGTGGCGCCGGTGGTGGTGGCCGAGGAAGGACGTGGTTGCTGCTCGTTGCCGATCGGCCGAGGCCGTTGTCGTGCGTGTTTTCTCGCCTGCGCCGTTTACCTACCGTTGCCGGTCAAAATCAGCTGGGCCCTCGAGCTCAGTAAGTAGAGACTACGGGGAACAATGAAACATGATTAGCATACAACACAGGTCTCCAGAATCTGGCACATGCACTGTGATCTGATTGTATACTGTACATATCTGCAGCTTTCATATAGTTTATGAATGGCGCACGAACATGTGGGCGGCTCTCAATGTTGAATACACCATTTCCCGTGTGTCTCTTTTAAGAACATCTACAGCCGGCAAATCCGGCCCCCTTACACCCACGGCCAACACATCCGGACACGTCCACAGACAAAATCTAGCACATGCACTATGATCCGATCGTATACTGCATATATGCAACTTTCACATAGTTTATGAATGGCACGTGTAACATGTGTGCAGCTCTTATCGTTGAATACGCTATTTCCTTTGTCTCCTAAAAGCATCTACGGCCGTCAAATCCGGCCCCTTACACCCACGGCCAACACATCCGGACGCATCCACAGACAGAATCTAGCACATGCACTATGATCCGATCATATACTACATATCTGCAGCTTTCACATAGTTTATGAATGGCACGTGTAACATGTGTGCAGCTCTCACTGTTGAATACACCATTTCCTTTGTCTCCTAAGAGCATCTATAGCCGGCAATCCCCCTTACACCATGGCCGCGTGCAACAGAAATTCATGGTCCAATAGCGCTAGGCGGCTTTTTGTATGGGCTGCCACACATCCAAACACCTTAAATGCGGAGCTTCAATCCATACAATCCATATACATCGATCGTATGATACAAATTGTTCGAATTCAACATTTCAAAACAAAAGAAAGCAAATCATAGTTCAACAACAATCCGGACATGCCAAAAAGAAATCAATGTTCGAGCCTGGCGTATGCCTCACTGGCTGGTCGAATCACTCGTCGGACGCCATCCATGCGGCCTGCTCCGAGGGCATCCTTGCGTCCTGCTCACTTTGCATCCTTCTTTGCATGCTTCATTGCTACCCTTGGCCGCCCTCGTCATTGCGTACTTGTTGGAAATATGCCCTAGAGGCAATAATAAATTAGTTATTATTATATTTCCTTGTTCATGATAATCGTTTATTATCCATGCTATAATTATATTGATAGGAAACTCAGATACATGTGTGGATACATAAACAACACCATGTCCCTAGTAAGCCTCTAGTTGACTAGCTCGTTGATCAACAGATGGTTACGGTTTCCTGACCATGGACATTGGATGTCGTTGATAACGGGATCACATCATATGGATAATGATGTGATGGACAAGACCCAATCCTAAGCCTAGCACAAAGATCGTAGTTCATATGCTAAAGCTTTTCTAATGTCAAGTATCATTTCCTTAGACCATGAGATTGTGCAACTCCACGGATACCGTAGGAATGCTTTGGGTGTACCAAACGTCGTAACGTGAATCGGGTGGCTATAAAGGTGCACTACGGTATCTCCGAAAGTGTCTGCTGGGTTGGTACGAATCGAGATCGATTTGTCACCCGTAAACGGAGAGGTATCTCTGGGCCCACTCGGTAGGACATCATCATAATGTGCACAATGTGACCAAGGGGTTGATCACGGGATGATGTGTTACGAACGAGTAAAGAGACTTCTGCCGGAAACGAGATTGAACAAGGTATCGGGATACCGACGATCGAATCTCGGGCAAGTACAATACCGCTAGACAAAGGGAATTGTATACGGGATCGATTGAGTCCTTGACATCGTGGTTCATCCGATGAGCTCATCGTGGAACATATGGGAGCCAACATGGGTATCCAGATCCCGCTGTTGGTTATTGACCGGAGAACGTCTCGGTCATGTCTGCATGGTTCCCGAACCCGTAGGGTCTACACACTTAAGGTTCGGTGACGCTAGGGTTATAAAGGAAGTTTGTATGTGGTTACCGAATGTTGTTCGGAGTCCGGATGAGATCCGGACGTCATGAGGAGTTCCGGAATGGTCCGGAGGTAAAGATTTATATATGGAAGTCTGTTTTGGTTACCGGAAAAGTTTGGGTTTTTGATGAACGACGGGACCACCGGGAGGGTCCTGTGGGTCCACCAAGTGGGGCCACCAACCCCGGAGGGCTGCGTGGGCCAAGTGTGGGAGGGACCAGCCCGGGTGGGCTGGTGCGCCCCACAAGGGGCCCAAGGCGCGAGGAAGAGTGGGAGGGGCAAACCCTAGGGCGAGATGGGCCCTAAGGCCCACCCCAGCGCGCCTCCCTCTCTCCCCCTGGCCGCCACCCAGATGGCATCTGGGGGCTGCCGCCACCCTTGGGGAGGGAACCCTAGAGGGGGCGCAGCCCCCTCCCCTCCCCCTATAAATACATGAGGTCTAGGGGCTGCCCAATACACGAGAACCTCTCCCTCTTGGCGCAGCCCTACCTCTCTTACTCCTCCTCTCTCGTAGTGCTTGGCGAAGCCCTGCTGGATTGCCACGCTCCTCCATCACCACCACGCCATTGTGCTGCTGCTGGATGGAGTCTTCCTCAACCTCTCCCTCTCTCCTTGCTGGATCAAGGCATGGGAGACGTCACCGGGCTGTCACGTGTGTTGAACAGCGGAGGTGCCGTCCGTTCGACACTAGGATCTCCGGTGATTTGGATCACGACGAGTATGACTCCTTCAACCCCGTTCTCTTGAACGCTTCCGCTTAGCGATCTACAAGGGTATGTAGATGCACTCTCCTTCTCCTCGTTGCTGGTTTCTCCTTAGATAGATCTTGGTGACACGTAGAAATTTTTGAATTTCTGCTATGTTCCCCAACAGTGGCATCATGAGCTAGGTCTATTGCGTAGATTCTTTGCACGAGTAGAACACAAAGTAGTTGTGGGTGTTTATTTTGTTCAATATACTTACCATTACTAGTCCAATCTTGTTTCGACGGTATTGTGGGATGAAGCGGCCCGGACCGACCTTACACGTACACTTACGAAGACAGGTTCCACCGACTGACATGCACTTGGTGCATAAGGTGGCTAGCGGGTGCCGCCTCCCACTTTAGTCGGAGCAATTCGATGAAAAGGGTCCTTATGAAGGGTAAATAGCAATTGGCATATCACGTTGTGGTTTTTGCGTAGGTAAGAAAGCGTTCTTGCTAGAAACCCATAGCAGCCACGTAAAACATGCAAACAACAATTAGAGGACGTCTAACTTGTTTTTGCAGGTATGCTATGTGATGTGATATGGCCAAGAAGAATGTGATGAATGATATGTGATGTATGAGATTGATCATGTTCTTGTAATAGGAATCACGACTTGCATGTCGATGAGTATGACAACGGCAGGAGCCATAGGAGTTGTCTTTATTTATTGTATGACACATGTGTCATTGAACATACACCATGTAATTACTTTACTTTATTGCTAACCGTAGCCATAGTAGTAGAAGTAATTAGTAGGCTAGACAACTTCGTGGAGACACGATGATGGAGATCATGATGATGGAGATCATGGTGTCATGCCGGGTGACGATGATGATCATGGAGCCCCAAAGATGGAGATCAAAGGAGCAAAATGATATTGGCCATATCATGTCACTATTTGATTGCATGTGATGTTTATCATGTTTATGCATCTTATTTGCTTAGAACGACGGTAGTAAATAAGATGATCCTCGTTAAAATTTCAAGAAAGTGTTCCCCTAATCGTGCACCGTTCGCGAAAGTTAAATGCGTTTGAAGCACCACGTGATGATCGGGTGTGATAGATTCTTACGTTCACATACAACGGGTGTAAGCCAGATTTACACACGCCAAACACTTAGGTTAACTTGACGAGCCTAGCATGTACGGACATGGCCTCGAACACAAGAGACCGAAAAGGTCGAGCATGAGTCGTATGGAGGATACGATCAACATGAAGATGTTCACCGATGATGACTAGTCCGTCTCACGTGATGATCGGACACGGCCTAGTTGACTCGGATCATGTAATCACTTAGATGACTAGAGGGATGTCCATTCGAGTGGGAGTTCATGAGATGAACTTAATTATCCTGAACATAGTCAAAAGCCCTTTGCAAATTATGTCATAGCTCGCGCTTTAGTTCTCTTGTTTAGATATGTTCCTAGAGAAAATATAGTTGAAAGTTGACAATAGCAATTATGCGGTCAAGAGAAAGCTTATGTCCTCAATGCATTGCTCGGTGTCGGACCTCGAGCGTGGTCTGTGGATGTTGCGAACATTTGACACACACGTTTTGATGACTACGTGATAGTTCGGTAATGTTAAACGGCTTAGAATTGAGGCACCAAAGAAGTTTTTGACGTCGCGGAACATATGAGATGTTCTGAGGGCTGAAATGGGATTTCAGGCTCGTGCCCACGTCAAGAGGTATGAGACCTCCGACGAGTTTTTCTAGCCTACAAACTAAGGGAGAAGATCTCAATCGTTAAGCTTGTATTCAGATTGTCTGGGTACAACAATCACTTGAATCGAGTGGGGGCTAATCTTCCAGATGAGATAGTGATGTTTCTCCAAAGACATTGCCACCAAGCTACTAGAGCTTCGTAATGAACTATAACATATCAGGGATAGATATGATGATCCTTGAAGTGTTCGCGATGTTTGACACCGCGAAAGTAGAAGTCAAGTAGGAGCATCAATTGTTGATGGTTGGTAAAACCACTAGTGTCAAGAAGGGCAAGGGCAACAAGGGATACTTCATGAAACGGCAAAACAGTTGCTGCTCTAGTGAAGAAACCCAAGGTTGAACCCAAACCCGAGACTAAGTGCTTCAGAATGAGAGGAACGACAGAGAAGCGGAACCACCCTAGATACTTGGTAGATGAGAAGGTGGCAAGGTCGATAGAAGTATATTGGATATACATTAAGTTATTGTGTATATTACTAGTACTCCTAGTAGCACCAGGGTATTAGATACCGGTTCGGTTGCTAAGTGTTAGTAACTCGAAATAAAAGGCTACGGAATAAACGGAGACTAGCTAAAGGTGAGCTGACGATATGTGTTGGAAGTGTTTCCAAGTTTGATGTGATCAAACATCGCACGCTCCCTCTACCATCAAGATTAGTATTAAACCGTAATAACTGTCATTTGGTGTTTGCGTTGAGCATAGACATGATTGGATTATGTCTATCGCAATGCAGTTATTCATTTAAGGAGAATAATGGTTACTCTATTTATTTGAATAATGCCTTCAATGGTCTTGCACCTAAAGGAATGGTTTATTGAATCTCGATCGTAGTGATACATATTTTCATGCCAAAAGATATAAGATAGTAATGATAGTACCACTTACTTGTGGCACTGCCATGTAAGTCATATTGGTGTAGAACGCATGAAGAAGCTCCATGTTGATGGATCTTTGGACTCACTCTTTTTGAAAAGTTTGAGACATGCGAACCATGTCTATTGGTGTATACGCATGAAGAAACTCCATGCAGATGGATCGTTTGGACTCACTTGATTTTGAATCACTTGAGATATGCCGATCATACCACATAGGCAAGATGACTGAAAAGCCTCGGTTTCAGTAAGATGGAACAAGGTAGCAACCTGTTGGAAGTAACACATTTTGATGTGTGCAGTCCAATGAGTGCGAGGCATGCAGTGAATATCGTTATGTTCGACTTCACAGATGATTCGAGTAGATGTTGAGTATATTTACTTGATGAAACACAAGTCTGAATTATTGAATGGTTCAAGTAATTTCAGAGTGAAGTTAAAGATCATTGTGACAAGAGGATAAAATGTCTATGATATGATCATAGAGATAAGTATCTGAGTTACGAGCTTTGTACGCAATTAAGACCTTTGTGGAAATTGTTTCACAATTAATACCGCCTGGAACACCATAGTGTGATGGTGTGTCCGAACATCATAGTTGCACCCTATTGGATATGATGCGTACCATGATGTCTCTTGTCAAATTACCACTATCGTTCATGGGTTAGGCATTAGAGACAACCACATTCACTTTAATAGGGCACCACATAATTCCGTTGAGATGACACCGTGAGAAATATGGTTTAGAGAAACCTAAGTATCGTTTCTTGAAAGTTTGGGATCATGACGCTTATGTGAAAAAGTTTCATCGTGATAAGCTCGAACCCAAAGCGGATAAATACATCTTCATAGGATACCCAAAATGGTTGGGTATACCTCCTATCTCGAATCCGGAAGCAAAAGTAATTGTTTCTAGAAACGGGTCCTTTCTCGAGGAAAAGTTTCTCTCGAAAGAATTGAGTGGGAGGATGGTGGAAACTTGATGAGGTTACTGAACCGTCACTTCAACAAGTGTGTAGCAGGGCACAGGAAGTTGTTCCTGTGGCGCCTACACCAATTGAAGTAGAAGCTTATGATAGTGATCATAAAGTTTTGGATCAAGTCACTACCGTACCTCGTAAGGGGACAAGGATGCGTACTACTTCAGAGTGATACAGTGATCCTGTCTTGAAGTTCATGTTGCTAGACAACAATGAACCTACGAGCTATGGGGAAGCGATGGTGGGCTCATATTTCGACAAATGGTTAGAAGCCATGAAATCCGAGATAGGATCCATGTATCAGAACAAAGCATGAACTTTGGTGGACTTGCCTGATGATCGGCAAGCCATTGAGATAAATGGATCTTTAAGAAGAAGACGGACGTGGACGGTAATGTCACCGTCTATGAAGCTCGACTTGTGGCGAAGAGTTTTTCACAAGTTCAAGGAGTTGACTACGATGAGATTTTCTCATCCGTAGCGATGCTTAAGTCCGTCGAAGCATGTTAGCATTAGCTGCATTTATGAAATCTGGCGGATGGATGTCAAAACGAAGTTTCCTTACCAGTCTTCGTAAGGAAAGGTTGTGTGTGATACAATTAGAAAGTTTTTGTCGATCCTAAGGATGCTAAAAGGTATGATGGCTCCAGCGATCCTTCTAAGGACTGGGAGTAAGCATCTCGGAGTTGGAATGTGCGCTTTGATGAGATGATCAAAGATTTTGGGTTTATACAAAGTTTATGAGAAACTTGTGTTTCCAAAGAAGTGAGTGGGAGCACTATAGAATTTCTGATGAGTATATGTTGTTGACATATTGTTGATCGTAAATGATGTAGAATCTCTGAAAGCGTATAGGGTTGTTTGAAAAGTGTTTTTCAATGGAAAACCTGGATTAGGCTACTTGAACAATAAGCATCAAGATCTATAAGATAGATCAAAATGTTTAATAATACTTTCAAATGAGCACATACCTTGACATAATCTTGAAGGTGTTCAAGATGGATCACCAAAGAAGGAGTTCTTGACTGAGTTGTAAGGTATGAAGTTAAGAGTTAAAGCTCGACCACGGCAGAAAAGAGAGAAAGGACGAAGGTCGTCCCCTATGCCTTAGACGCAGGCTCTACAGTATGCCATGCTGTGTACCACACCCGATGTGTGCCTTGCTACATATCTAGCAAGAGGGTACAAAGGTGATCAAGGAGTGGATCACCAGATAGCGGTCAAAATTATCCTTAGAGGAATAAGGATATGTTTCTCAGTTATGGAGGTGATAAAGAGTTCGACGTAAAGAGTTGCGTTGATGCAAGCTTAACACCTATCCGGATAGCTCGAGTAGAGATACCGATACGTATAATGGAGCAACAATTTGGAATAGCTCCAAGTGGAACGTGGTAGCGACATCTACAATATGACATAAAGTTTTGCGAAATACATAGGGATCTAAATATTGCGCATCCGTTGACTACAACCTCTCTCACAAGCATAAACATGATCAAACCCAGAACTCATTGAGTGTTAATCACATAGTGATGTGAACTAGATTATTGATTCTAGTAAACTCTTTGGATGTTGGTCACATGGCGATGTGACCTGTGAGTGTTAATCACATGGCGATGTGAACTAGATTATTGACTCTAGTGCAAGTGGGAGACTGTTGGAAATATGCCCTAGAGGCAATAATAAATTAGTTATTATTATATTTCCTTGTTCATGATAATTGTTTATTATCCATGCTATAATTGTATTGATAGGAAACTCAGATACATGTGTGGATACATAAACAACACCATGTCCCTAGTAAGCCTCTAGTTGACTAGCTCGTTGATCAACAGATGGTTACGGTTTCCTGACCATGGACATTGGATGTCGTTGCTAACGGGATCACATCATATGGATAATGATGTGATGGACAAGACCCAATCCTAAGCCTAGCACAAAGATCGTAGTTCATATGCTAAAGCTTTTCTAATGTCAAGTATCATTTCCTTAGACCATGAGATTGTGCAACTCCCGGATACCGTAGGAATGCTTTGGGTGTACCAAACGTCACAACGTGGCGGGTGGCTATAAAGGTGCACTATAGGTATCTCCGAAAGTGTCATTGGGTTGGCACGAATCGAGATCGATTTTTCACTCCGTGTAAACGGAGAGGTATCTCTGGGCCCACTCGGTAGGACATCATCATAATGTGCACAATGTGACCAAGGGGTTGATCACGGATGATGTGTTACGGAACGAGTAAAGAGACTTGCCGGAAACGAGATTGAACAAGGTATCGGGATACCGACGATCGAATCTCGGGCAAGTACAATACCGCTAGACAAAGGGAATTGTATACGGGATCGATTGAGTCATCGTGGTTCATCCGATGAGATCATCGTGGAACATATGGGAGCCAACATGGGTATCCAGATCCCGCTGTTGGTTATTGACCGGAGAACGTCTCGGTCATGTCTGCATGGTTCCCGAACCCGTAGGGTCTACACACTTAAGGTTCGATGGCGCTAGGGTTATAAAGGAAGTTTGTATGTGGTTACCGAATGTTGTTGAGTCCGGATGAGATCCCGGACGTCACGAGGAGTTCGGAATGGTCCGGAGGTAAAGATTTATATATGGGAAGTCCTGTTTTGGTTCTGGAAAAGTTTGGGGTTTTTCGATAGCGATATCGGGACCACCGGGAGGGTCCTGGGTCCACCAAGTGGGGCCACCAACCCGGAGGGCTGCGTGGGCCAAGTGTGGGAGGACCAGCCCTGTGGGCTGGTGCGCCCCACAAGGGGCCCAAGCGCGGGGAAGAGTGGGAGGGGCAAACCCTACGGCAGATGGGCCCTAAGGCCCACCCCAGCGCCTCCCCTCTCTCCCCTCGGCCGCCACCCAGATGGCATCCGGGGCTGCCGCCACCCTTGGGGAGGGAACCCTAGAGGCGCAGCCCTCCCTCCCCTATAAATACATGAGGTCTAGGGGCTGCCCAACATACGAGAACCTCTCCCTCTTGGCGCAGCCCTACCTCTCTTACTCCTCCTCTCTCGTAGTGCTTGGCGAAGCCCTGCTGGATTGCCACGCTCCTCCATCACCACCACGCCATTGTGCTGCTGCTGGATGGAGTCTTCCTCAACCTCTCCCTCTCTCCTTGCTGGGTCAAGGCATGGGAGACGTCACCGCTGTCGTGTGTGTTGAACACGGAGGTGCCGTCCGTTCGGCACTAGGATCTCCGGTGATTTGGATCACGACGAGTACGACTCCTTGAACCCCGTTCTCTTGAACGCTTCCGCTTAGCAATCTACAAGGGTATGTAGATGCACTCTCCTTCTCCTCGTTGCTGGTTTCTCCTTAGATAGATCTTGGTGACACGTAGAAAATTTTGAATTTCTGCTACGTTCCCCAACAGTACTCCCTATGTTCGTTGATCTCCTTCTTCTCC
The DNA here is from genome assembly GCA_021605145.1 of Aegilops bicornis. NCBI lineage: Eukaryota > Viridiplantae > Streptophyta > Magnoliopsida > Poales > Poaceae > Aegilops > Aegilops bicornis. Next base: position 349,008,868 of record CM038669.1, read on the forward strand.
GCAAGCCACTTCTTTGCATGTTCATCCAAGAGGGTTCCGTCTGCCAACATGATCTTCGCATCCTCCGCGCCCTTTGCGAGTTGCAACCTGTCCTCTCAAGCTCAATCTTGGCTTGCCTTCTACTTTATCTCTTAATACATGACAACTTTAGCTTTGATTTTCGTCTCTTTGTAGTTCCCTAAAGAATTACTTTGAGTAATGCTTATTTACCCCCCCCCCCCAACTCTAAATTGTACCAATGAAAAGTAATTACTTTGAGCAGAGAAGAGGAGGGCAGCAAGGAGAGAACATGGGGACGGGTGGCTAGGGTGTTTCTCTTGCACGAGGATCAGGAAGCTGGAGTAATCCAAGAGCGGAAACGATCCTGTTGCTCTTAGGTATGATATTATATTTTTCAGTCATTTACTTTTTCCACTCGATCAAGGTTCGTTGTTACTCCAGGGAAGAACTGCGAATTTGCAGTAGGTAGTAAATAAGCCATTTCTTACGAATCTTGTAAATTTCTGTATTTTGGAGTTCAAGAGCCCCTGGTTTGCTCTGGCCTCGATCCAAACACGCCGTCAGACTTTCAGCCCATGGGCTTGGTAAATCAAGATCAAGATCGAGAGACGGTGTTGACTTTCAACCCAAGGCCTCAATAAAACGAGAGAACGAGAGAGCAGTCAGGAGGCGGCGGCGGCTCCAGAAGAAGGATGCAGAAGCTGGAGCGTCATCTATGGTGTGGCACAGTGCGGAAGTCGTCCAAGGTGTCTTGGATGTGGAGCGAAGCCATTTGGAGTGAAGCCGAGCAGCCTAGGATGGTAGGCTGGGGTCAACGCCGGTGGGGTGGTGCAGATGGAGGCGCTGGGACGGGCTAGCGAGGTGAAGAGGACGGGGTCAAGAGTAGATGTTGTGCGTGCGTGCGTCCCCTCCATTTTTTGTGACCAAGCCCACGTGAAATCTAGCCAGCAAATTATGCATGGTACGATGCTGAATCCATCTACTTGTGGTTAGTTTTATGAACCTGCATGTATTTTGTTCAACTGGTCGTGTCTTCCTGAATTGTAAAGTCTTTGGCTGAGTCTATGCATTGAGAAGGTGATCTCCTGATGCATCTATCACTATATGAAATTTATTTGAAGGTCTCCATGCATGATGGATTCTATGCAGATTGTCGTGTCTGTGTCGATTATTTTGGCATGCATTTATTTGGCCAACATTATCTAGATGCATGTTTATTCATATATAGGTAAACAGGTTAACATAAACATGCATCTCAGTATCTGATGCGGCTTGAAGCTACGTCGGTATTTCTCCAAAGAGGAAGGGATGATGCAGCACAGCGACGATAGATATTTCCCTCGGTGAAGAAACCAAGGTTATCGAACCAGTAGGAGAACCAAGCAACACAACATAAACAACCCCTGCACACAGATAACAAATCCTCGCAACCCGGCGTGTAAAAGGGGTTGTCAATCCCTTTCGGGTAGCGGCGCCCCAAGATGGGCAAACGGACGTGAGAAAATTGTAGTAGATTGATAGATCGAACGCCAAATAAAATAAATAAGAATAAAACGCAGCGAGGTATTTTTGTGTTTTTTGTTTAATAGATCTAAAAATAAATGCAAAGGAAAAGTGGATCGCAAAGGCAAATATATGAGAAAGAGACCCGGGGGCTGTAGGTTTCACTAGTGGCTTCTCTCGAGAAAAATAGCAAATGGTGGGTAAACAAATTACTGTTGGGCATTTGATAGAACTTCAAATAATAATTATGATATCCAGACAATGATCATTACATAGGCATCACGTCCAAGATTAGTAGACCGACTCCTGCCTGCATCTACTACTATTACTCCACACATCGACCGCTATCCAGCATGCATCTAGTATATTAAGTTCATGGAGAAACGGAGTAATGCAATAAGAACGATGACATGATGTAGACAATATCTATCTATGTAGAGATAGACCCCATCATTTTATCCTTAGTAGCAACGATACATACGTGTTGGCTCCCCTTCTGTCACTGGGATCAAGCACCGTAAGATCGAACCCACTACAAAGCACCTCTTCCCATTGCAAGATAAATAGATCGAGTTGGCCAAACAAAACCCAAATATCAAAGAAGAAATATGAGGCTATAAGAGATCATGCATAAAAGAGATCAAAGAAACTCAAACACTTTCATGGATATAAAAAGATATAACTGATCATAAACTCAAAGTTCATCAGATCCCAACAAACACACCGCAAAAAGAGTTACCTCATATGGATCTCCAAGAGAAAATTGTATTGAGAATTCAGCGAGGGAGAGGAAGCCATCTAGCTACTAACTACGGACCCGAAGGTCTACAAAGAACTACTCACGCATCATCGGAGAGGCACCAATGGAGGTGGTGAACCCCATCCATGATGGTGTCTAGATTGGATCTGGTGGTTCTGGACTCTACTACGGTTGGATCAATATTTCGTCGACTCCCCTAGGGTTTTGGGAATATTGGGGTATGATAACCCACGAGTATAGGGGATCAATTGTAGCCTCTTTCGATAAGTAAGAGTGTCGAACCCAATGAGGAGCTAAAGGTAGAACAAATATTCCCTCAAGTTCTATCGACCACCGATACAACTCTACGCACACTTGACGTTTGCTTTACCGGAAACAAGTATGAAACTAGAAGTACTTTGTAGGTGTTTTTGGATAGGCTTGCAAGAATATAAAGAGCACGTAAATAAAACTAGGGGCTGCCAAAGTAAAGACACAATAAATTAAATATAGCGAGTGTGGAAAAGTGGTGTTAGGAGTTGCGAAATTGTCCCTTGAGCAATTGACTACTTTACTAGACCGATAGCAAGTATCATGTGGGAGAGGCCACTGCTAGCATGTCATCCCTTACTTGGAATTCTATACACTTATGATTGGAACTATTAGCAAGCATCCGCAACTACCAACGTTTATTAAGGTAAAACCCAACCATAGCATTAAGATATATTGGTCCCCCTTCAATCCCGTATGCATCAATTTCTATGCTAGGTTGAAGCTTCATCACTCTTGCCCTCCAATACATAGTCCTATCAACATACAACTAACCCTATGGTGTGATCCACGCAGCTCATATGATGGGCACCAAAGGACAACAACATAACCACAAGAAAATTAAATCAATCATAGCAATTCATCAACCACCAATAGGACAACGAAAATCTACTCAGACATCATAGGATGGCAACACATCATTGGATAATAATATGAAGCATAAAGCATCATGTTCAAGTAGAGGGTACAGCGGGTTGCGGGAGAGTGAACCGCTGTAGATAGAGGGTGGAAGGTGATGGAGATGTTGGTGAAGATGGCGGACGTGTTGGTGAAGATCGCGGTGATGATGATGGCCCCCGGCGGCGTTCCGGCGCTACCGGAAGCGAGGGGAAGAGAGCCCCCCTCCTCCTTCTTCTTCCTTGACCTTCTCCCTAGATGGGAGAAGGGTTTCCCCTCTGGTCCATGGTCTCCATGGCGTGGGAGCGGCGAGAGCCCCTCCGAGATTGGATCTGTCTTCTGTCTTTCTCTGTTTCTGCGTTCTGTTCTGTTGCCTTTTCACCGTTTCTTTTATATCCGGAGATCCGTAACTCTGATTGGACTGAAACCTTCGCCGTGATTTTTTTCCAAAAATTAGCTTTCTTGCGGCCGAAGAAGGGCATCAACCGCCTTACGGGTGGCCCTCGAGGGTGGGGGCTCGCCCTCTGAATGCAGGCATGGGCCCCTGCCTCGTGGCCACCTCGGACATCGTTTCACGTTGATCTTTCTCCCAGATTTTCCAAATATTCCAAAAATAAGCTCCATCCATTTTTATCCCGTTTGGACTCCGTTTGATATGGATATTCTGTGAAACCAAAAACATGCAAATGAGGCGAATCGGCATCGGCCTTTGGACCAATATGTTAGTCCCAAAAATAGTATAAAAAGTTGCCAAAAAGTATATGAAAGTTGAATAATATTGGCATGGAGCAATCAAAATTATAGATAATGACGGAGACGATCAAGATCTCCAAGCTTAATTCCTGCTCGTCCTCGAGTAGGTAAATGATAAAAAGATAATTTTGATGTGGAATGCTACCTAGCATAATCTTGATCATATGTCTAATCATGGCATGAATATTAAGACATGAGTGATTCAAAGCAATAGTCTATCATTTGACATAAAAACAATAATACTTCAAGCATACCAACCAAGCAATTATGTCTTATTGAAATAACATAGCCAAGAAAGCTCATCCCTACAAAATCATATAGTCTGGCTATGCTCCATCTTCACCACACAAAATATTCACATCATGCACAACCCCCATGACAAGCCAAGCAATTGTTTCATACTTTTGACGTTTCTCAAACCTTTTCAACTTTCACGCAATACATGAGCGTGAGCCATGGACATAGCACTATAAGTGGAATAAAATATGATGAGGGGGGTTATGTGGAGAAGACAAAAAGGAGAAGATAGTCTCACATCAACTAGGCGTATTAACGGGCTTTGGAGATGCCCATCAATAGATATCAATATGAGGAGTAGGGATTTCCATGCAACGGATGCACTAGAACTATAAGTATATGAAAGCTCAAACTGAAACCAAGTGGGTGTGCATCCAACTTGCTTGCTCATGAAGACCTAGGGCATTTGAGGAAGCCCATCGTTGGAATATACAAGCCAAGTTCTATAATGAAAATTCCCACTAGTATATGAAAGTGATAACTCAAGAGACTCTCTATATGAAGAACATGGTGCTACTTTGAAGCACGAGTGTGGTAAAAGGATAGTAACATTGCCCCTTCTCTCTTTTTCTCTCATTTTTTTGTTTTCTTTTTTTGGCCTTCTCCCTTTTTTTGGCCTTTCTCTCCTTTTTTTATATTTTTTTTATTTTTTCGTCCGGAGTCTCATCCCGACTTGTGGGGGAATCATAGTCTCCATCATCCTTTCCTCACTGGGGCAATGCTCTAATAATGATGATCATCACACTTTTATTTACTTACAACTCAATATTACAACTCGATATCTAGAACAAAGATATGACTCTATATGAATGCCTCCGATTGTACCCGGATGTGCAATGATCTAAGCATAGCAATGACATCAAAAAACGGACAAGCCATGAAAACATCGTGCTAGCTATCTTACGATCATGCAAAGCAATATGACAATGAATGCTCAAGTCATGTGTATGATGATGATGGAAGTTGCATGGCAATATATCTCGGAATGGCTATGGAAATGCCATAATAGGTAGGTATGGTGGTTGTTTTGAGGAAGATATAAGGAGGTTTATGTGTGATAGAGCGTATCGTATCACGGGGTTTGGATGCACCGGCGAAGTCTGCACCAACTCTTGAGGTGAGAAAGGGCAATGCACGGTACCGAAGAGGCTAGCAATGATGGAAGGGTGAGAGTGCGTATAATCCATGGAATCAACATTAGTCATAAAGAACTCACATACTTATTGAAAAAATATATTAGTCATCGAAACAAAGTACTACGCGCATGCTCCTAGGGGGATAGATTGGTAGGAAAAGACCATCGCTCGTCCCCGACCGCCACTCATAAGGAAGACAATCAATAAACACCTCATGCTCCGAATTCTTTACATAACGTTTCAACATTCATGCATTCTACGGGAATTGCAAACCTCAACACAAGTATTTCTTAATTTCACAATTACTCAACTAGCACGACTCTAATATCACCACCTTTATATTGCAAAACTATTGCAAGGAATCAAACATATCATATTCAGTGATCTACAAGTTTTATGTAGGATTTTATGACTAGCCATGTGAATGACCAGTTCCTGTCATCTCTTTAAATAGATATAAGTGAAGCAAGAGAGTTTAATTCTTTCTACAAAAGATATGCCCACGCTCTAACAAATATAAGTGAAGCAAAAGAGCATTCTACAAATGGCGGTTGTCTAAGTAAAGAAAACAGCAATCCAAACTTCAAATGATATAAGTGAAGCACATGAAGCATTCTATAAAGCCATACTCAAAAGATATAAGTGAAGTGAAAAGAGCATTCTATAAATAAACCAAGGACTATCTCATACCAGAATGGTGCATAAAAGAAAAATAAAAACTAAATGCAAAAGACGCTCCAAGATTTGCACATATCACATGAATGAAACGAATCCGAAAACATACCGATACTTGTTGAAGAAAGAGGGGATGCCTTCCGGGGCATCTCCAAGCTTAGACGCTTGAGTCTCCTTGAATATTTACTTGGGGTGCCTCGGGCATCCCCAAGCTTGAGCTCTTGCCTCTCTTCCTTCTTCTCACATCAAGACCTTCTCGATCATCGAACACTTCATCCACACAAAACTTCAACATGAAACTCGGTAAGATCCGTTAGTATAATAAAGCAGATCACTACTCTAAGTACTGTTGCAAACCAATTCATGTTTTTTTTGCATTGTGTCTACTGTAATATAACTTTTTCATGGCTTAATCCACCGATATAAATTGATAGTTTCATCAAAACAAGCAAACTATGCATCAAAAACAGAATCTGTCTAAAGCAGAGCGATGCGTAATAATCTGAACATTCACCATACTTCTGATACTTGAAAAATTCTGCCAAAATTAGGAAAAATAAACAATTTGTACAGCAAGGCATTCAAAAAGAATCAGAAACATTTGACGTTCCAGTAAAAAATTAAAATCCGCACACTACAGCCAAAGTTTCTGTCCTGCACCATACAAACCAACAAGCATTGTAAACATCCTAAAGGCAAACCTTGGCACATTATTTTTATTTATAAACTTTATAAGAGCACACAAAAGAAATAAATGACTCTCTAAAACTTCCGGGTTGTCTCGCTGGCAGCGCTTTCTTTAAAGCCATTAAGCTAGGCATATAGTGCTCAAGTAATGGATCCACCCGGATCCCAAGGTATATCAAAGCCAATTTTAATTAACAATGATTTATGATTTAGTAGTGAGCACAAAGTAACATATATCATGCAACAACGAAGTCTAACTATCTTCATATGCATCGGCATGTCATAAAAGAACAATTCATGCACACAAAGTAAAGGCCAATGCATAGTATAAACAATTTCTTGCAATTTTATCATGTTGGAAACATAGAGAGGTGGAGATATAGTTTCTCTCTCATAATAATTGCAAGTAGGAGCAGCAAGCAAATGCATATTATACTCATCAAAATCATCATGTGCAACGGTAAAAGGCAACCCATCAATATAATCCTTAATAAAAGCAAACTTCTCCGATATAGTGTAGTCGGGAGAATTCAAAAAGATAATAGGACTATCATGCGTGGGTGCAATAGCAACAATTTCATGTTTAACATAAGGAACTATAGCAAGTTCATCTACATAAGCATAATTCATATTGGCATCTTGGCCACAATCATAGCAAGCATCATCAAAAGGGATATTTCAAGAGAATCAACGGGATCATAATAGTCATCAGAGCAATCATCCTTCGGTAAGCACGAAGGGAATTAAACAATGTATGAGTTGAAGATTTACTCTCATTAGAAGGTGTGCACGGGTAGCTAATCCGCTCTTCCTCCTTTTATTCTTCGCTCTCCTTCTCATCTTTTTCATCCAATGGGCTCACAGTTTCATCAACTTCTTCTTCCATAGATTCCTGCAAGATATTAGTCTCTTCTTGGACAGCGGGGTAGTCCTCAATATATGGTTCAACATAGGTATTAGAAGCATAATTATCATAGCAATATTTAAGTATGGCAAAATTTTCAGATTTGTGAAAAGTAGCATCATACGTTTCAATCAAAGAAGCAATTTCATAAGCACCCTTAAAAGCAACAAATTCTTCAATTTGTTGAATATCATAGTAACTATAAACACCTTTAGCATACGAAGATAGGATTCCATTATCACTAAACTCACATTGATAGGGAAGGTGTTTCTTAGGGTTTTCAGAACAACAAGTAACATCATATATTTCACATAAATTCCAAGCATAGCATTGCAAATGATGAATTTGACTCAATAGTATTTTCCCTTTTTCAGATATTCGGTGTCGCGCATAACAAGCATGCTCATCTAAAGATTTGCCCTCAACTAAACTAGTTGGGGTTTCAGCACAAGCACAAAGGGATCAAAGATGATCCAAGTAAAAAGCTTCAAGAGTGTGATAGATTTTGAGTGGTTCTTCAACCATTGGTTCAGTAGGTACAACTAATTTTTTTGGTATTTTGCGTTTCCTACCCATAACTAAAGATAGAAAACAACTAAGAACAGCAAATAAAAATTACTTAGTGATAAAGCAAATAAGCACACACGAGAATATTCACCCCATGCTATGACTCCCCGGCAACGGCGCCAGAAAAAGGTCTTGATAACCCACAAGTATAGGGGATCAATTGTAGCCTCTTTCGATAAGTAAGAGTGTCGAACCCAATGAGGAGCTAAAGGTAGAACAAATATTCCCTCAAGTTCTATCGACCACTAAGGGAGTCCTGCATTAGGGGGTATCCGGACAGCCGGACTATATCCTTTGGCCGGACTGTTGGACTATGAAGATACAAGATTGAAGACTTCGTCCCGTGTCCGGATGGGACTCTCCTTGGCGTGGAAGGCAAGCTTGGTAGCAATGCGGATATGTAGATCTCCTTCCTTGTAACCGACTACTGTGTAACCCGCGCCCCCTCCGGTGTCTATATAAACCGGAGGGTTTAGTCCGTAGGACCAAAAAAACAACAATCATACCATAGGCTAGCTTCTAGGGTTTAGCCCCTCTGGTCTCGTGGTAGATCAACTCTTGTAATACTCATATCATCAAGATCAATCAAACAGGAGTAGGGTTTTACCTCCATCGAGAGGGCCCGAACCTGGGTAAAAACATCGTGTCCCCTGTCTCCTGTTACCATCCGCCTAGATGCACAGTTCGGGACCCCCTACCCGAGATCTGCCGGTTTTGACACCGACAACCACCGATACAACTCTACGCACACTTGACGTTCGCTTTACCGAAAACAAGTATGAAACTAGAAGTACTTTGTAGGTGTTTTTGGATAGGCTTGCAAGAATATAAAGAGCGCGTAAATAAAACTAGGGGCTGCCAAAGTAAAGACACAATAAATTAAATATAGCGAGTGTGGAAAAGTAGTGGTAGGAGTTGCGAAATTGTCCCTTAAGCAATTGACTACTTTACTAGACCGATAGCAAGTATCATGTGGGAGAGGCTACTGCTAGCATGTCATCCCTTACTTGGAATTCTATGCACTTATGATTGGAACTATTAGCAAGCATCCGCAACTACTAACGTTCATTAAGGTAAAACCTAACCATAGCATTAAGATATATTGGTCCCCCTTCAATCCCGTATGCATCAATTTCTATGCTAGGTTGAAGCTTCTGTCACTCTTGCCCTCCAATACATAGTCCTATCAACATACAACTAACCCTATGGTGTGATCCATGCGTGCGCTCATATGATGGGCACCAAAGGACAGCAACATAACCACAAGCAAATTAAATCAATCATAGCAATTCATCAACCACCAATAGGACAATGAAAATCTACTCAGACATCATAGGATGGCAACACATCATTGGATAATAATATGAAGCATAAAGCACCATGTTCAAGTAGAGGGTACAACGGGTTGCGGGAGAGTGAACCATTGTAGATAGAGGGGGGAAGGTGATGGAGATGTTGGTGAAGATGGCGGAGGTGTTGGTGAAGATCGCGGTGATGATGATGGCCCCCGGCAGCGTTCCGGCGCCACCGGAAGTGAGGGGGAGAGAGCCCCCCTCCTTCTTCTTCTTCCTTGACCTTCTCCCTAGATGGGAGAAGGGTTTCCCCTCTGTTCCATGGTCTCCATGGCGTGGGAGGGGCGAGAGACCCTCCGAGATTGGATCTGTCTCTCTGCTTACGCGTTACATTCTGCGCCTTTTCACCGCTTTCTTTTATATCCGAGATCCGTAACTCTGATTGGACTGAAACCTTCACCGTGATTTTCCCCCCAAAAATTAGCTTTCTTGCGGCCGAAGAATGGCATCAACTGCCTTACAGGGGGCCCACAAGGGTGGGGGCGCGCCCTCTTGGTATGGGCGTGGGCCCCTGCCTCGTGGCCACCTCGGACATCGTTTCGCGTTGATCTTTCTCCCAGATTTTCCAAATATTCCAAAATAAGCTCCGTCCGTTTTTTCCCGTTTGGACTCCGTTTGATATGGATATTCTCTGAAACCAAAACATGCAATGCATGACAGAGGCGGCACCGGGCCTTTGGGTCAATATGTTAGTCCCAAAAATAGTATAAAAAGTTGCCAAAAGTATATGAAAGTTGAATAATATTGGCTGGAGCAATCAAAAATTATAGATCTGACGGAGACATATCGGGTATTTATAAAGCAAAGAGGCGGTCCGGTGGGCACCCGAGGTGGGCACAACCCACCCGGGCGCGCCTTGGCCTCCTGGCGTGCCCAGGTGGGTTGTGCTCTCCTCGGAGAACCCCCCCCCCAGGCGCAGCCATGGCCCATTATGTGTCTTCTGGTCCATAAAAAATCTTCGTAAAGTTTTGTTGCATTTGGACTCTGTCTGATATTGATTTCCTGCGATGTAAAAAACATGCAGAAAACAACAACTGGCACTTGGCACTATGTCAATAGGTTAGTACCAAAAACTGATATAAAATGACTATAAAATGATTATAAAACATCCAAGATTTATAATAAAACAACATGGAACAATCAAAAATTATAGATACGTTGGAGACGTATCAGCATCCCTAAGCTTAACTCCTACTCGTCCTCGAGTAGGTAAGTGATAAAAACAGATTTTTTATG
>CM038669.1:349019784-349030799 GCA_021605145.1 Aegilops bicornis
TGCTACCTAACATGTCATATCATATTCTTTTCTTTATAGCATGGACATTTGGAATTTTTGTGTGATTCAAAGCAATAGTCTAGTTTTGACATGATAATTTAAATACTCAAGCATATCAACAAGCAACCATGTCTTTCAAAATATCAACGCTAAAATAAGTTATCCCTAGCCCATCATGCTCAACCATTGATCCATTCACGAAACACACTCGCATATTAGCTACACCCAATACTTAAGTGCGATCATATTGCCTCCTAGTTGGTGCTTTTGTGAGAGAAGATGGAGACTCAAATTCAAAATATAAATTGCCTAAAGTAAAAAAAGGCCCTTCGTAGAGGGAAGTAGGGATTTGTAGAGGTGCGAGAGCTCAAAGCGAAAAACTTAGAGATAAAAACATTTTGGGACATGTATCCATTCCACCAACGATGTGCAATATGGAGGCAGGGGTGAGGTTGTGCAACTGGAGTCCGTAGAACTCCAGGAGCCCTCGGAGAAACGGATGGATTGGAAATCCGAGTCCCCTTAACAAGTAAGGGACAAGGCATACCCGCTCTCCCTTAGAGGGGTTGGGAAGGCTCTCCGCTTGCTCCCCGCCATTATAGGTGGCGAGCCCGGCTCGGACCGAGACCTTATACGCTGGGGGGAGAAATCCCTGGGTCTGTAGCTTCACTAGTTGGCTGTGTGGGACGGAACACCTCTCCAAATCTCCGGGCTTGGGGCTGCGGGAGCAAGAGGAGGAGCTGCGCTGGCCGGCCATGTTGGAATGGATTTTTTCGGGCGCGCTCCAATGAATGCTCGCCAGGAGGATGGTGTGGTTTGGATCTGAGAATCCTCGTCTCTTTAATAGACAGTTCATTCACATAGCTAGGGTGGTAAATATAAAAACGCCCTGGCTCCTCGCATTCGCTTGACACGTGGAAGATGGCCATTATTGGGCCTTGAAGCCGAGAAGCGCAACATTTACAAGAAGCCGGACACTATTTAACAGGTACTCAGTGTTTGAAGAAGAACCCGCCTTGCAATGCCGAAGACAATCTGCGCGACGGACTCATCGCCATTGAAGCCTAGTTCGGGGGCTACTAAGGGAGTCCGGGATTAGGGGGTATCCGGACAGCCGGACTATTGGCCGGACTGTTGGACTATGAAGATACAAGATTGAAGACTTCGTCCCGTGTCCGGATGGGACTCTCCTTGGCGTGGAAGGCAAGCTTGGCAGTACGGATATGTAGATCTCCTTCCTTGTAACCGACTCTGTGTAACCCTAGCCCCCTCCAGTGTGTATATAAACCGGAGGGTTTAGTCCATAGGACCAAAAAAACAACAATCATACCATAGGCTAGCTTCTAGGGTTTAGCCTCTATGATCTCGTGGTAGATAAACTCTTGTAATACTCATATCATCAAGATCAATCAAGCAGGAGTAGGGTTTTACCTCCATCGAGAGGGCCCAAACCTGGGTAAAAACATCTTGTCCCCTGTCTCCTGTTACCATCCGCCTAGACGCACAGTTCGGGACCCCCTACCCGAGATCCGCCGGTTTTGACACGGACATTGGTGCTTTCATTGAGAGTTCCACTGTGTCGTCACCGCAGGGAAGGATGTGTCATCTCGTCTTTAAAGACGACATTACCGCCGGGGAAGCCTTGGCTGTCGGCCAAACTCTCCGGCTAGGCGTTTCATCATGACCGCCTGTTCGGTCGCTGCACCGACGATGACTTCTCGGGTCATCGAAAACAGCCTCCACGTCTACTCGGAACTTGCCGAGCAGATGGATCCAATGGAGCTCTCTTCCCTAAACGAGCTCTTGGATCGCATCGCCGCCTTGGGAGTCGCTACGGACGATGATCGGATTGGGCTTAAACCCGATCAAAGGGAGATTAACTCTCCACCGGTCACCCACCATATTAAAGTGGTGGAGGAACAATGCGGCGATTCTTCCTCTATCTTGAGGACTAACTATGTCCGGATTCCTGAGCTCTCCGAGCCAGACACCCGTTTGCGGGAGGACATCACCCAAGCCCTGAACCTAGAGTCAGGCAACGGGCCAGACTTATCGGGCAACATCCCGGAACCCGAACTTCCAAGATTGGAAACCCCTCGGCCCCTGGGTCTCAGATTGAGTAAGGGTTCGGACTCAATTCCACCCACCCACCCAAACATAGGCGATCTTTCCAACATCAGGCAAGAGCCCCAAGAAACAATACACCATTATTGGGCCAGATTCCTCCTTGTGATCAACAAGGTTAAGGACTGTCGTGAGGAAGACGCAATCTTATTTTTCTACAATAATTGCATGGACAAGGGAATCCTTAACGCCATAAGTTGTCATGACATATCACGCTTCGCTGACTTGGCGTCCATAGTACGAAAGTACTGTGCGATGGAAAGCAACTGGAAAACCGAATCTAAATTTTGGGATAATCCGGCTCCGAACACACACCCAGTCCGAAGTAAAAGGGTGCACTATCATAAGACACCCGAGTTGATCCCAAAAAAGCAAAAACCCTCTACAGGGCATGGAACCGTATTGGAGGGATGGCTCAACGGACCCTGAAAAATTCATAGTACAGCGGATACCATACCAACACACAGCCTTAGAGCATGTTGGATACTCCGGCAGGTGGCCAAAAGTGGCGAGGATCTTCTCATCCCAGATGCCACAAAGCACCATCCCGGGGATAACAATACGGTATTAACAGTCTTTGAGACCTTTGCATCAAATAATAGGCGCAAGCAAACACTCCGCAACCTTGCCGAAATCTGCCACGTTGCAGCAATAGATCCGTGGAGTGACACGGCTATTACCTTCAATGCCAGTGACGAACCTAAATTCCGAACAGCCCGGGCACCGGTACCTTTGGTCCTCAGTCCAATTGTGGGCTGACTTTCGACTCACCAAAGTACTCATGGACGGCGGCGATGGATTAAACCTCATCTATGAGGAAACTCTTCAGAAAATGGAAGTAGACTGGAACCGCATTGAGCAAAGCAGCACAACCTTCAGAGGAATCATCCCCAGTTGGGAAGCACGCTGCACTGGGAAAATCACACTAGATGTGGTATTCGGCACGCCAGAGAACTATAGGTCCGAAGAAATTACATTCCAAGTGGCCCCGTTTAGTAGCGGATACCATGCCCTTTTAGGGCGGGAGGCGTTCACGATCTTTCAAGCCATACCCCATTACGGGTACATGAAGCTCAAAATGCCCGGACCCAACGGAATCATCACTCTCGCTAGTGATCCGGACACAAGACTCCGCGCCGAGAACAAAACAGCCGCATTAGCCCTCGAGGCATTATCCGAAGCCCTTGCGGCCGAGGAATTAACTATGCTACGCTCCACAGTGGACATGGACGACGTGATACTTGACAAAAGATCCAAGTCCACCTCTTTTAAGCCAATGGATGAAATAGTCAAATTCCAAGTCCACCCAACGGACGCTACAAAAACGGCCTCCATCGAGCCACAGTTACGGCCCGCCATGGACGCCGCACTACGAGAGTTCCTGCGCGAGAATTGGGACATATTCGCCTGGCATCCCTCAGATATGCCAGGAATCCCACGCAGGCTGGCCGAACACAGCCTTAATATCCTAAAAGGATTCAAGCCGGTCAAGCAGACTCTTCGGCGTTTCTCTGAACCTAAGAGACAAGCTATGGGAGAGGAACTAGCCAAGTTATTGGAGGCCGGATTCATTAGAGAAATAAAACATCTGGACTGGCTAGCAAACCTGGTGATGGTACCAAAGAAGGACAAATCCTGGCGCCTATGTGTCGATTTCAAGGACCTCAACAAGGCCTGCCCAAAGGATCCCTTCCCCCTCCCCCGCATCGATCAAATTATCGATGCTACCGCAGGACACGATTCATTGTGTTTCCTTGACGCATACTCCGGCTACCACTAAATCAAGATGGAGGAGTCCGACCAAGCTGCAACGGCATTCATCACACCATACGGCCCATTCTGTTCCAAGACAATGCCTTTTGGGCTAAAAAACGCTGGTGCAACATATCAGCGCATGATTCAAACATGTCTGGAGAAACAGATCGACAAAACAGTAGAGGCATAAGTAGATGATGTGGTCGTCAAAACCAAACACGTCGACTCTCTAATAGACGACTTGAGGCTCACATTTGACAACCTCTGAACATATGACATCAAGCTAAATCCGGAAAAATGCATTTTTGGCGTACCAGTCGGAAAGCTCCTGGGCTTCATCGTCTCCATTAGAGGAATTGAAGCAAATCCGGCCAAAATCCGAGCTCTGTCACAGTTGGCTATCCCAACGGACCTCAAACAAATCCAAAAATTAACCGGATGTGTGGCGGCTCTAAGCCGCTTTATCTCCCGCTTAGGAGAAAAGGCATTACCCCTTTATCGCCTCCTTCGGTGCACCGAACACTTCGAGTGGACGGATGCTGCCACAGCCGGATTGGAAGAAATAAAAGCCATACTGGCAACTAACCCAATCCTGGCCGCGTCAAACATCGGCGAACCAATGATGTTGTACATTGCGGCAACTCATCAGGTCGTAAGCGAAGTGCTCGTCGTCGAACGAGAAACGGACGGACATAAATTCCCCCTTCAAAAGCCGGTATATTATGCGTCCACTGTCCTCACTCCATGCAAATCACGGTATCCACATTATCAAAAGATAGCCTATGCGGTATTCATGGCATCCCGGAAGCTGCGACACTACTTTCAAGAGTGTTCAATTACAGTAGCCTCGGAGGTGCCACTTAATGATATTATAAACAACCGCGACGCCACGGGATGGATTGCCAAATGGGCCATTGAGCTCCTCCTGTTCAACATAACATACAAACCCCGGCGAGCCATTAAGTCGCAAGTATTGGTCGACTTTGTCGCCGAATGGACGGAGGCCGAACTCCCTAAAGATTACGATGCATACTCCAATTGGATCATGCACTTCGACGGCTCCAAAATGCTGGCTGGTCTGGGGGCTGGCGTCGTCCTGACATCCCCAACCGGAGATACAGTTCAATACATACTCCAGATACTATATACAGACTCCAACAACGCAGCCGAATACGAGGCCTTGTTACATGGTCTTCGGATGGCAGTTTCCATGGGCATTCAACGCCTAGAGGTGCGTGGGGATTCGAACCTTGCAATATCCCAAATAAATGGAGACTTCGATGCCAAGGATCCGAAAATGGCGGCCTATCGCAACGCCGTCCTCAAGATGTCAGCTCGGTTCGAGGGGCTCGAATTCCATCATGTGGCTCGGGAAAACAATCAGGCGGCGGATATCCTCGCCCGCATCGGTGCAAAACGCGATGCGGTCCCACCCAACATCTTCTTGGAGAGGCTGTTTAAGCCATCCGTGGTATGGGAAGGGGACACCGGTAACAATAGTCCGGACCCGGCCACAATGCCCGATACCGAACACTCTGACATAATCGGAGGCTCTGCCACCGAAATAACACCTTCATTACGTAATAATGGCCATCATCGCCCCGTGGACAGAACCATTCCTGGCCTACCTAACTAGGCAGGAACTTCCCAAGGACCAAAACGAGGCACGCTGCATAGTGCGGCGGTCTAAAGCCTACAGGGTCCACGAGGGAGAGTTGTATAAGAAAATCACTACCAGAGTTCTTCAAAGGTGCATCTCCGAAGAGGAAGGGCGGAAGCTTTTGGCAGAAATTCACGCCGGACTCGGCGGCCACCACGCCGCAGCCCGGGCCCTTGTAAGCAAGGCCTTCCGTACATGTTTTTATTGGCCGACGGCCCGGGCAGATGCACAGGACTTGGTCCAACGCTGCGTCGATTGCCAGCTCTTTGCAAACCAAAGCCATATGCCGCCTACCGCCCTCCAAACAATCCCCATTACCTGGCCCTTCGCGGTCTGGGGGCTTGACATGGTTGGAACCCTTAAAGGGGGAACCCATAAGAAAAAATACTTACTGGTCATGGTGGATAAATTCACCAAATGGATAGAAGCCAAACCTGTTAAAATGGCCGAATCTGAACCGGTGATAGACTTCATATCCGGGGTTGTACACCATTATGGCGTCCCCCACAGCATCATCACTCACAATGGCACGAACTTCACGACCGATGAGGTAAAACTCTGGTGCAGCAACATGGGCATCAAGCTCGATTATGCTTCTGTCTATCACCCCCAAACTAACGGTCAAGTTGAGCAAGCAAATGGTCTTATCATGAGTGGCATCAAACCCAGATTAGTGTGGTACTTAAAGGAATCTAACATGCACTGGGTAGAGGAGCTCGACTCCGTACTCTGGGGGCTGCTGACCACGCCGAATCGTACCACCGGATACACACCCTTCTTTATGGTGTACGGCACAGAGGCGGTTCTGCCCTGCGACATAATTCATGACTCACCTCGAGTGCACATGTACGAAGAAAGAGAAGCCGAGCTCGATCGGCAGGACAGTCTGGACACTTTGGAGGAGGAGCGCGACGTGGCAAAAGCCCGTTCCGCATTCTATCAGCAACAGGCTCGAAGATACCAAAGCAGAGAAGTACGGGCCAAAACTTATAACGTTGGCGAGCTAGTTCTACGCCTGCCGGAGAAGAAAAAGACCAAGCTCGAGCCCAAATGGGAAGGTCCCTTCATTATTGACCAAGTTCTGACCGGTGGAGCGTGCATCTGCGGGATGCATCGGATAACCGACTTGAGCCGAACCCATGGAACGCAGCCAGGCTCCGAAGATTCTACGCCTAGTGTCGGACTCTATGTTCGTCTCCTTCCTCTGTCCATTTTTTGCATATACATTATCTGTTGTTTTCTTTCTATCTTTCTCCTATTTTCTTTCTCAAAGCTTTCAAAGGCCAACTTGTGCCTTGCTTGCACACTATTGACGCGCTAACCGTGCTCATTTTACCTGGGGGCTTCTTACACAGAAGCTTAATTATTTATCTGGGCTTCATGCCCCGCACATGTGTTATTCTTCCGCATGTACCTTTTCTTCGCCATTATATGCATCGATATGACGTAAGTTTTGGCCAAGCTGGGTTGCCTGGCTCTTGTATTTATGCCCCTCGTTCCCTGTTAATTCGGCTAGGGCATAAGGGGAGCACCTCTGCGATTGTTACTGCCGGGTCAGCCGGATGTGTACCTCAGACTGGGTGAAGCCGAAAGCTAGCGTTCTTAAGGGAATATTCGGTCGGTGAACAAAAGATGATTGTTATTTATTTTCCATATGTGCCCCCAGATGTTTTTTGCCTGTGTTTCTTCTCGCAGTCCGGACATGCACTTTAGGGCATGCGAACCCAGGGAAAGGAACCCTTAACGGAACTATTCTCCCTGGAAGATGTTTCTTACTAACCATGTAATATAACATAACTAGTTGGGTACTTGTCTGTTCAAGCACTAATGACCCCTACGCCTGGTCTCCACGCATACCCCGGTTCTTATATAACTGAGCGGGTATTCAGATACACTCCGGACTATCGGGTCCCGAGGTCGAAGCGAAAAGGTCCGCCATGACAAATGATTTACAACCCGACTAGAAGGCATTATACATGTCACTTTAATTACATAGTCACTTAGACTGACTAAATTCCTCTTCTATAACATCCAATAGGCTGTCTAGCCTACAATCCTGTTGGGAATACTTTGCGGCTAATTCTACTTGCCCATACACTAAGCTCACGGGGATCTCTTTCCCATCAGGCCCCACAGGTCCGACCTCAGCCATGTGGTTTGGGTCAGCCTTGGTATACCGCGTCTTCACCATGGCCCGAGCTTCCACAGCACCTTGACGGCAGGCCGATATCTTCCATAATCGGAAGCGCCGCCACGCTCCCTTGAGCTTCTCCGCAAGCTCTCCAAAGCCTTCGAGCAGGGAGACGGATGGCCACAAGGCCTGGGCAATGCCTTGCATCACTTGCCGAACTTGTTCGTGCAGTTGTGAGAGCTCTGGTAGAAGATCACCCGTAGACCCAGGCATCTCATCCGCGGGACGACCCGTCAGCATACCTATAGACAGAACTCTGTTAGCTGGCTTCTTCGCCGAACTCTTTTTTAACAAGTTCGTTCAAGCACTTACTGAAAATGCCGCGTCGAAGCCGCTTATTCTCCTTCATGGAGTCCGATAGCTGGGCACGAACATCCTTTAGTTCCACGCTTAGCTGGGTATTGGCATCCTGGAGATCGTTTTTCTCCTGCCTAACTTTTGTAAGCACGCGCTCGCCAGCCTTTAGCCGGCGTATGACATGTTGCTCATCCGGATTCACTCCGGCGTCATCTGCAATATTTATTGTCAGATTTGCAGACATACCGCACTCTATATGGTACCTATCATTCTTTGAAACAAGTGTTACCAGAGGAGGCCTTCTTGGACTCCTTCACTTCGGCAGCTGCGGCCCGTAGCTTGGCCTTGCACTCTTCAAGCTCATGAGACAATTGGGTATTCTTCTCTGTAAGAACCTGCACAATAAATGATCCTTAAATCAGTTATTCTAACTGTTTCAAGTCTCAGGGGCTACTGCTATGTATAATCATCAAATTTTCTTACCCGTATATCCTTTACATACTGGTCCGTGGCTCTGGCTAGACCATTTTGAGCTGCACGGATATACGCATCTCCTGAGTTGAAGGCATCAAACGCCTCTTGGGAGAAACAAGCGTCACGGAGTACGGCTCGGCGATGCCTATGATTCATGGCGCTCTCCACTTCGGAATTTGTAGCGGATATTTTATCCGCATCCTCTGCGGAAGAGCATCCGGCGTGCGCCTCGTGTTAGCTTCCGCTTCTGTGTCCGGCCCTGGAGCTCGACTGGTAGAGGCGTGATCGTCGACCTCTCCGGATGTAGTCCGGCGATCGTTCTTCCTTCTAGGAGACACGGGTGTTATTATGTTTTTAAAGATGACAGCCACGGAGTAAGGTGTTGCATCATACCTCTGCGCCAGCGTCCCCGTCCGGACCGCCTTCCTTTTTAACCTGTCCGGCCTCCGAGCCCCTTGTTGGCGAGTTGCCGCGGGCTCGGCGTGGCGTCCCGAGGGCCTTCCCTATAAAACACCGTTTGTATACGGTAGGTGAAGTGCATATAAGTAAATCCTTTTCAAAAGGTTGGGACTTTGGTCTCATTCACCTGCGAGGCTAGGAGTAGCCCCGGATAGTCGGCTGTAATGGCCACCATGGCCCCATCACGGCTTAATTGATAAAATATCCTGTCGATAAGCTCCACGAATATGTCCGGATCCTCTTGAAGGCCGGGGTCGAGGGACCGTTCAGGATCCTCTGGTTGTGGAGGTAGGCTGCTGATCTCCCTAACTTCCTTACACAGCTCCTGCGGTGAACGTGCAAAGTGAGATATTTGCTGCAGAAATGCGGAAGGGAAGGGTATGAAAAGTGGCAGCTTACCCAGCTCGGAGGATTGTACATGGAGAATCCATCCCGCGGCTTGATGCGGAGGAACTCTTCTTCCTCTCCCTTGTACATACCGGACATAATTTTTGCCAGAGCGGCAATGGAGTCCGGCCCCTTGCGGCTGCAGCGGGTGGCATCGTCTTCCCCGTTAAAATCCCACATAGGGTGGCCTCGATATTGGAGTGGCTGCACCCCCCCCCCCCGCATAATGCATATTGACATAACCTCGTTTATGGTCAGTCCTGACTAAGCCAATATCTTTATCCGGCCCATTAGGTAAAGAACGTCTCTCTGATCTTCCTCCTGAGGGCTCCGTGGTCGCCAGCTCAGGCGCTTCTTCAAAGGAGCGTTATCAAACTCGGGAAGGCCGATCCGAATAGGATCCGGAAGAGGGACGTCCTCCATATAAAACCACTCTGAAGGCCAGTCTTCGGACGTTTTCTTTGGGGTACCGGATAGGTATCCGGTCCCGGCGATGCGCCATACTTCGGCTCCACCCACTTGATATATTGATCGCCTCTGCACACGGGGCACAAGGCAGAACAACTTCTTCCACAGTGCGAAATGAGCTTCGCAGCCGAGGAACAGTTCACAAAGGGCTACATAACCGGCGATGTGCAATATGGAGGCAGGGGTGAGGTTGTGCAACTGGAGGCCGTAGAACTCCAGGAGCCCTCGGAGAAACGGATGGATTGGAAATCCGAGTCCCCTTAACAAGTAAGGGACAAGGCATACCCGCTCTCCCTTAGAGGGGTTGGGAAGGCTCTCCGCTTGCTCCCCGCCATTATTGGTGGCGAGCCCGGCTCGGGCCGGGACCATATACGCCGGGGGGAGAAATCCCTGGGTCTGTAGCTTCACTAATTGGCTGTGTGGGACGGAACACCTCTCCCAATCTCCGGGCTTGGGGCTGCGGGAGCGAGAGGAGGAGATGCGCTGGCCGGCCATGTTGGAATGGATTTTTTCGGGCGCGCTCAGATGAATGCTTGCCAGGAGGATGGTGTGGTTTGGATTCCCGTTTGGACTCCGTTTGATATGGATATTCTACGAAACCAAAAACATGCAAATGCATGTGAACCGCACTTTGAGCACTGGGTCAATATGTTAGTCCCAAAAATAGTATAAAAAGTTGCCAAAAGTATATGAAAGTTGAATAATATTGGCCTGGAGCAATCAAAAATTATAGATACGACGGAGACATATCAGGGTATTTATAAAGCAAAGAGGCGGTCCGGTGGGCACCCGAGGTGGGCACAACCCACCAGGGCGCGCCTGGGCCTCCTGGCGTGCCCTGGTGGGTTGTGCTCTCCTCGGAGAACCCCCCCCCCAGGCGCAGCCATGGCCCATTATGTGTCTTCTGGTCCATAAAAAATCTTCGTAAAGTTTTGTTGCATTTGGACTCCGTCTGATATTGATTTCCTGCGATGTAAAAAACATGCAGAAAACAACAACTGGCACTTGGCACTATGTCAATAGGTTAGTACCAAAAACTGATATAAAATGACTATAAAATGATTATAAAACATCCAAGATTTATAATAAAACAACATGGAACAATCAAAAATTATAGATACGTTGGAGACGTATCAGCATCCCTAAGCTTAACTCCTACTCGTCCTCAAGTAGGTAAGTGATAAAAACAGATTTTTTATG